>CM026394.1:32722251-32745083 GCA_014843695.1 Archivesica marissinica
AGATTAGTCATTATAGATGTTTGGAGGATAGTGCAATGATACAGACAGAGACCCATTCCAGAGTCTCCTCTGGTTCTTGTACGTGCACTGTGTAAAGCACCGACACGATACCTCGGCTTAACGTCCCATCTGAAAGACTGTTAATTTTATTAGGGTCAGACGGGAGATCGACATTACTGAATACGAAGCAAACACTAGTATTTGTGGACAATGGAAATAATGGCCACCAAACATTATGTAGACCTCGTATTAACATACAATATGTAACACAAATGTGTTCATTTTAATACAGTGAATTAGATGTGGTACGATGTAGTTTGATCATATCATGCAATTCGAGACTGTCTTATAACATGACGAAGTGACTTTCTTTTATCACATCGTGATATTACTGTAAGGTACATCGTTGCATATGCATTCACTCAAAGCAGAATAAAAACCACCTAATGATATAGATTCTGGTTCAAACGCAGGAATCCAACATAATAGTATAGCTTGCCCTAAATACGCGATTAATTTAGGGGTGAGTGTATACTCGTCGGCGGTTATTTGAGTGCCCTCAATGATATTCAATCTGAATGTACATTTCACATCTTGGATAACTTATATATATATATATATACTGAAACCAAAAGGAAATTGTGCACTTGCCTTAGAGGTAAATTTCTTTATGTCCTTTTAGAAAAAATATAGGCAAATTTGGTATTCCGTAAAGAAAGAATATGAGTAATTAACGTTACTGTGTTGGTAATGTATCAATGGAATACCAAATATGCCTATATTTGTTTTATAAAAGGACATAAAGAAAAGTTGTAGACACCCCAAACTTCAGCACCATACAATTGAATGGGGGCAATCATAGTGTCTCACACCTTACCAACATTCACTTTATCAAAAAGAGAAAAATGACTATGGTACGCCATTATAACACTTTTACACCACTTACTACCCAACATAAATGAAATTGTCAACAAATTCAACTTTTTCATTATTAATACATATATCCACATTTGGAATCTGTTTCCCTTTTTTTCAAAACACAGATTTTGGTCTTGGAAACATTAATTGTCAATCCTCATTTTAATGAATACATCTATTTGAGCTTGGATACTCTTTGAAGCAGTCGTAAATGGAATAATAACATCAGCAAATAGAATCATGTATCTTGACAACATGCTTAGATCAGTTTCTGTTAATGTGTTCATGTCAATACAACCGTTAATATTATTTACAAATAACAAAAATAATAATGGAGAAAGAGGTTCACCCTGTTTTAATCCGAGGGTGACATAAAACAATGTGATATATAGGTTACTAGGTATTAGCTTTACACACGATTTAACGGTATAATATATAGACTAGCCTACAACATTTCAATCATTTTACAGCTGCGACGAGATTTAATTAATTTTATCCATAATGTCTCTCCAATTACAGTATCAAAAGCGCGTTCATGATCAATGCAAATACACCATAATGTCTTGCTTTTAGATAAGATGTTTTGTACTACGCAATGTAAAATGGAGCGATTATCTCTAAAACCAAACTGAGCATCATTGAATATATTTTCAGATTCACAATGAGGCGTATTAGAAATAATAGAAAAATGATCAACACAATTCCGTAAATCAACCTCGTTAGAAGGTTGAGAGGTATTGCGCATATATTTGTTAATATACATTGTATTTTCAATATTTCTGTGGCGACTGTTTACTAAGCATAGCTATATCATATTTTCCTTATTATAAAAGCAACACTTAGACTGTCGCTTAAGCTTAGCAAATATATTTCGACTCAATAAAACTGGAGCTTATTCTCCTAATTTGGAGTCAACTTAAAACACGTTTGGCTAGCTGGTACTTTAGTAGCGTTACAGTTATCATTAAGCAAGGGACTGTTTAATAACAGGACGCTTGGGCCGAGTGGTATAACGTTTTTACCAAAACATTGAATATAACTGTTATGAATGATATCAGATAGCTTATTTGCATATGTATTTAGGTCAGAGTCGCCTGATGCTAAATTGTTAGTAACATCCAATACATATTTTGATTAGTATTAAGTATGCTAAGAACATCTTCAGTTTCTGGACTATTTGTGTTCCAAATAATCTTGTCATATGATTTAAAATATTTACAATTAATGGGACTAATATTATCAATATACGGTAAAGAAACTGTCACAGGACAATAGTATGAGAATGCGGACATATCGTGTACACATGTATCGATAATAGCGTTGAAATTAGATCTGTTCGTTGTAACATAATCAACAATACTCGACACAGGTTTAGTTCTATGAACATCATTCAAGGTAAAACCACCAGGTTCGAGGCGACCGTTACATATTACAAGATAATTCTCCTTACATGTGTGTGTTTTACGTTTATTTATCGTCGCTACCGGTTGTAAATATGAGCGACGCCTCCTGAAGAGACTAGTCATTTTAGATATTTGGAGGATAGCGCAATGATACAGACAGAGACCTATTCCAGAGTCTCCTCTGGTTCATTTACGTGCACGGTGTACAGCACATACATGAGACCTCGGTTTAACGTTCTCCCATTCTCTTTACACTATTAACCTTGGTGTTTTACTTGTTTTTCTCATATTAGTAAACAAAGCAGAGCGTTGGACCAATCATTCTAGGCCGAGCTACAAACAACCAAGACATATTTTATGTACGCATGCGTATACATCTGTCCAATGAAGTCATTTAATTAACATAATTAGGTTTGTCACGTTACTGCGGTTGATATACTTACAATAAATTATGTAGCTGTATAAACACATACGTAATTATTTATGAGCAGATCCGGTATATCACAATGGCGACATATTCTGGCGTGGTATATAAACGTTCTGCTCCCATTGTATTATTATGTTTCTTTGTGTTTGTACTGGACGATACTGAGGTTGATTTGAAACATGAATGTTTTACTGAGCTTAGCTATATTGGTAAGTCAATATGAATGTTTTACTGAGCGTAGCTATATTGGTAAGTCAACATGAATGTTTTACTGAGCCTAACTATATTGGTAAGTCAACATGAATGTGTAACTGAATGTATCTATATTTTTAAGTCAACATGAATGTTTTACTGAGCGTAGCTATATTGGTAAGTCAATATGAATGTTTTACTGAGCGTAGCTATATTGGTAAGTCAACATGAATGTTTTACTGAGCGTAGCTATATTGGTAAGTCAACATGAATGTTTTACTGAATGTAGCTATATTGGTAAGTCAACATGAATGTTTTTCTGAGAGTAGCTATATTGGTAAGTCAACATGAATGTTTTACTGAGTGTAGCTATATTGGTAAGTCAACATGAATGTTTTACTGAGTGTAGGTATTTTGGTAAGCCAACATTAATGTTTTACTGAGCGTATCTATATTGGTAAGTCAACATGAATGTATTACTGAGCGTAGCTATATTGGTAAGTCAACATAAATGTTTTACTGAGTGTAGCTATATTGGTAAGTCAATATGAATGTTTTACTGAATGTAGCTATATTGGTAAGTCAACATGAATGTCTTGCTGCTAAGTGTAGCTATATTGGTGAGTCAACATGAATGTGTTACTGAGTGTAGCTATATTGGTAAGTCAACATGAATGGTTTACTGAATGTAGCTATATTGGTAAGTCAACATGAATGTTTTAATGAATGTAGCTATATTGGTAAGTCAACATGAATATTTTACTGAATGTACTATATTGGTAAGTCAACATGAATGTTTTACTAAGTGTAGCTATATTGGTAAGTCAACATGAATGTTTTACTAAGTATAGCTATATTGGTAAGTCAACATGAATGTGTTACTGAGTGTAGCTATATTGGTAAGTCAACATGAATGTGTTACTAAGTATAGCTATATTGGTAAGTCAACATGAATGTGCTACTGAGAGTAGCTATATTGGTAAGTGAACATTAATGTTTTACTGAGCGTAGCTATATTGGTAAGTCAACATGAATGTTTTACTGACTGTAGCTATATTGGTAAGTCAACATGAATGTTTTACTTAGTGTAGCTATATTGGTAAGTCAACATGAATGTTTTACTGAGCGTAGCTATATTGGTAAGTCAACATGAATGTTTTACTGAGTATAGCTATATTGGTAAGTGAACATGAATGTTTTACTGAGTGTAGCTATATTGGTAAGTCAACATGAATGTGTTACTGAGTGTAGCTATATTGGTAAGTCAACATGAATGCTTTACTGAGTGTAGCTATATTGGTAAGTCAACACGAATGTTTTCTAAGTTATCTATCTTCCTGCTGCTAACCATGAAAGTATGTTGAGGAGATAGAATTTCCTCAAGCGATAAAATAGTTGACAACTGGAGGAGGCATCTTCATCCTTTATATGGCGACGACTCCTGTGATGATATCTCTTTCGAAACCGCTCTTTATGAAGCCACTCCGCTCTACTGTGTATCGAAGAATTGATTTGGACAGCAACTCTGACTGTTTCGCTGTCACGTCGAAGACAGGCGATGCAGTGCGTGCCATGACCACGACATGCACGTCTTGGGAGATCGGTCTGGAAGTGATGTATTATGGAAATCACCAGCCCAGAAATAGCGATATCACTACCCAATATTAACTCTTTCAGCGCCGAATAAATTCAGAGCATGTGCAAACAACATAGATCCAGATCAGCCGCTGCGATGCGCCGCGTCTGATCAGGATCTATGTTGTTTGCTATTCGGACAGGTGCCTCAGCTCCACTGTGTGAAGAGCAATCAGCATACAGCCTATCAGACGGCACGTTCTGTTCTGTCAGAACGGGTTATCTGCTTTTTGCAAATTCGCTTTTTTAGGGGAAAGGGTTAATAATAAAATGTTTTTATTAAAAACACGCTAAACTGAAATGGGTATATCGCTGTTTGATTGGGTGTGAAATGCTAAATTATTTAGCTGCACGTATTATTATTTTAATCATTTCATTTATTTATTAGTTAATGGTTAAACAATAGACAGTGTTCTATGTTACATTGTCCAGCATCGCTCAGTATCTGTAGTAGTTCCCAGTTTGGTCCCTTGCGTTGAGCATTGTTTCTGGCGTGTGTTAATGTTAATACTAGACATTGTTCTATGTTACAGTGTCCAGCATCGCTCAGTATCTGTAGTAGTTCCCAGTTTGGTCCCTTGCGTTGAGCATTGTTTCTGGCGTGCGTTATTGTTAATAATAGACAGTGTTCTATGTTCCATTTTCCAGCATCGCTCAGTATCAGCAGTAGTTCCCAGTTTGGTCCTTTGCGTTGAGCATTGTTTCTGGCGTGCGTTAATGTTAATACTAGACATTGTTCTATGTTACAGTGTCCAGCATCGCTCAGTATCTGCAGTAGTTCCCAGTTTGCGTTAATGTTAATAATAGACAGTGTTCTATGTTACAGTGTCCAGCATCGCTCAGTATCTGTAGTAGTTCCCAGTTAGGTCCTTTGCGTTGAGCATTGTTTCTGGCGTGCGTTAATGTTAATACTAGACATTGTTCTATGTTACAGTGTCCAGCATCGCTCAGTATCTGCAGTAGTTCCCAGTTTGGTCCTTTGCGTTGAGCATTGTTTCTAGCGTGCGTTAATGTTAATAATAGACAGTGTTCTATGATACATACGTACGTACGCACGTACGCACGTACGCACGCACGCACGCACGCACGCACGCACGCACGCACGCACGCACGCACGCACGCACGCACGCACGCACGCACGCACGCACGCACGCACGCACGCACGCACGCACGCACGCACGCACGCACGCACGCACGCACGCACGCACGCACGCACGCACGCACGCACGCACGCACGCACGCACGCACGCACGCACGCACGCACGCACGCACGCACGCACGCACGCACGCACGCACGCACGCACGCACGCACGCACGCACGCACGCACGCACGCACGCACGCACGCACGCACGCACGCACGCACGCACGCACGCACGCACGCACGCACGCACGCACGCACGCACGCACGCACGCACGCACGCACGCACGCACGCACGCTTCATAAACAAAGTTGCAATCATACAATTAACATGACATGAGCTGTCAATCAATCCAGGCAGCATTAGTACGATAAGCCAATCAGTGATCGATAAAGCGACACACATTCAGCAAGCGTTAACAGCCGCCATTTTCCTCGACAACTTATCGCGATTATCGGTGTCGATACAATTCTGATCACGTGACTAGCGGGAGGAGATATTGTCTCATCGGTGTCGTGTGTTCGTTATAAAATTAATATTACACACGTTTTTAAAGCAGCATTACATCGTATGAAATAAAAGATATTTGAAAAATTCAATTTTTACGTATGGGTAGCAATGCTGCTACATAATCTAACATTATACTGTGTATGCTTATGTTCATTTGGTAAACAGTGTTTTCTTGCGATAAAACAAACTCGAAACCGATAGTAGGACTTTCCTAGTCGGTCGGTCATGCACTTGTTTACAACCGGAACGCATCGTCCGCACTTGTTTACATTCTGAATGCATCGTCCCCATTTGTCCCACGTTGTCTTTTTAATTAAATTACTTGATATGTTGATTCATACCTCTGTTAGCTAAGTCTTTTAGGGACATTTCTACATCCCCGCGAGGGGTTCGCCATTAGAGGAAGATAGATAGATAGTATTTCATGTTCAAAATATATACGTTGTTTTCTATATCCTCTGTTGTTTCACGCATGCGCGCTGTGCGTGTTTATATTTCGTGTGTTGATAAACAAATTTGCGTATACGACGGTTTAAATTTATTGGAATTTTATCGTTTCTGAGCGACTATTTCGATTTTTGTAAACACACACACACATTTTATATTTTACCCAAAACATCCTTTATTATGATGTATTGCTGCTTTAAGTAAAGAAAACCATCGGTTATAACGTTTTTAATGTACCTCAATATTGCTGAAAAATATGTCTTTAATTGACTTGTAAATATGTATGTTTATTTTCAGCTATGTGTATACCAAATATGTGCACGCCGGCCTCGTGGCATAGTCCGACATGTAGAACGAGCGCAAGAGGAGGACGGAGATTACTATCGCAGAGTACCGTGGTTACCAAGGTTACCGAGGCAGAAAACATGCTCAAATTCCCGGCAATGCACACAGAGCAAGCAGTGTTGTCGTGATACCGCTGGAACCCTGCTTGACCCCCAAGAGGGGCAATGGGGTTTATCTATAGGTGGCTCTGCAGGTACGGTTGTAAATAAAGTATGACACACTATGGGCGTACGGCACATTACGAATATGTTTCAGCTGCTTTAGTCGTTTATATAAAATTCAACAACAACAACAACGACAACGACAACGACAACGACGACGACGACGACGACGACCATCACCAACAACAACAACATTTATTCGACATTAAGCAACATTACAGTGCTTCTAGTCTATGGCACACATATTAATATATTGTTGCATACTATATGACAATAAAGACATGGTCGAGAAAGGGGTTGTGGTGTTGTGCGGTGTGTGTGTGTGGGGGGGGGGGTGGTATGCAATCCTTTTTCACATGAAAACTGAGAAAATGCAAGCATTTCATTGTCCGTCAACAGTACTCAATTCAATGTAAGGTATGTAGGGAAGACACGGTATAAATATAAAGTGTTTTGAAACTAGGTCGGGTGTGTCTTAAAGCCGATTGCAGGGATAATATAAATAATAGAAGTGGAAGTCATGATAGCGCAGTGATAGCGCATTCGCTTCAGGTGCGAACTGTCCGGAGTTCGAGCCCCGCTGAAGCCGTTACGATTGTGCCCTTAGGCAAGGCATTTACATTCCACATTGCCTCTTCTCTCTCCCTCGTGGCGATGTATTCAATCAGGAATGAGGTATCGAGAGTGTTTAATATAAGTTGTAAGAACTTGTTTCGCAATCGAGCAGAAATAAATTTGTATAAACTACTAAAATAATAGCGGATATATACCAAACCGGTCTGAGTAGGAAACCGTTCACGTATGTATATAATTATTATGTACCGTAACTCTGTGTATTTGAGATAATTTATTAATATGATGTCCTTTGCTTCTATGACAGGAATCGGTACATGTACAGCATCGAAGAGTGGGCCAGGCAACGTGTGTAGCTTAACCTGTGGCTGTGTACAAGGTGCTGCTTTACTTTTATTTCTTTAGTTTTCATCGTTATTAAAGTCTCACCATGTACATACCATTTGTGTGTTTTACGTTTATTTATCGTCGCTACCGGTTGCCCATATGAGCGACGCCTCCTGAAGATATTAGTCATTTTAGATTTTTGGAGGATAGTGCATGATACAGATAGAAACCCATTCCAGAGTCTCCTCTGGTTCTTTTACGTGCACGGTGTAAAGCACCGATACGAGACCTCGGTTTAACTTCCCATCTGAAAGAATGTTAATTTTATTAGGGTCAGACGGGGGATCGAACTTGCGATCCCTGGATTACTATGTATGTACATACATACATATAATTCAAACACAAATTTGAACAATTATTATATTAAAAGTACATAGCTTTTCTAATGTTGTTAAAACTTGTGGCCCAAACCATTTGTATTATCATGCTATATGTTTGTAACATTGTGTTGTATATTATATCATGATGAATTCAATAAAATATGCTTAAACTAAAAAAAACTGAAAGTACATAGCCATTCTGAACAGAATTATAAAGCAACGTATGACACCAAATCATGTCACATTATAAAAATCACATGTTACTATTAGTTAACGTGATCACGTATTTACATTCTAAAGCCAGGAATTAGTTTAAACAAATGGGTATAAAACATTGAATTATATCATGACTTGATATTTTGTTCTAATAAACAAAGAACACAAGTTCTACCGTTGTTAAATTGGCAATAAATCACGACTACGGCTGTTGAATGTTGCTCCCTCTGTCAAAACGTATTGATGGACGTACGTATGCACGCACAACTTTTAACAAATTTACATTGGAATTGAATACAGCGATTGGGCAGGTTATTTAGTGTTAATGAAACATAGTGTTGCCAGTTTGAGGAGGATGTCCAGTTCCACTGGAATACGGAAGGTATTTTGTAAAAGCGGCCATCAGCCAAATAACAGACAAGGATATAAAATAACTAGCCTAAGAATAGCACACGCCGTTGTTTAATAGGCTAATAAATCACTAATTGAAAAACAAGCACTAATGCGCTTTAAAGTAATATCTTATAAACTAAGTTAGTATTATCATTGTGTGTTATGTTTCTCTAACGTCTAAGCAAATACAGATGTTCTACATACATTTGTCGTCGCTACCGGTTGCCCATATGCATGAGCGACGCTTTCGGAAAAGATGAGTCATTTTTAGATATTGGAGGATAATGCCACAATACAGACAGACACCTATTCAAGAGTCTCCTCATTTACGTACACGAGCACCAACACGATACCTCTGTTTAAAGTCTCATCCGAAAGACTTGATTTTAGCATAGCATAACGTGTGATCGAAACTGCGACCCATGGATTACAAGTCCAGCGTGTTAATCAATGAACCACTGTACCACTGTACCCCTACGGGTTGTATATTTTTGTGATGACACAATGCAAATAATGACGACATTTGAACCACGCTGTGCAATATCAGTATAGCATACTTTTAATGTGACAACATTACATAACCAAAGTTTCGTGTAAATCTCACAATGATTTCTGATTTATTTCAGGGTACAAGTGTTACCGAACTGTGACAGGTTGGTGCTGCCCCCCGCGCACTTGTTGGAAAAACGAAGACGCAGAGAAAGATAGACAATTCTGGGCAAATTGTCGTCCTCCCACGTGCTTTCTCCCACCATCCGCAAATCCAGGAAGTGGAGGGCCTTTGCGGATATAGTTTGCAAGAAGGGAACATCGTGTTAATGTGAAATATATGTATATGTACTTGTGTTGATTAAAACAATATGTTCATCACACACATTGTTATATTGTATGTTTGGAAGTCAGATCTCAAATTTGAGTTAAAGAGCACTATATCGTATGGAACAAAGTAATTATATTTGCTACTACCCATTTTCCCTACCTTCCTTCCCTCCTACCTTCCTTCCTTCCTTCCTTCCTTCCCGACCGACCGACCGACCGACCGACCGACCGACCGACCGACCGACCGACCGACCGACCGACGACCGACCGACCGACCGACCGACCGACCGACCGACCGACCGACCGACCGACCGACCGACCGACCGACCGACCGACCGACCGGCAGGCAGGCAGCAGACAGACAGACAGACAGACAGACAGACAGACAGACAGACAGACAGACAGACAGACAGACAGACAGACAGACAGACAGACAGACAGACAGACAGACAGACAGACAGACAGACAGACAGACAGACAGACAGACAGACAGACAGACAGACAGACAGACAGACAGACAGACAGACAGACAGACAGACAGACAGACAGACAGACAGACAGACAGACTAATCATGCCTACGTGGGTTGGGACGACACCCCAGTAACCAATTCTTACTGGGCATTGGTGTGCAATAATATAAATAGCAAATAATTGTATGCAGATCGATAGTAATGAAAACAAGGTACTGAAATATAACATTTGAAACTTCAGTTTTGCATACTGAAACATAACATTTGAAACTTCAGTTTTGCATATGGTAAATGTAATAATATAGGTAAATCATGTAATTTGAATTAGTCTCTATTCCGTCAACCGAACCCACGGGCAGTGACATCCAACACATATCACTTCAAGTAAATTATAATGATGTGGGTTGGGACGACATTCATGTGATTTATTCATACTGGCCTAATATGCAAATATCGTGGGTAAATTATGTTTCACTATATTTAGCTGTGGCTCATGTCCCACGGACATTTCATGTGCATGTATACTAGAATAATCACGCGGAATTAAGTTATCGATAGCTATTGGGCGATCCAAGAACGTGCCGCTATAATTTAATAAATGTTGGGATATATTTGTCCCAAAAAAAAGTACGGATAATTTCGTCTGTCAGAAATTCTAACCGTTTTCTGGTATGCATGTCGTCGTGTGTTTGATCCTGTTTGTTACTCCGTTTTTGATGAATATATTTATTTCATCGTTACATTTTTCAACCCATTGACCGCTAAATAACCCAGATTTCCAATCTTGCCCATACAACTGTATGGTACATGCTACAACCACATGAACTTGAAATGTTATCCATAAGCCACCAAAGGTCTCGTAACTCTATCCTAGGACAACCCCCTATATTAAAAAAAGTCTTTTTTTTAATAGAGGGGGTGTTCTAGGATAGAGGTACGAGACCTTTGGTGGCTTATGGATAACATTTCAAGTTCCTGTGATACAACAGACAGTGCAGTCTCCTTGAAAAGGCGTATGTGACGTTCCTAAACATGTTCTATTTGCATAGCATATGTTATAATTGTTCTATGATTTAGTCATAATTGTATCATTCGGATATTTATTGTGAATATGGTCATAATATAGTATTATCATATATATGCATGGGAAATATATTGTTCTGTTTGAAATATATATATATTGAAATATCTCTGTACACTTTAATTTCCATTGAATAATTAGCTTTCTTGTTTTTTGATGTAGCCACAATTTAGCTAGCTGTTATTGTAAAGTCTCTATTATATAACGAATGTATTTGTCTGATTACCAATGTCTAGGACATATTACCACACTCAGTAATCTATACAAAGTGAATCTAACACTTCCAATAGTCGTGGGAGGAGCACTAGTCTCATCGGTGTCAAGTTATTTGGGGGAAATAAAAAGTTTTTACATTGCTTGTGTGTGTTTTACGTTTATTTATCGTCACTACCGGTTGCCCATATGAACGACGCCTCCTGAAGAGATTAGTCATTATAGATGTTTGGAGGATAGTGCAATGATACAGACAGAGACCCATTCCAGAGTCTCCTCTGGTTCTTGTACGTGCACTGTGTAAAGCACCGACACGATACCTCGGCTTAACGTCCCATCTGAAAGACTGTTAATTTTATTAGGGTCAGACGGGAGATCGACATTACTGAATACGAAGCAAACACTAGTATTTGTGGACAATGGAAATAATGGCCACCAAACATTATGTAGACCTCGTATTAACATACAATATGTAACACAAATGTGTTCATTTTAATACAGTGAATTAGATGTGGTACGATGTAGTTTGATCATATCATGCAATTCGAGACTGTCTTATAACATGACGAAGTGACTTTCTTTTATCACATCGTGATATTACTGTAAGGTACATCGTTGCATATGCATTCACTCAAAGCAGAATAAAAACCACCTAATGATATAGATTCTGGTTCAAACGCAGGAATCCAACATAATAGTATAGCTTGCCCTAAATACGCGATTAATTTAGGGGTGAGTGTATACTCGTCGGCGGTTATTTGAGTGCCCTCAATGATATTCAATCTGAATGTACATTTCACATCTTGGATAACTTATATATATATATATATACTGAAACCAAAAGGAAATTGTGCACTTGCCTTAGAGGTAAATTTCTTTATGTCCTTTTAGAAAAAATATAGGCAAATTTGGTATTCCGTAAAGAAAGAATATGAGTAATTAACGTTACTGTGTTGGTAATGTATCAATGGAATACCAAATATGCCTATATTTGTTTTATAAAAGGACATAAAGAAAAGTTGTAGACACCCCAAACTTCAGCACCATACAATTGAATGGGGGCAATCATAGTGTCTCACACCTTACCAACATTCACTTTATCAAAAAGAGAAAAATGACTATGGTACGCCATTATAACACTTTTACACCACTTACTACCCAACATAAATGAAATTGTCAACAAATTCAACTTTTTCATTATTAATACATATATCCACATTTGGAATCTGTTTCCCTTTTTTTCAAAACACAGATTTTGGTCTTGGAAACATTAATTGTCAATCCTCATTTTAATGAATACATCTATTTGAGCTTGGATACTCTTTGAAGCAGTCGTAAATGGAATAATAACATCAGCAAATAGAATCATGTATCTTGACAACATGCGTAGATCAGTTTCGGTTAATGTGTTCATGTCAATACAACCGTTAATATTATTTACAAATAACAAAAATAATAATGGAGAAAGAGGTTCACCCTGTTTTAATCCGAGGGTGACATAAAACAATGTGATATATAGGTTACTAGGTATTAGCTTTACACACGATTTAACGGTATAATATATATAGACTACAATATTTCAATCATTTTACAGCTGCGACGAGATTTAATTAATTTTATCCATAATGTCTCTCCAATTACAGTATCAAAAGCGCGTTCATGATCAATGCAAATACACCATAATGTCTTGCTTTTAGATAAGATGTTTTGTACTACGCAATGTAAAATGGAGCGATTATCTCTAAAACCAAACTGAGCATCATTGAATATATTTTCAGATTCACAATGAGGCGTATTAGAAATAATAGAAAAATGATCAACACAATTCCGTAAATCAACCTCGTTAGAAGGTTGAGAGGTATTGCGCATATATTTGTTAATATACATTGTATTTTCAAAATTTCTGTGGCGACTGTTTACTAAGCATAGCTATATCATATTTTCCTTATTATAAAAGCAACACTTAGACTGTCGCTTAAGCTTAGCAAATATATTTCGACTCAATAAAAACTGGAGCTTATTCTCCTCATTTGGAGTCAACTTAAAACACGTTTGGCTAGCTGGTACTCAGCTTTAGTAGCGTTACAGTTATCATTAAGCAATGGACTGTTTAATAACGGTATAACGTTTTTACCAAAACATTGAATAGAACTGTTATGAATGATATCAGATAGCTTATTTACATATGTAGGTCAGAGTCGCCTGATGCTAAATTGTTAGTAACATCCAATACATATTTTTATTAGTATTGAGTATGCTAAGAACATCTTCAGTTTCTGGACTATTTGTGTTCCAAATAATCTTGTCATATGATTTAAAATATTTACAATTAATGGGACTAATATTATCAATATACGGTAAAGGAACTGTCACAGGACAATGGTATGAGAATGCGGACATATCGTGTACACATGTATCGATAATAGCGTTGAAATTAGATCTGTTCGTTGTAACAGAATCAACAATACTCGACACAGGTTTAGTTCTATGAACAGCATTAAAGGTGGCGTGTGGCGTCCGTGGTCTAGTGGTAGAGCGTCGAATTTGGAATCGAACGGTCCCGGGTTCGATACTCGGTCAGGCCACGTATGTAGTGCCATTGAGCAAGGCACCTCACACACATTGCTTAGTACTGGTTAATCGCTTAGGTCGGCTAAGCCTGCCCAGGAAAACATGTCTAAGTCCCCGCGAGGGGTTTGACAATAAAGGAACATACATACATAAAGGTAAAACCACCATGTTCCAGGCGACCGTTACATATTACAAGATAATTCTTCTTACATGTGTGTGTTTACGTTTATTTATCGTCGCTACCGGTTGTAAATATGAGCGACGCCTCCTGAAGATATTAGTCATTTTAGATGTTTGGAGGATAGTGCAATGATACAGAGAGAGACCCATTCCATAGTATCCACTGGTTCTTTTACGTGCACCGTGTACAGCATCGACACGAGATCTCGGTTTAACGTCCTATCTGAAAGACTGTTAATTTTATTAGGGTCAGACGGGGGATCGAACCTGCGATCTCTGGATTAGGCAGCGTGTTACCACTGGGCTATAGATCCGTTTGTTGTTCTCCTTACACTATTAATCTTGGTGTTTTATTTGTTTTTCTCATATTAGTAAACAAAGCAGAGCATTGGACCAATCATTCTAGGCCGAACTACAAACAACCAAGACATATTTTGTGTACGCATGCGTATACATCTGTCCAATGACGTCATTTATTTAGCATAATTAGGTTTGTCATGTTACTGCGGTTGATATACTTAGACTAAATTATGTAGATGTATAAACACATACGTACTTATTTATGAACAGATCCGGTATATCACAATGGCGACATATTCTGGCGCGGTATATAAACGTTCATTCTGCGCCCATTGTATTGTTCTGTTTCTTTGTGTTTGTACTGGACGATACTGAGGTTGATTTGCAACATGAATGTCTTACTGAGCGTAGCTATATTGGTAAGTCCACATGAATGTTTTACTAAGTGTAGCTATATTGGTAAGTCAACATGAATGTTTTACTAAGTGTAGCTATATTGGTAAGTCAACATGAATGTGTTACTGAGTGTAGCTATATTGGTAAGTCAACATGAATATATTATTGAGCGTAGCTATATTGGTAAGTCAACATGAATGTGTTACTGAGTGTATCTATATTTGTAAGTCAACATGAATGTGTTACTGAGTGTAGCTATATTGGTAAGTCAACATGAATGTTTTACTGAGCGTAGCTATATTGGTAAGTCAACATGAATGTGTTACTGAGTGTAGCTATATTGGTAAGTCAACATGAATGTGTTACTGAGTGTATCTATATTTGTAAGTCAACATGAATGTTTTACTGAGTGTAGCTATATTGGTAAGTCAACATGAATGTTTTACTGAGTGAGTGAGCTATATTGGTAAGTCAACATGAATGTTTTACTGAGCGTAGCTATATTGGTAAGTCAACATGAATGTTTTACTGAGTGTAGCTATATTGGTAAGTCAACATGAATGTTTTACTGAGTGTAGCTATATTGGTAAGTCAACATGAATGTTTTACTGAGCGTAGCTATATTGGTAAGTCAACATGAATGTTTTACTGATGGAGTGTAGCTATATTGGTAAGTCAACATGAATGTTTTACTGAGTGTAGCTATATTGGTAAGTCAACATGAATGTTTTACTGAGCGTAGCTATATTGGTAAGTCAACATGAATGTTTTACTGAGTGTAGCTATATTGGTAAGTCAACATGAATGTTTTACTGAGCGTAGCTATATTGGTAAGTCAACATGAATGTTTTACTGATGGAGTGTAGCTATATTGGTAAGTCAACATGAATGTTTTACTGAGTGTAGCTATATTGGTAAGTCAACATGAATGTTTTACTGAGCGTAGCTATATTGGTAAGTCAACATGAATGTTTTACTGAGTGTAGCTATATTGGTAAGTCAACATGAATGTTTTACTGAGCGTAGCTATATTGGTAAGTCAACATGAATGTTTTACTGAGAGTGTAGCTATATTGGTAAGTCAACATGAATGTTTTACTGAGTGTAGCTATATTGGTAAGTCAACATGAATGTTTTACTGAGCGTAGCTATATTGGTAAGTCAACATGAATGTTTTACTGAGTGTAGCTATATTGGTAAGTCAACATGAATGTTTTACTGAGCGTAGCTATATTGGTAAGTCAACATGAATGTTTTACTGAGCGTAGCTATATTGGTAAGTCAACATGAATGTTTTACTGAGCGTAGCTATATTGGTAAGTCAACATGAATGTTTTACTGAGTGTAGCTATATTGGTAAGTCAACATGAATGTTTTACTGAGCGTAGCTATATTGGTAAGTCAACATGAATGTTTTACTGAATGTAGCTATATTGGTAAGTCAACATGAATGTTTTACTGAGCGTAGCTATATTGGTAAGTCAACATGAATGTTTTACTGAGCGTAGCTATATTGGTAAGTCAACATGAATGTTTTACTGAGTGTAGCTATATTGGTAAGTCAACATGAATGTTTTACTGAGCGTAGCTATATTGGTAAGTCAACATGAATGTTTTACTGAGCGTAGCTATATTGGTAAGTCAACATGAATGTTTTACTGAGTGTAGCTATATTGGTAAGTCAACATGAATGTTTTACTGAGCGTAGCTATATTGGTAAGTCAACATGAATGTTTTACTGAGCGTAGCTATATTGGTAAGTCAACATGAATGTTTTACTGAATGTAGCTATATTGGTAAGTCAACATGAATGTTTTACTGAGCGTAGCTATATTGGTAAGTCAACATGAATGTTTTACTGAGCGTAGCTATATTGGTAAGTCAACATGAATGTTTTACTGAATGTAGCTATATTGGTAAGTCAACATGAATGTTTTACTGAGCGTAGCTATATTGGTAAGTCAACATGAATGTTTTACTGAGTGTAGCTATATTGGTAAGTCAACATGAATGTTTTACTGAGCGTAGCTATATTGGTAAGTCAACATGAATGTTTTACTGAGCGTAGCTATATTGGTAAGTCAACATGAATGTTTTACTGAGCGTAGCTATATTGGTAAGTCAACATGAATGTTTTACTGAGTGTAGCTATATTGGTATGTCAACATGAATGTTTTACTGAGCGTAGCTATATTGGTAAGTCAACATGAATGTTTTACTGAATGTAGCTATATTGGTAAGTCAACATGAATGCTTTACTAAGTGTAGCTATATTGGTAAGTCAACATGAATGCTTTACTAAGTGTAGCTATATTGGTATGTCAACATGAATGTTTTACTGAGCGTAGCTATATTGGTAAGTCAACATGAATGTTTTACTGAGCGTAGCTATATTGGTAAGTCAACATGAATGTTTTACTGAGCGTAGCTATATTGGTAAGTCAACATGAATGTTTTACTGAGCGTAGCTATATTGGTAAGTCAACATGAATGTTTTACTGAGCGTAGCTATATTGGTAAGTCAACATGAATGTTTTACTGAGCGTAGCTATATTGGTAAGTCAACATGAATGCTTTACTAAGTGTAGCTATATTTGTAAGTCAACATGAATGTTTTACTGAGCGTAGCTATATTGGTAAGTCAACATGAATGTTTTACTGAGTGTAGTTATATTGGTAAGTCAACATGAATGTTTTACTGAGCGTAGCTATATTGGTAAGTCAACATGAATGTTTTACTGAGTGTAGCTATATTGGTAAGTCAACATGAATGTTTTACTGAGCGTAGCTATATTGGTAAGTCAACATGAATGTTTTACTGAGCGTAGCTATATTGGTAAGTCAACATGAATGTTTTACTGAGCGTAGCTATATTGGTAAGTCAACATGAATGTTTTACTGAGTGTAGCTATATTGGTAAGTCAACATGAATGTTTTACTGAGTGTAGCTATATTGGTAAGTCAACATGAATGTTTTACTGAGCGTAGCTATATTGGTAAGTCAACATGAATGTTTTACTGAGTGTAGCTATATTGGTAAGTCAACATGAATGTTTTACTGAGCGTAGCTATATTGGTAAGTCAACATGAATGTTTTACTGAGCGTAGCTATATTGGTAAGTCAACATGAATGTTTTACTGAGCGTAGCTATATTGGTAAGTCAACATGAATGTTTTACTGAGTGTAGCTATATTGGTAAGTCAACATGAATGTTTTACTGAGTGTAGCTATATTGGTAAGTCAACATGAATGTTTTACTGAGCGTAGCTATATTGGTAAGTCAACATGAATGTTTTACTGAGTGTAGCTATATTGGTAAGTCAACATGAATGTTTTACTGAGCGTAGCTATATTGGTAAGTCAACATGAATGTTTTACTGAGCGTAGCTATATTGGTAAGTCAACATGAATGTTTTACTGAGCGTAGCTATATTGGTAAGTCAACATGAATGTTTTACTGAGTGTAGCTATATTGGTAAGTCAACATGAATGTTTTACTGAGCGTAGCTATATTGGTAAGTCAACATGAATGTTTTACTAAGCGTAGCTATATTGGTAAGTCAACATGAATGTTTTACTAAGCGTAGCTATATTGGTATGTCAACATGAATGTTTTACTGAATGTAGCTATATTGGTAAGTCAACATGAATGCTTTACTAAGTGTAGCTATATTGGTAAGTCAACATGAATGCTTTACTGAGTGTAGCTATATTGGTAAGTCAACATGAATGCTTTACTAAGTGTAGCTATATTGGTAAGTCAACATGAATGTTTTACTAAGTGTAGCTATATTGGTAAGTCAACATGAATGTGTTACTGAGTGTAGCTATATTGGTAAGTCAACATGAATGTTTTACTGAGCGTAGCTATATTGGTAAGTCAACATGAATGTGTTACTGAGTGTAGCTATATTGGTAAGTCAACATGAATGTGTTACTGAGTATAGCTATATTGGTAAGTCAACATGAATGTGTTACTAAGCGTAGTTATATTGGTAAGTCAACATGAATGTTTTACTGAGCGTATCTATATTGGTAAGTCAACATGAATGTGTTACTAAGCGTAGTTATATTGGTAAGTCAACATGAATGTGTTACTAAGCGTAGTTATATTGGTAAGTCAACATGAATGTTTTACTGAGCGTATCTATATTTGTAAGTCAACATGAATGTGTTACTGAGAGTAGCTATATTGGTAAGTCAACATGAATGTTTTACTGAGTGTAGCTATATTGGTAAGTCAACATGAATATTTTACTGAGCGTAGCTATATTGGTAAGTCAACATGAATGTTTTACTGAGTGTAGCTATATTGGTAGGTCAACATGAATGTGTTACTGGGTGTATCTATATTTGTAAGTCAACATGAATGTTTTATTGAGCGTAGCTATATTGGTAAGTCAACATGAATGTTTTACTGAGTGTAGCTATATTGGTAAGTCAACATGAATGTTTTACTGAGTGTAGCTATATTGGTAAGTCAACATGAATGTTTTACTGAGCGTAGCTATATTGGTAAGTCAACATGAATGTTTTACTGAGTGTAGCTATATTGGTAAGTCAACATGAATGTTTTACTGAGCGTAGCTATATTGGTAAGTCAACATGAATGTTTTACTGAGTGTAGCTATATTGGTAAGTCAACATGAATGTTTTACTGAGTGTAGCTATATTGGTAAGTCAACATGAATGTTTTACTGAGCGTAGCTATATTGGTAAGTCAACATGAATGTTTTACTGAGCGTAGCTATATTGGTAAGTCAACATGAATGTTTTACTGAGCGTAGCTATATTGGTAAGTCAACATGAATGTTTTACTGAATGTAGCTATATTGGTAAGTCAACATGAATGTTTTACTGAGCGTAGCTATATTGGTAAGTCAACATGAATGTTTTACTGAATGTAGCTATATTGGTAAGTCAACATGAATGCTTTACTAAGTGTAGCTATATTGGTAAGTCAACATGAATGTTTTACTGAGTGTAGCTATATTGGTAAGTCAACATGAATGTTTTACTGAGCGTAGCTATATTGGTAAGTCAACATGAATGTTTTACTGAGTGTAGCTATATTGGTAAGTCAACATGAATGTTTTACTGAGCGTAGCTATATTGGTAAGTCAACATGAATGTTTTACTGAGTGTAGCTATATTGGTAAGTCAACATGAATGTTTTACTGAGTGTAGCTATATTGGTAAGTCAACATGAATGTTTTACTGAGTGTAGCTATATTGGTAAGTCAACATGAATGTTTTACTGAGCGTAGCTATATTGGTAAGTCAACATGAATGTTTTACTGAGTGTAGCTATATTGGTAAGTCAACATGAATGTTTTACTGAGCGTAGCTATATTGGTAAGTCAACATGAATGTTTTACTAGAGTGTAGCTATATTGGTAAGTCAACATGAATGTTTTACTGAGCGTAGCTATATTGGTAAGTCAACATGAATGTTTTACTGAGTGTAGCTATATTGGTAAGTCAACATGAATGTTTTACTGAGCGTAGCTATATTGGTAAGTCAACATGAATGTTTTACTGAGTGTAGCTATATTGGTAAGTCAACATGAATGTTTTACTGAGCGTAGCTATATTGGTAAGTCAACATGAATGTTTTACTGAATGTAGCTATATTGGTAAGTCAACATGATGTTTATATGTAGCATATGGATGTTTTACTGAGCGTAGTATATTGGTAAGTCAACATGAATGTTTACTGAGGTAGCTATATTGGTAAGTCAACATGAATGTTTTACTGAGCGTAGCTATATTGGTAAGTCAACATGAATGTTTTACTGAGCGTAGCTATATTGGTAAGTCAACATGAATGTTTTACTAGAGTGTAGCTATATTGGTAAGTCAACATGAATGTTTTACTGAGCGTAGCTATATTGGTAAGTCAACATGAATGTTTTACTGAGTGTAGCTATATTGGTAAGTCAACATGAATGTTTTACTGAGCGTAGCTATATTGGTAAGTCAACATGAATGTTTTACTGAGTGTAGCTATATTGGTAAGTCAACATGAATGTTTTACTGAGCGTAGCTATATTGGTAAGTCAACATGAATGTTTTACTGAGAGTGTAGCTATATTGGTAAGTCAACATGAATGTTTTACTGAGTGTAGCTATATTGGTAAGTCAACATGAATGTTTTACTGAGTGTAGCTATATTGGTAAGTCAACATGAATGTTTTACTGAGTGTAGCTATATTGGTAAGTCAACATGAATGTTTTACTGAGCGTAGCTATATTGGTAAGTCAACATGAATGTTTTACTGAGTGTAGCTATATTGGTAAGTCAACATGAATGTTTTACTGAGCGTAGCTATATTGGTAAGTCAACATGAATGTTTTACTGAGTGTAGCTATATTGGTAAGTCAACATGAATGTTTTACTGAGCGTAGCTATATTGGTAAGTCAACATGAATGTTTTACTGAGTGTAGCTATATTGGTAAGTCAACATGAATGTTTTACTGAGTGTAGCTATATTGGTAAGTCAACATGAATGTTTTACTGAGTGTAGCTATATTGGTAAGTCAACATGAATGTTTTACTGAGCGTAGCTATATTGGTAAGTCAACATGAATGTTTTACTGAGTGTAGCTATATTGGTAAGTCAACATGAATGTTTTACTGAGCGTAGCTATATTGGTAAGTCAACATGAATGTTTTACTGAGTGTAGCTATATTGGTAAGTCAACATGAATGTTTTACTGAGCGTAGCTATATTGGTAAGTCAACATGAATGTTTTACTGAGTGTAGCTATATTGGTAAGTCAACATGAATGTTTTACTGAGCGTAGCTATATTGGTAAGTCAACATGAATGTTTTACTGAGTGTAGCTATATTGGTAAGTCAACATGAATGTTTTACTGAGCGTAGCTATATTGGTAAGTCAACATGAATGTTTTACTGAGTGTAGCTATATTGGAAGTCAACATGAATTTACTATAGCTATATTGGTAAGTCAACATGAATGTTTTACTGAGCGTAGCTATATTGGTAAGTCAACATGAATGTTTTACTGAGAGCTATATTGGTAAGTCAACATGAATGTTTTACTGAGTGTAGCTATATTGGTAAGTCAACATGAATGTTTTACTGAGTGTAGCTATATTGGTAAGTCAACATGAATGTTTTACTGAGTGTAGCTATATTGGTAAGTCAACATGAATGTTTTACTGAGTGTAGCTATATTGGTAAGTCAACATGAATGTTTTACTGAGTGTAGCTATATTGGTAAGTCAACATGAATGTTTTACTGAGTGTAGCTATATTGGTAAGTCAACATGAATGTTTTACTGAGCGTAGCTATATTGGTAAGTCAACATGAATGTTTTACTGAGCGTAGCTATATTGGTAAGTCAACATGAATGTGTTACTAAGCGTAGCTATATTGGTAAGTCAACATGAATGTTTTACTGAGCGTAGCTATATTGGTAAGTCAACATGAATGTGTTACTGAGCGTAGCTATATTGGTAAGTCAACATGAATGTTTTACTGAGTGTAGCTATATTGGTAAGTCAACATGAATGTTTTACTGAGCGTAGCTATATTGGTAAGTCAACATGAATGTTTTACTGAGTGTAGCTATATTGGTAAGTCAACATGAATGTTTTACTGAGTGTAGCTATATTGGTAAGTCAACATGAATGTTTTACTGAGTGTAGCTATATTGGTAAGTCAACATGAATGTTTTACTGAGTGTAGCTATATTGGTAAGTCA
>CM026394.1:32746083-32878583 GCA_014843695.1 Archivesica marissinica
ACCTCCATTAGTACAGTCAAACCTGTGTTAGTGGTCACCTCCATTAAGTACAGTGAAACCTGTGTTAGTGGTCACCTCCATTAAGTACAGTGAAACCTGTGTTAGTGGTCACCTCCATTAAGTACAGTGAAACCTGTGTTAGTGGTCACCTCCATTAAGTACAGTGAAACCTGTGTTAGTGGTCACCTCCATTAAGTACAGTCAAACCTGTGTTAGTGGTCACCTCCATTAGTACAGTGAAACCTGTGTTAGTGGTCACCTCCATTAAGTACAGTCAAACCTGTGTTAGTGGTCACCTCCATTAGTACAGTCAAACCTGTGTTAGTGGTCACCTCCATTAAGTACAGTCAAACCTGTGTTAGTGGTCACCTCCATTAAGTACAGTGAAACCTGTGTTAGTGGTCACCTCCATTAAGTACAGTGAAACCTGTGTTAGTGGTCACCTCCATTAAGTACAGTGAAACCTGTGTTAGTGGTCACCTCCATTAAGTACAGTGAAACCTGTGTTAGTGGTCACCTCCATTAAGTACAGTGAAACCTGTGTTAGTGGTCACCTCCATTAGTACAGTGAAACCTGTGTTAGTGGTCACCTCCATTAAGTACAGTGAAACCTGTGTTAGTGGTCACCTCCATTAAGTACAGTGAAACCTGTGTTAGTGGTCACCTCCATTAGTACAGTGAAACCTGTGTTAGTGGTCACCTCCATTAAGTACAGTGAAACCTGTGTTAGTGGTCACCTCCATTAAGTACAGTCAAACCTGTGTTAGTGGTCACCTCCATTAGTACAGTCAAACCTGTGTTAGTGGTCACCTCCATTAAGTACAGTCAAACCTGTGTTAGTGGTCACCTCCATTAAGTACAGTGAAACCTGTGTTAGTGGTCACCTCCATTAAGTACAGTGAAACCTGTGTTAGTGGTCACCTCCATTAAGTACAGTGAAACCTGTGTTAGTGGTCACCTCCATTAAGTACAGTGAAACCTGTGTTAGTGGTCACCTCCATTAAGTACAGTGAAACCTGTGTTAGTGGTCACCTCCATTAGTACAGTAAACCTGTGTTAGTGGTCACCTCCATTAAGTACAGTGAAACCTGTGTTAGTGGTCACCTCCATTAAGTACAGTGAAACCTGTGTTAGTGGTCACCTCCATTAGTACAGTGAAACCTGTGTTAGTGGTCACCTCCATTAGTACAGTGAAACCTGTGTTAGTGGTCACCTCCATTAAGTACAGTGAAACCTGTGTTAGTGGTCACCTCCATTAAGTACAGTGAAACCTGTGTTAGTGGTCACCTCCATTAAGTACAGTGAAACCTGTGTTAGTGGTCACCTCCATTAAGTACAGTGAAACCTGTGTTAGTGGTCACCTCCATTAAGTACAGTGAAACCTGTGTTAGTGGTCACCTCCATTAAGTACAGTGAAACCTGTGTTAGTGGTCACCTCCATTAAGTACAGTGAAACCTGTGTTAGTGGTCACCTCCATTAAGTACAGTGAAACCTGTGTTAGTGGTCACCTCCATTAGTACAGTCAAACCTGTGTTAGTGGTCACCTCCATTAAGTACAGTGAAACCTGTGTTAGTGGTCACCTCCATTAGTACAGTCAAACCTGTGTTAGTGGTCACCTCCATTAAGTACAGTCAAACCTGTGTTAGTGGTCACCTCCATTAAGTACAGTGAAACCTGTGTTAGTGGTCACCTCCATTAGTACAGTGAAACCTGTGTTAGTGGTCACCTCCATTAAGTACAGTGAAACCTGTGTTAGTGGTCACCTCCATTAAGTACAGTGAAACCTGTGTTAGTGGTCACCTCCATTAGTACAGTGAAACCTGTGTTAGTGGTCACCTCCATTAAGTACAGTGAAACCTGTGTTAGTGGTCACCTCCATTAAGTACAGTCAAACCTGTGTTAGTGGTCACCTCCATTAGTACAGTGAAACCTGTTAGTGGTCACCTCCATTAAGTACAGTCAAACCTGTGTTAGTGGTCACCTCCATTAAGTACAGTCAAACCTGTGTTAGTGGTCACCTCCATTAAGTACAGTGAAACCTGTGTTAGTGGTCACCTCCATTAAGTACAGTGAAACCTGTGTTAGTGGTCACCTCCATTAAGTACAGTGAAACCTGTGTTAGTGGTCACCTCCATTAAGTACAGTGAAACCTGTGTTAGTGGTCACCTCCATTAAGTACAGTCAAACCTGTGTTAGTGGTCACCTCCATTAGTACAGTGAAACCTGTGTTAGTGGTCACCTCCATTAGTACAGTGAAACCTGTGTTAGTGGTCACCTCCATTAAGTACAGTGAAACCTGTGTTAGTGGTCACCTCCATTAAGTACAGTGAAACCTGTGTTAGTGGTCACCTCCATTAGTACAGTGAAACTTGTGTTAGTGGTCACCTCCATTAAGTACAGTGAAACCTGTGTTAGTGGTCACCTCCATTAAGTACAGTCAAACCTGTGTTAGTGGTCACCTCCATTAGTACAGTCAAACCTGTGTTAGTGGTCACCTCCATTAAGTACAGTCAAACCTGTGTTAGTGGTCACCTCCATTAAGTACAGTGAAACCTGTGTTAGTGGTCACCTCCATTAAGTACAGTCAAACCTGTGTTAGTGGTCACCTCCATTAAGTACAGTGAAACCTGTGTTAGTGGTCACCTCCATTAAGTACAGTGAAACCTGTGTTAGTGGTCACCTCCATTAAGTACAGTGAAACCTGTGTTAGTGGTCACCTCCATTAAGTACAGTGAAACCTGTGTTAGTGGTCACCTCCATTAGTACAGTGAAACCTGTGTTAGTGGTCACCTCCATTAAGTACAGTCAAACCTGTGTTAGTGGTCACCTCCATTAGTACAGTCAAACCTGTGTTAGTGGTCACCTCCATTAAGTACAGTCAAACCTGTGTTAGTGGTCACCTCCATTAAGTACAGTGAAACCTGTGTTAGTGGTCACCTCCATTAAGTACAGAAACCTGTGTTAGTGGTCACCTCCATTAAGTACAGTGAAACCTGTGTTAGTGGTCACCTCCATTAAGTACAGTGAAACCTGTGTTAGTGGTCACCTCCATTAAGTACAGTCAACCTGTGTTAGTGGGTAGTGTCACCTCCATTAAGTACAGTGAAACCTGTGTTAGTGGTCACCTCCATTAGTACAGTCAAACCTGTGTTAGTGGTCACCTCCATTAAGTACAGTGAAACCTGTGTTAGTGGTCACCTCCATTAAGTACAGTGAAACCTGTGTTAGTGGTCACCTCCATTAGTACAGTGAAACCTGTGTTAGTGGTCACCTCCATTAAGTACAGTGAAACCTGTGTTAGTGGTCACCTCCATTAGTACAGTCAAACCTGTGTTAGTGGTCACCTCCATTAGTACAGTCAAACCTGTGTTAGTGGTCACCTCCATTAGTACAGTCAAACCTGTGTTAGTGGTCACCTCCATTAAGTACAGTGAAACCTGTGTTAGTGGTCACCTCCATTAAGTACAGTGAAACCTGTGTTAGTGGTCACCTCCATTAAGTACAGTGAAACCTGTGTTAGTGGTCACCTCCATTAAGTACAGTGAAACCTGTGTTAGTGGTCACCTCCATTAAGTACAGTGAAACCTGTGTTAGTGGTCACCTCCATTAAGTACAGTGAAACCTGTTAGTGGTCACCTCCATTAAGTACAGTGAAACCTGTGTTAGTGGTCACCTCCATTAAGTACAGTCAAACCTGTGTTAGTGGTCACCTCCATTAAGTACAGTCAAACCTGTGTTAGTGGTCACCTCCATTAGTACAGTGAAACCTGTGTTAGTGGTCACCTCCATTAAGTACAGTGAAACCTGTGTTAGTGGTCACCTCCATTAAGTACAGTGAAACTTGTGTTAGTGGTCACCTCCATTAAGTACAGTCAAACCTGTGTTAGTGGTCACCTCCATTAGTACAGTCAACCTGTGTTAGTGGTCACCTCCATTTAGTACAGTCAAACCTGTGTTAGTGGTCACCTCCATTAAGTAGTCAAACCTGTGTTAGTGGTCACCTCCATTAAGTACAGTGAAACCTGTGTTAGTGGTCACCTCCATTAAGTACAGTCAAACCTGTGTTAGTGGTCACCTCCATTAAGTACAGTCAAACCTGTGTTAGTGGTCACCTCCATTAAGTACAGTCAAACCTGTGTTAGTGGTCACCTCCAATAAGTACAGTGAAACCTGTGTTAGTGGTCACCTCCATTAAGTACAGTGAAACCTGTGTTAGTGGTCACCTCCATTAAGTACAGTCAAACCTGTGTTAGTGGTCACCTCCATTAAGTACAGTCAAACCTGTGTTAGTGGTCACCTCCATTAGTACAGTCAAACCTCAGTTTCCAGATTCCCAATATGCTGTTTTATTATACATTTAACCTCTATTAAGCAGCCACTTGTGCTAGGCAACCTATGTGTGTGATTCCCTTGGCTGGCTGCTTAATACAGGTTTGACTATAATCAACTATTGAAGAAAAGCTCACTTGAAGTGGCCGAGTGGTTTCACTTCAAATCACGCACTCCACACAGATGTATGTCCTAATCCCACGTCGAATACGTTCATGTAAGATAGCTATATAACTGGCTTGTGGAAGATAAGGTAGTTCTCAACCGCCTCCGTGGTCGAGTGGTTAAGGTCGCTGACTTGTATACCACTGTAACCTATCATCTCTGATGGTCACGGGTTCGAGCCTCCCGCTCAGACCGTGTCTCATTTATATGAAAAAGTTGGCAGTTTCATACGGAAGTTGGTGCACCAAGTACTGGTTAACCGCTGGAGCCTACCCAGGAAAGGTGTTGTTAGGTAAACTGCCCGTCGCTCAAATGGGAAACCGGTAGCGATGTTAAATAATAAAAAAAGTAGTTCTAACCGGGTGCATGAAATGCTACCAGGGGGGTAGCTGAGACCTTACTCCACCAATGGAAATTATTAACCCGCGATTCATTACTTATATTTACATTAATTATTCTTTTCCAAGACGCAAAGAAAAATATAGCACACTACATTAAAAATGTATTTAGTCCAGATTTGCGAGTTACCGTGTTGCGGACCTGGTAAATAGATCGTCTTTGAAACAGCGTTTTACTGTAAGACACGCATTTAATTTTTCTCGCGAGGAATGCTGCCTAACTGCGAATGCGCACGTCAGCTGCATATAATTAGTGAAGAAATTCATACGAAAATGGATAGGCTACAACCAGGGCATATACGTTCATCCAATGAAATGCAATAGCGATGTAAATATATGATCATAAACACAGTACCGGTACATGTGTGTATAAGCTAGGTAACATACTGTCAGTCCAACATGTGTTGCCGAGTACTTGAATACATGGATGTAGCACATTGTGTAGTAATTAATGTGCCGGGAGACAGCTGATCGGAACAGTCGTACAATATGTTCATACACGGCAAACAGTCGTACAATATGTTCATACACGGCAAACAGTCGTACAATATGTTCATACACGGCAAACAGTCGTACAATATGTTCATACACGGCAAACAGTCGTACAATATGTTCATACATGGCAAACAGTCGTACAATATGTTCATACACGGCAAACAAGTTAAGTGACTGAATAAACAACATTTTACCTTTCATTCATAAAAATCTGGAATAAAATTGATTGCTTGAGAAAAGTTTATAAAACGGCGGCACGTCACTCCCAATATTCCGTAATGATGTCGCCAGTTTTCACTACAACGCGAGTAAGTATGTAAACAATAGTTACTAATACATCATTTGGACTAAATGTTATCTACAGTCAAACCTGTCTTAGCAGCCATTTGTATACACTAGTAATCTTCTTGAAAACGATACCGGTATAATCTTATTTTTACTACGATCGCCTTATTTTGTTTAGGATCAGCGTATTATAATGATGTAATTGCCGATTGCCTCGTTTTATTCAATTCTCTAGCTTCGTTTCGCTGCAAATCATAATAAAACAAATAAATTGCTGTACACAAATCACCTTTAGCGACGATTGTACGATTAGGCAAGGCACTTAAATTCCACATTGCCTCGTTCCTCTCCCTCGTGGCGATGGATTCCATCAGGAATGTAGTCTCGAGAGCGATTAATCTAATGTTGTATAACTTGTTTCGCAATCGATAAATTAAATTTGTATGAACAAATCACTATTTAGCATGTTTTATTGAAATTGTTAACATAAAAACCGTGACACACGTGTACGGTGCAATGTTGTCTTTCTGAACTCGAATAGAGCTGTTCAAGCGATTAATGGTTGAGGAAGAACTCTCGTGCCCCTTCCAGCAGTTTATCCGGCACGGAAAGGCACCCAAGTAGAAGCACAGACTGTCCACAAGCCAGCTGGATAGCTTCCTCAATTGAAAGAATTCGACATCCACCATTGAGATTCGAACACACACTCCCGACTACGTGGATAATAATCTGGTATCGTATTAGGAACCTATTATTCGCAGTTGGTTTTGCGGCATCATTTATATTCCAGCAGGTGTATCTTTCATATTTATGTTTATGTCCCTGCAATGTTAAACCATGCCAGCAGTTGGTTTGAGGAATATAGCAAGCTTATCGTAAAACTCAAGAGCTACAGCGGTTGGCTTGAGAAATACCTGTATAGCAATCTTGTCGTAAAGCTAAGCTAAATATATGTACAGAGGTAGGTTTGAGAGAGATAGCAATGTTTGACATAAAGCTAAGCTATATATGTACAGAGATAGCAATGTTTGACATAAAGCTAAGCTATATATGTACAGAGGTAGGTTTGAGAGATATAGCAATGTTTGACATAAAGCTAAGCTATATATGTACAGAGGTAGGTTTGAGAGATATAGCAATCTTGGACATAACTCTAAGCTATATATGTACAGAGGTAGGTTTGAGAGATATAGCAATCTTGGACATAAAGCTAAGCTATATATGTACAGAGGTAGGTTTGAGAGATATAGCAATCTTGGACATAAAGCTACGCTATATGTACAGAGGTAGGTTTGAGAGATATAGCAATATTGGACATAACTCTTAAGCTATATATGTACAGAGGTAGGTTTGAGAGATATAGCAATCTTGGACATAACTCTTAAGCTATATATGTACAGAGGTAGGTTTGAGAGATATAGCAATATTGGACATAACTCTAAGCTATATATGTACAGAGGTAGGTTTGAGAGATATAGCAATCGTTGACATAAAGCTAAGCTATATGTACAGAGGTAGGTTTGAGAAATATAGCAATATTGGACATAAAGCTAAGCTATATATGTACAGAGGTAGGTTTGAGAGATATAGCAATCTTGGGCATAAAGCTAAACTATATATGTACAGAGGTAGGTTTGAGAGATATAGCAATCTTGGGCATAAAGCTAAACTATATATGTACAGAGGTAGGTTTGAGAGATATAGCAATCTTGGGCATAAAGCTAAACTATATATGTACAGAGGTAGGTTTGAGAGATATAGCAATCTTGGGCATAAAGCTAAACTATATATGTACAGAGGTAGGTTTGAGAGATATAGCAATCTTGGGCATAAAGCTAAACTATATATGTACAGAGGTAGGTTTGAGAGATATAGCAATCTTGGGCATAAAGCTAAACTATATATGTACAGAGGTAGGTTTGAGAGATATAGCAATCTTGGGCATAAAGCTAAACTATATATGTACAGAGGTAGGTTTGAGAGATATAGCTAAGCTATATATGTACAGAGGTAGGTTTGAGAAACATAGTAACCCTGTAATATCCAAATCAGCAGCCCCGTTGCCCGCCACTCCTCGTTCTTTGAGGAAAAAAATTAAATATGCACATTTGCAAACACTGGGGTAAATTAAATATAGAAGCAGCTTCCCCTGCTGTCTTTTGTGGCGCGATAAATGTTAAGAGTGAGCAAATCTGGGTTACAATAATATATTTGCTTTGTTTTTGGGTTTTAAAGTCGATAAACAGCTTCGGTCATTCGGCGACTCTCCAGCTATTCTTGGTGGAGGGGCAAAGACACGGGGTGACCCTCCGTGCAGTATTTCAGGCACCCGGGTAGAACCACCGACCTACCGCAAGCTAGCTCGATCACTACCTCGAACATAAGAATTTTACTCCCCAGTGGGATTCGAACATACAGCAATGAGGGGCAAGTGATTTAAAGTCAATGACCATAGCCACTTGATCACAATAGGAGTACTTGCTCCAGTTGTATTATCCATAGATGTCCACACCACCTCCGTGGTCGCTGACTTGTATACCACTGTAACCTATCATCATTGATGGTCACGAGTACTTGCTCCAGTTGTATTATCCATAGATGTCCACGCCACCTCCGTGGTCGCTGACTTGTATACCACTGTAACCTATCATCATTGATGGTCACGAGTACTTGCTCCAGTTGTATTATCCATAGATGCCTCCGTGGTCGCTGACTTGTATACCACTGTAACCTATCATCATTGATGGTCACGAGTACTTGCTCCAGTTGTATTATCCATAGATGTCCACGCCACCTCCGTGGTCGCTGACTTGTATACCACTGTAACCTATCATCATTGATGGTCACGAGTACTTGCTCCAGTTGTATTATCCATAGATGCCTCCGTGGTCGCTGACTTGTATACCACTGTAACCTATCATCATTGATGGTCACGAGTACTTGCTCCAGTTGTATTATCCATAGATGTCCGCACCTCCGTGGTCGCTGACTTGTATACCACTGTAACCTATCATCATTGATGGTCACGAGTACTTGCTCCAGTTGTATTATCCATAACCCCTTCCTGATGTATACACTGTAACCTATCTCAGTGGTCACGGTACTTGCTTGTATTATCCATAGATGTCCACGCCGCCTCCGTGGTCGCTGACTTGTATACCACTGTACCTATCATCATTGATGGTCACGAGTACTTGCTCCAGTTGTATTATCCATAGATGCGCCTCCGTGGTCGCTGACTTGTATACCACTGTAACCTATCATCACTGATGGTCACGAGTACTTGCTCCAGTTGTATTATCCATAGATGCCTCCGTGGTCACGACTTGTATACCACTGTAACCTATCATAACTGATGGTCACTGGTTCGAGACGCACAGTTAACAGCTTCTTACAGAGGTTGATGCACCAAATACTGGTCAACCACTGGAGCCTGCCCAGAAAAGGTGTTGCCCGTTGGCAATATAGCCCAAAATGGCGCCGATGCTTGTTGCTCAAATGGGCAACCGGTAGCAACGTTAAATAAACTTACTTAAAAAAATTCCACACTGAAAGCATCCATTGAAATTGATTATTTTATTTCCAAGCGTATTCTTATATGAAGGCTCCACAGAGAAGTAAAGAAGTAATACACAAACTATTCAAACTAATACCTTCATCAATATGAAAAATCTATCCAACAGTACAGGGCAAAGGGAATTTTGAAACGTTAATAAATCTGTCGATATATTGTTGGAATTCACTATTGTTCCCATCACCAGGCGAGCATCAACGCTATTCACAAAGAGGCATTACCACTCAGCGTAAAATCTGGAACTATTGAACAAATACAACGAGTCTGTTGTGTTTTAAGGCATGCCAAATAAAGCCGTTCGTGTACCGTTCTCATGGTGAATGACAATTTTAGTTTCTCATGGAAATACAAAATTATTAGCTATTATGGTGACAGACATGTCTGAATATGTCTGAGATAGGTAATATGCTAAATGATCACATGTTTTGGTGTATGGGACTTTTAACTCGAGAGTGCATCATTGTATATGAAATTAAATCCGTATGTATTAGATCCACCAATGGTCAGAGAGAAATTACTGTATGAACATGCATGCAAATAGATCATGTAACAGTTTCACCATAGACTTGAGACATGTATGCACTTGATTATGAGACAATGATGTAGGTTACCGTGCACGTAAAAGAAATAGAGGAGACTCTGGAATGGGTCTCTGTCTGTATCATGCACTATCCTCCAACAATCTAAAATGACTAATATCTTCAGGAGGCGTCGCTCATATGGGCAGCCGGTAGCGACGATAAATAAACGTAAAACACACACAATGAATGATGTAGGGAAATTATATACACATCGCCAGTAACATAAATTACTGTTTCCGAGCAGTTTTATATTCACATGTATGTAGTCGGTTTATGCTTTACCTTGGATAGATTGAATATAGTTCTAGGGTTGATTGCAATAAAGAAAATTTACAGCATGAATGACGCGACACCATGACATTTTCAATTTTAACCCATTAAGCCCCAAAAACAAACAAATGACAACAATACAGTCAAAAAATCATACACGGCTTACATGTACTTCCCTTGAATAATCTTCATTTGAAACCGTGTATTTTAAACCCATTCAACACCAAGTAACTGACATGGACTGGTTGGTACATGATATTTTTAGACCAATAAATGAATCAGAAAATTACATTTCGACCAGTTCATTTTGATTTTGTCTAAAAATGGTAATATTACTGGCAAAAAGTGCAGATCCTGAGGAGACGGCTCGTCATGAGCACTTTCGTAAGCCTATTAGAGGACTGTGGGGTTGAAAGGGTTAATAGGACTTTCTTTAGTGTCAAAAAATCTGCAGAGAGATAAAGTCCGTGCATACTGAACATTTTGATGGTTGATTGTGTAACACCTATCAGATACCTGCGACATGCTATATACAGAATTATCATATTATGTAGAGAAAGTGTATATAGTCGCCTGTGCCATAAATTAATTTATCCTACCGTATGCGTAAACATGGTCAAAAACTGCCTGCCTAATAAATAAACTTTGCTTTATTAGTCAGTGCCTTATAACCATTTATGATGTCATAACGCTGCGTGTAAATAAACTATCATCATATGTTGGCAGATGGTAGGATAAAATAACAGACGGATCGGTAGTCCAGTGCAACACGCTGGACTGGTAATCCAGGGATCGCAGGTTCGATCCCCCGTCTGACCCTAATAAAATTAACAGTCTTTCAGATGGGACGTTAAACCGAGGTCTCATGTCGGTGCTTTACACCGTGCACGTAAAAGAACCAGAGGAGACTCTGGAATTGGTCTCTGTCTGTATCATTGCACTATCCTCTCATTGCACTATCCTCCAAAATCTAAAATGACTAATCTCTTCAGGAGGCGTCGCTCATATGGGCAACCGGTAGCGACGATAAATAAACTGAATATTCGCTAACCTTTCTACTCTAGCACTTCTTTCTTATCAGAAAATAGGATAAATAGATAAATATAACATTAGGCCACTGTCTTATAAATGTTAAATTATTAGACTCGTCTCTAAAAACAATACAAGGCTCAGCAGAGTCTCACCTTGTATATTTTTTCCAACTTAAATTAAAATTTATAAGACGGTAACCTAATATTCTCTATGTACTTTTAGGAGTTTTATATTCAACTTCTATCAGTTTATATTTCATCTTTCGGTAAATTTAATCTCTCGGGTAAACGAAAATAGGTTATTTAATCCTCATTCCTGATGGAATCCATCGCCATGAAGGAGAGAGAAGAGGCAATGTGGAATTTAAATGCCTTGCCTAAGGGCGCAATCGTAACGGCTCCAGCGAAGCTCGAACTCTGGACATTTCGCACCACTGCGCTATCACAACTTCCACGAATAAATATTAATGGATGTTACTGCCAAAATCTGCGGAATATATCAGTAAATTGCTTCGGCTGTTCAGGTCTATTATTAGGTAACAGGGTAATGCATTCCAACGGGAAATGCAGAATGTAATATAAACATGCGAGATGATAGTTTGCTGTGAGTCGAATTATGTTATGGAAAGGTCCCTTTTGTCATGATGCGGATTATATTACTAAAAAGTTTGTTTTGTCGTGGCTTGGATCGTATTATTAAGCCGAGATAATGAAATGAAATGGTGGACTACTTTTGTCCATCAGAATAGACTACAATGTATTACTACTACATGCAAAATATAAAATCATAACTGTACACAACATCAAATACCACCCTACACACTGTCCACTCCCCACACTGTTGCAAAGTTTATACATAAACAGACCTCACTAAATAAACAAATACAAATCCCCCATGTATTACGTACATCATGTATTACACACATCACATGTTACACGTATTAAATGTGTCATGTATTACACATGTCACATATTACACATGTCACGTATTACACATGTCACATATTACACACATCACATGTTACACGTATCATGTATTACACATGTCACATATTACACATGTCATGTATTACACATGTCACATATTACACATGTCATGTATTACACATGTCATGTATTACACATGTCGTGTATTACACATGTCGTGTATTACACATGTCGTGTATTACACATGTCACATATTACACATGTCACGTATTACACATGTCACATATTACACATGTCACATATTACACATGTCACATATTACACATGTCATGTATTACACATAGTCACATATTACACATGTCACATATTACACATGTCATGTATTACACATGTCACACATTACACATGTCATGTATTACACATGTCATGTATTACACGCATCATGTATTAAATGTGTCACGTTTTACACACATGTATTACACATGTCACATATTACACATGTCTCGTTTTACACATGTCTCGTTTTACATGTGTCGCGTATTAGTTACATACAGTACATACACACGTACTTTTGGGAAGAGACCATAGCCTTGTGTTGGGTAAAAATATGAGGAATTGTAATTCATTGTGTGGGATTTCTATTCATAGTAGATTAATTTCAGATTGGATATGTACATGTGTGTATATATATACATTTTATCTTTTTAACTTACACATAACATTTTAGATTAACTCACTGTTCTAGACTCCGCCTGCTAATCATGGTAGCTTGGCAGTATCAAGTTGAAGTTGAAATATATAGAAATGAAATTGATCCGATTTTTCGGTATCATTCTTTCAAGTATGAACACATTTCATAACACATAATGGGCGGAATGGAGTTGGAAGCTGAACACATTCCATCATGTTTGGGGATAAACCTTTCTGTTCTGCTTGGGAAGATTCCAGGCAATTTTGACAAAAATCCCAAAGGTACAATTTTGGGCGTTACAAAAAAGAAAGACGGTACTAATATGTAACCATAGCTAACGTTTTGGAAGATAATATTTAAGGACAAGGTTATTTTAATTGTGTCTGTATTCAATGACACAAGCACTTTAATCATTTTCAGCCATTTGGAATGCCCGATACAATCCGAAAAGTGGTAAATGTAATCAGTTTCAACCAATCAGAATGCCCGATACAACTTGTTAGTGTAATAACAATAAATTTTGGAAAAATGTTTTGTTCGCATTTCAATTAGTTGCCATTGGTTTTCAATTGACAATTATACTCAATTAGGATTATCGCAAATATATTCCCCGCCACGATAATTAAAAACAATGCATAATGAACATGAAAACATATTTTCAATCCGCTGATTCTTCAACATTTCCCCCAAACACACATATTTGTTCAGAAAATACAATGTGCACAAACTATGCCCACTTTTTACCAAAAGGCTGATTATGTATTGTCACTATGAGCCAATCATTTCGAAGCTTTCAGAGTGTTTGCAAGCCAATCGAGTCCCTCGTAAAGTCCATCACCGCTGGTTGCACACGTCGCTTGGATGTACCATCTTTTATCACGTAAACTGTGCAACTGCAGCTTATCTGTTATCTCCGCAGCATTCATAGCATTTGGTAAATCCTGAAATGATTTTGAAATTAAAACAATATGTACGGAAAGGCATCCGTGGGAAGGGCTTCTCATTTTGTTCACAAGTAGAACATTTCACGTGCCTAAATGCAGTTCAAGTGGACAACAAAATTAAAACATCTGGAGTTAATTTATGCAAATTTATTTTAGCTCAATTGCGAAACAAGTTTTTACAACTTATATTAATCATTCTCTCGAGACCTCATTCCTGATGGAATCCATCGCCATGAGGGAGAGAGAAAAGGAAATGTGGAATTTAAGTGCCTTGCCTAAGGACACAATCGTAGCGGCTACAGTTGGGCACAGACTCCGGGCCTTTCACACCTGAAGCAAACACGCTACCACTGCGCTATCACTGCTCTACTACTGCGCTATCACGACTTCCACATATGAAGTTTAATCTACTACAGAAAATATGTGGGAAATTATAATTGTTTGCAGCTTCATTTTGCTTCTAATACACAATCTGTCCTTTGACAATCCTTCGATCATACACTAAATTGGAATTGACCAACCTCCAAATTGATAGAATTGCTCACTTATGAAAACTTGAAGTTATATTACTGTTATAAATGAAATAACACATTATGCGAGTGTCCGACGGATCTGTAGTCCAGTGGTAACACGCTGGACTGGTAATCCAGGGGTCGCAGGTTCGATCCCCGTCTGACCATAATAAAATTAATAGTCTTTCAGATGGGACGTTAAACCGAGGTCTCGTGTGGGTGCTTTACACCGTGCACGTAAAAGAACCCGAGGAGATTCTGGAATGGGTCTCTGTCTGTATCACTGCACTATCCTCCAAATATCTAAAATGACTAATCTCTTCAGGAGGCGTCGCTCATATGGGCAACCGGTAGCGATGATAAATAAACGTAAAACACACATAATATATTGACCAATAATTGAGCCGTATTGAGTTTCTGATCATATGTAATTTTGCCAGAAGTAAAAAAGTGAAAAATGGACAGACTGAAACCCAGGCTACCAGGCACAGACAATTGCAAGTAGTACATGTACCTGTTTATTAGCAAATACAAGCACAATTGCTTCCTTAAGCTCATCCTCAATCAACATTCTGTGCAGTTCTTCCTTTGCCTCTTGGGCACGCTCTCTGTCGTTACTGTCAACCACAAATATCAAACCTAGAATAGAAAGAGAAATAGATAGACTCTGTTTGTTTGTTTTGGGATTTAAATTCACACCGACAGCTTACCGTAGCAGCTATTATGTATGTATGTTCCTTTAATGTCAAACCCCTCGTGGGGACTTAAGACATGTTTTCCTGGGCAGGCTTAGCCGACCTAAGCGATTAACCAGTACTAAGCAATGTGTGTGAGGTGCCTTGCTCAATGACACTACATACGTGGCCTGACCGAGTATCGAACCCGGGACCGTTAGATTCCAAATCCGACGCTCTACCCCTGGACCACGGATGCCACACATTATTATTAGTGGATAAGAACCCGGATGCAGTATTTCACACACAGACAGGCACCTGGATAGAAACACCGATCTTCCTCAAGCCAACTGGATAGCTTCCACACATGAAAGAATTTGACAGCCCCCAATGTGACTTTAAACCCCAAAAACAAATCATTCACATGGTAAGTAATTAAGGTGAAGAAATTGGTCGTGTTTAAATCTTGAGATCTCGTTCAATTCTTCATAACGTTGAACTCATTTTCAAGATCAGACTTCTAACGACTATGATATAGCAAGTTAAAACAGGACAAATTGGAGGTGGCCATTTTGAAGTTTGTGATGTCATTTACCCAATTTATTTTATTCATTCATCACATGCTGATAATTATTTACATCATTTGAGCTGTTTCATTCTTATCTAATATGTTGGCACGCTCACCTCTCACAAATGCAACCCGGGTTCGAACTTCGTACCTGGACGTATGTGAGAGGGCATGGTGGTCGCCAGATCGGACAGGTGGATTTTCTCCGGGTACTCCGGTTTCCTCCAACACTAATGAACACATACACGCTTTCATCCGCGCCAATGACAGTGATTAACATAAGTTGATGAAGCTTATTTCATAATCTTTATTTTACAGGTATACTTTAACCCATTCACCACCAAGTAACTGACATGGACTGGTCCATGATATTTTTAGACCAATAAATTAATAACAAAATTACATTTGGATCAGTTCATTTATCAAAATGGGTAAAAACATTTCTAAAAATAGTTATATTACTTGAAAAAAGTGCAGATCCTGATGAGCCGGCTCGTCATGAGCCGGCTCATCTGGATCTACACTTTTTTGTAAGCCAATTTAGAGGTCTGTGGTGTTGAAAGGGTTAATCTATTATTTTTTTCAAATTATACATAATATTTTCCTGCAATTAAATCTCCTAAAGGTTGCGAACTGATCATAGTAACAATCAGGTACACGAAATTACTCTGTAAATGTTATACAGATTTCATTTACTTTGCTAATTTTACATTGCTTCTAATGGGGAATGTTTTGATATCATATTCAATTTACAGCATGTACATGTATATACAAAAAAAGGTTAATTATATTATCTAAATAGAGGGAATTTAAGTCAAATCAAGTGCTTGATGCATAACTAGTGTAACCACATGGTTACAGTGAAGGGGCTGCGGTAGTTTTGCACTAATCCCTTGAATTATATTTTTAGGATGTTTTGAGATTATCCTCCAATATAATCAACATTATTAATATATTAAACATTTAAAAGCTCCAATTAGTAAGCACACTTATAATAATACCTTATATGTATATATAAATGGGTAGCCTAATGTATGTCAGAGATTTACACATGCAATACAAGATTGATTGGTTAGTATTTAGTATTATTATATTCCTTTGTTTTGTGTCTTAATAAACGATTCTTCTTCTTCTAATGGGGAATGTTTTGATATCATATTCAATTTACAGCATGTACATGTATATACAAAAAAAGGCTAATTATATTATCTAAATAGAGGGACATGAAGGTCTTGTGAATCGTTCAAAGGCTATAAATACATACACGGTTTCACATTCATTTTTAGAAGTACTAGGTACAACAAATTCATTTAATATTATTTTAACAGTTCTCAGTGAAATTCAATAGGTGCAATACAGCAATCATTACATGTATCAAATAATCTACAGATATGTTTAATGCATAGGATATATGAAAATATGATATTTACCATCATGAGAAACATGACATGTTTGCACCAGTACAAAGAGTTATGTATCAACAACAATACTGCTAGTATCATGTAAACATTGCAATAAATAACCTTGCCTCGAGTAACATTTGCATTACTATCTGCAAGAAAGAGCTCTGTAACATATTCGATATATGTGCTCAATATATTAACCCTTTCCCCCATAGAAACAGCTCTTGACGCCATTACCAATATGACATACAGTAAAAACCCTCTATGCGACCACCCCGATTTCGAGACCACCCCGCTATTGCGAATGATTTTTTTCAGAACGGAATATTTCACTATACATGTCAATGGTCGTTGACCCAGATAACCAGACCACCCCGTTATTCCGTAATACCGTAAATGCCATTAATTCTATGCTAATTGAACCCCTAATACGACCGCGTATTGGCCAAACCAATGTTCATAATAAAGACCAGAATCTCATGTAGTCCCAGTAAGTTCTATGGAGGTGGGATAGATATGGCGACTACTTATCCACTGCATGATAGCTAAGTGGCTGTCATTTGTATGGAGATATAATAGTATATTAACCTAAATCACTATGAAGTTATGGGTTAAAGCAGCCCTATATCGTATGAAATAAAAGATATTAAAGCTGCTACACATTCTTACATTATACTTTGTATGCTTATGTTCATTTGGTAAACAGTGTTTTTTTGCGATAAAACAAACTCGAAACCGAAAGTAGGACTTTCCGAATCGATCGGTCATGCACTCGTTTACAATCGGAACGCATTGTCCGCACTTGTTTACATTCGGAATGCATCGTTCCCATTTTTTAATTGAATTACTTGAGATGTCGATTCATACCTCTGTTATCCAAGTCTTTTAGGGACATCACCGCAAGGGGTTCGACATTAGAGGAAGATAGATAGATAGTGTTTCATGTTCAAAATATGTTGACATTCCAACGTTGTTTTCTACATCCTCTGTTGTTTCACACATGCATGCTGTGTGTGTTTACATTTCGTTTGTTGATGAACAAATTCGCATATACGACTGTTTATATTTATTGGAATTTTATCGTTTCTGAGCGACTATTTCGATTTTTGTAAATACACATACATTAGTATTTATATTTTACCAAAAATATCCTTTATTACGATGTAATGCTGCTTTAAATAGTTCCATATCTAAATATGATATGTTTGTTGCATTATCGGAAATTTAGAAAAAGCAACATTATATATTTTAGAAAGTGATACACTACTGACTGTATTATTGTAGTATAGTTCATGTAATTGTATTCTTGTTGGTTAGTTCGGGTTTTACGCCTGCATCAGCACCATTTCGGGCTATATCGCCGACGGGCAGTTTACCTAACAACACCTTTCCTGGGCAGGCTCCAGCGGTTAACCAGTACTTGGGTGCACCAATCTCCGAAAGAAACTGCCAACTTTTTCATATAAATGAGACACGGCCTGAGTAGGGCCTGAACCCGTGACCATCAGTGATGATAGGTTAGTGGTATAAAAGTCGGCGACCGTAACCACTCGTACCACGGAGGCGGACGCAATTGTATTCTGCATTTTTGGCGGACGTATTTGTATTCTGCATTTTATTGCAATAAAATCTATCTATGTTTTGTACTTCTGTAATCATATGCAGCCAAGTGGCAAACTATAATAACCTCTTACCTTGCGTGTTTTGGAAATAATGTCTCCACAGGGGTCGGATTTTATCCTGACCACCGACATCCCACACAGTAAAACTGATGTTCTTGTATTCTACAGTCTCTACATTGAAACCTGAAGAAAACAACTAGAGATTAGCAACAAACAAAACACACGATAAACAAACATACTGTTAAGGACATTGGCTCTATTGTCCCCAACATTAGTGTAATCATTTCATGCAATATTTCAGTCAACATGGCCAGGAACACAGCAGTGATACCTGATAAAACAAGGAGATTGCAAAATAACGTTTAGTTATACAAATTTATTTAGCTTGATTGCGAAACAAGTTCTTACAACTTATATTAATCACTCTCGAGACCTCATTCCTGATGGAATCCATCGCCACGAGGGAGATAGAAAAGGCAATGTGGAACTTAAATGCCTTGTCTAAGGGCACAATCGTAACGGGTCCAGCGAGGCTCGAACTCAGGGCCTTTCGCACCTGAAATGAACGCGCAACCACTGCGCTATTACGACTTCCATTTCTTCTAATCCGATTATATTGTGCATGTTTACGTTTTATGTATGTGCTTCATCATGCAAAAAAACATACTGTGCATCTTCGACGTTGGGAAGAACATTTTTCATAGTCCTGTTCAAATTATATATTTTCTAAACTAGAATTTTTTTTTAGAAACTATATAAGCTCTGCTTCCGTTTTGATCCTTTACTATTCTTTGATTTTGTGTGCATGTATTATTGTTTTGTGAATGTATATAGTGGAATAAATATGTTTGAACCAAATTATATATTTCTTGAAAGTGAGAGATTCAATATAATTTTTATGAAAATCTCAATTTAAAACATTTCCATTGGAAAGTACATTAAAATGTACCCTTTTTGCACGATTGGTCACGTTTATTTTCCCCGGCACTTTTGCCAAATGACCATTTGTTCATCGATAGGATTACGTGTATATAGTTTTACAATTTATCTTTTCTACATTACAGTGCCCTAGCCAGAAGCTGAAAGTAACCGAGGCAAACTTTCTATGGTGGTCCGGGGGGGCATGACTCTCCGGAAATAATTTTACTTTGGTAGATGCTTGCCTGTGCATTTTGGTGCATTCTTAAGTTATTCTGCTAGGTTAACCCATTTCATTCGGGATACCGTTCAAACAGTATTTGCAAAGAACATAGAGCCAGATCAGCCACCATGGAACATGCCGTCTGATCAGTCTCTCTATGCTGTTTGCTATTCAGATGATCTTGCTAAGACACTTGACTATGTAGAAAACAACATCTTGATCAGCACACAGCGTCATGCTGCGGCTGATCTATGTTGTTTGCAAAAGCCTTTAAATGTCTCCAGAATGAAATGGGTTAAAAAAACAATTACGACACTGACACGTTTCTATGTCAACCATCTTTGTTGTAGAACTAGACCTAGTGTGACTGGAAGACAGGGTACTATATAAATTGATGCACTCGTTTTTGATCGTATGGTAGTAGTAGCGCAATACGGTTAGAATGAAGGTCTATGGAGATATGTGGACAAGATCGAAACAAATACTTAAGATTTTCTGCAGTTTGCATGGGTCTCTTTCCCTATTATTGTGCTTAGTTTATTTGTCAAATTCTAACTGAGGCGAGTGCCTCATTCGTCTCAGTGTGGCTATGGGCATGAATTAAAAACTGTGAAGGGCATGTATTTAAATTTTTATAAAAACACCCCGAGTGTGGCTACGGGCATGTATTTAAATTTTTATAAAAACACCCGAGTGTGGCTATGGGCACGCATTTAAAAACACACTCAGTGTGGCTATGGGCATGCATTTAAAAACACTCAGTGTGGCTACGGGCATGCATTTAAAAACACTCAGTGTGGCTACGGGTATGCATTTAAAAACACTCAGTGTGGCAACGGGCATGCATTTAAAAACACTCAGTGTGGCAACGGGCATGCATTTAAAAACACTCAGTGTGGCAACGGGCATGCATTTAAAAACACTCAGTGTGGCAACGGGCATGCATTTAAAAACATTCAGTGTGGCAACGGGCATGCATTTAAAAACACTCAGTGTGGCTACGGGTATGCATTTAAAAACACTCAGTGTGGCAACGGGCATGCATTTAAAAACACTCAGTGTGGCAACGGGCATGCATTTAAAAACACTCAGTGTGACAACGGGCATGCATTTAAAAACACTCAGTGTGGCAACGGGCATGCATTTAAAAAGCACTTCTTCTAACGTACATATACCAGGTATGTCTCTTACTTGTGCACTTATTCATTATTTTGGCGACGACATAGACCTATGCCTTTGCATCAATGCAATTCTTGTCTACATAGTCTAACTATGAATTGTGGTTGGTGATTGGATAGCCTGGGTTCCAGTCTGTCCGATTTTTCACTTTTTAACTTCTGGTAATATGATCAGAAACTCGACATGGCTCAATTAACAGTGTGGGTGTTAAATAAATATATCGGCTGTCTGATTAGTGCAGTGGTTAGCGCACTCGCTTCTCACTAATGCGACCCGGGTTCGATCCTTGGACAGGGAAGTATGTGAGATGGTACGATGGTCGCCAGATCGGATAGGTGGGTTTTCTCCGGGTACCTCCCACATGAATGACCACATAAACGCTTTCATCCGAGCCAATGAGAGTGATTAATATAAGTTGTTAAAACTTGCTTAGCAAACGTTGTATGTTATATTTCGGGTTTTACGCCTGCATCAGCACCATTTTGGGCTATATCGCCGGCGGGCAGTTTATCTAACAACACCTTTCCTGGGCAGGCTCCAGCAGTTAACCAGTACTTGGGTGCACCAACCTCTGTAAGAAACTGCCAACTTTTTTATATAAATGAGACACGGCCTGAGCGGGGCTCGAACCCGTGACCATCAGTGATGATAGGTTACAGTGGTATACAAGCCAGCGACCGTAACCGCTCGACCACGGAGGCGGACCGCAAACGTTGTAAAATAAATAAAGTATATATATATATATATATATATGACGGACAAGGCAAAATATATCAACGCCTGTTGCCAGGCTATATACTGGATGCAATAATGGTGAACATTTCTTACCTATAGTTGGAATGGTGGTAACAATTTCTCCTAACTTGAGCTTGTATAGAATGGTAGTTTTTCCAGCTGCATCGAGACCCACCATCAATATCCTCATCTCCTTCTTGCCAAACATTCTTGCAAACAATGAAGAAATTTGACCCATGATGTAGTCTTTGAAATGTATATGTAAAACTGAAAAGAGAAAAGGTTGTGTAAATTTAACAACAGCTCACAGTATACAAGCAAACCAAGTTAAGCACCATCTTTGCGTTATATTCTCCATTTACAGCAGGCACATATCCTTCCATTCTCCACTATGGAGGGGGGGGGGGACATATCCTTCCATCCTCCACTATGGAGGGGGGCACATATCCTTCCATTCTCCACTATGGAGGGGGGGACATATCCTTCCATCCTCCACTATGGAGGGGGGCACATATCCTTCCATCCTCCACTATGGAGGGGGGGCACATATCCTTCCATTCTCCACTATGGAGGGGGGGGACATATCCTTCCATCCTCCACTATGGAGGGGGCACATATCCTTCCATCCTCCACTATGGAGGGGGGCACATATCCTTCCATCCTCCACTATGGAGGGGGGCACATATCCTTCCATCCTCCACTATGGAGGGGGGCACATATCCTTCCATTCTCCACTATGGAGGGGGGGACATATCCTTCCATCCTCCACTATGGAGGGGGGCACATATCCTTCCATTCTCCACTATGGAGGGGGGCACATATCCTTCCATTCTCCACTATGGAGGGGGGCACATATCCTTCCATCCTCCACTATGGAGGGGGCACATATCCTTCCATCCTCCACTATGGAGGGGGCACATATCCTTCCATCCTCCACTATGGAGGGGGCACATATCCTTCCATTTTCCACTATTGAGGGGGGGGCACATATCCTTCCATCCTCCACTATGGAGGGGGGCACATATCCTTCCATCCTCCACTATGGAGGGGGGCACATATCCTTCCATCCTCCACTATGGAGGGGGGCACATATCCTTCCATTCTCCACTATGGAGGGGGGCACATATCCTTCCATTCTCCACTATGGAGGGGGGCACATATCCTTCCATTCTCCACTATGGAGGGGGGCACATATCCTTCCATTCTCCACTATGGAGGGGGGGACATATCCTTCCATTATGGAGGGTGAGGGCACATGTAGGATCATCGATATACACACCATCACTATCTTCAACTCTTTCTTGGAAAGCGTATGTGCCAACTATCACTCGTCCCATGTTGGAATATATTCTCATCTTCTGCAATTTATGCAGTGTGCGGACCTTTGTACACATTATCGGCATACTTATTTGTAAGTCACAAAGCGGGTGATTTTGAACATATTGTGAGATGAAACAAAGTAGGACATACTAAATTGAATGAAGCTGATATTTTGGCAGCATAAATAAAATAGCACTTGCATGTGTATACAGGCCCACATTAACAACATCACCGTGTATCATGTGCATGCTCACAACATGACTTTGAGCGCCGCAAAATCCATGGTGGTGGTTTCCTTATGCAAGACCGGTACATCCATATTGCCCCTTCCTTCTCTCCATTATGGCGATGGATACCACGAGGAATGAGGTATCGGGAGCAAATAAACTAACGTTGCCACTTGCCACAATTTCTTTCGCAATCGAGCTAACATATATGTGCAGGGTTCATTCTAGGGTCAGAATTGTTGGGAGAAGTGAGAAAGCGCGTGATCGCTTCCTTAAATGGTGTTCTTTAAAATTAATATACTTCTGCAAAATAGGGTTAAAATGCACAGTACAACCATTAAATAGAAGAAGTGCTTTATAATGGGCCAGTGTATCTTACTAGACAAAATTTTGTTTGAAAATCGTAAAAAAATATTCTTAGGGAGACTTGGGGCCCCCAGAGGGCGAAGTCAGGGTCCCTAGGGCGACAATTTCGCCCACATCGCCCTCTAGAATGATCCCTGTATGTGTATAAACTAATAAATCGCTTTATGGAATTGGAAGAAAAGAGTAGTCTAAGTAAAAAAAATGCCACTATATAGTAATCATATGTAAAAGGGGATATAATTCTTAAATGTCGCAATGTCTTCACTATTACGAATAGCTCTCAATATTTCTACCACCTTCTAAGCTATCGTCTGAAAATGTGCACACAAAATCTGAATGCTATACTAGAGCCAGATGGCATAAAGGCAAATTCTAAATGTGAGAATGACATTGAAGTGACATGGTGCTGAAACATGTGCGCTGTACATCAACTCGATATGGTCAACACATGTGCATATATTGATTTTAATATTCCTATGGTGGTGTACGAGTCCGCTATACCCCACTTGATTTGCTTAAATAACGCTTTCATTGGAAGGTGCACATGAGATTTTGGATTAGTATATGCGGCGAAGCACTTAATTAACCTATTTATTGTGGAGGTAAGCGATTTATTGTTGTGTATTCCATGCTCATGAAGTAGTGCATGTTGGAAACAAATGCATACACCGTCTAGTATTGGTACCATTCTGTGGGTGAATAGCCATTCTGTGATTGGGGTAGCCATTCTGTGGATGAGTAGCCATACTGTGGATGAGTAGCCATTCTGTGGGTGAGTAGCCATTCTGTGGATGAGTAGCCATACTGTGGGTGAGTAGCCATACTGTGGATGAGTAGCCATACTGTGGATGAGTAGCCATTCTGTGGGTGAGTAGCCATTCTGTGGATGAGTAGCCATACTGTGGATGAGTAGCCATTCTGTGGATGAGTAGCCATTCTGTGGGTGAGTAGCCATTCTGTGGATGAGTAGTCATACTGTGGATGAGTAGCCATACTGTGGATGAGTAGCCATTCTGTGGATGAGTAGCCATACTGTGGGTGAGTAGCCATTCTGTGGATGAGCAGCCATTCTGTGGGTGAGTAGCCATTCTGTGGGTGAGTAGCCATTCTGTGGATGAGTAGCCATTCTGTGGGTGAGTAGCCATTCTGTGGATGAGTAGCCATTCTGTGATTGGGGTAGCCATTCTGTGGATGAGCAGCCATACTGTAGATGAGTAGCCATACTGTGGATGAGTAGCCATTCTGTGGATGAGTAGCCATTCTGTGGATGAGTAGCCATTATGTGGGTGAGTAGCCATTCTGTGGATGAGTAGCCATACTGTGGATGAGTAGCAATACTGTGGATGAGTAGCCATTCTGTGGATGAGTAGCCATACTGTGGATGAGTAGCCATTCTGTGGATGAGTAGCCATACTGTGGATGAGTAGCCATACTGTGGATGAATAGCCATTCTGTGTATGAGCAGCCATTCTGTGGGTGAGTAGCCATACTGTGGATGAGTAGCCATACTGTGGATGAGTAGCCATACTGTGGATGAGTAGCCATTTTGTGGGTGAGCAGCCATTATGTGGATGAGTAGCCATACTGTGGATGAGTAGCCATTCTGTGGGTGAGTAGCCATACTGTGGATGAGTAGCCATACTGTGGATGAGTAGCCATTCTGTGGATGAGTAGCCATTATGTGGGTGAGTAGCCATTCTGTGGGCGAGTAGCCTATTCTGTGGATGAGTAGCCATTCTGTGTATGAGTAGCCATTCTGTGTATGAGCAGCCATTCTGTGGATGAGTAGCCATACTGTGGATGAGTAGCCATTCTGTGGGTGAGCAGCCATTCTGTGTATGAGCAGCCATTCTGTGGATGAGTAGCCATTCTGTGGATGAGTAACCATTCTGTGTATGAGCAGCCATTCTGTGTGTGAGTAGCCATTCTGTGGATGAGTAGCCATACTGTGGATGAGTAGCCATTCTGTGGATGAGCAGCCATTCTGTGGATGAGTAGCCATTCTGTGGATGAGTGGCTTATTCTGTGGATGAGTAGCCATTCCGTGGATGAGTAGCCATTCTGTGGATGAGCAGCCATTCTGTGGATGAGTAGCCATACTGTGGATGAATAGCCATTCTGTGGATGAGTAGCCATACTGTGGGTAAATAGCCATTCTGTGGGTGAGCAGCCATATTCACAGAATGTGTAGCCATTCTGTGGATGAGTAGCCATTCTGTGGACGAGTAGCCATTCTGTGGACGAGTAGTAGCCATTCTGTGGACGAGTAGCCATCTGTGGGTGAGTAGTAGCCATTCTGTGGGTGAGTAGTAGCCATTCTGTGGGTATTTTTTTCACGTATAAATGCATTGCTACTACAAATTCTTCCGAATACATTCGAACACTAACATTGAATCAATAAACAGTGTTTTTGTGGATTGAAAGTATGATTTCATATAACAGTCATCCATGCTCCTGAATTGACATTTGTGTGTCATCAGAGTCAATACTAAACGCAAGATAATGTCATTTAGAGATAATTTAACTAAGAATATTCTACAAATAAATAGGCACAAATATGAGATATAACAGTAAATCTGTACCATAAATCGTGTTATTCAGGATACACTAGTTGTATTACGCATGGATGTTTACATTATTTTGTTATGTCAACAAACCGCATATACGACGTTTGTTTATTAGTTGAAATACTCAGTATTTGAGGCAAATATTTGGAAAACAATTATACCATGTAACAGGAAAATACATTCTGTAGACATTTGTGTTTTCACTGAGGTAGTGTCACTACATCAACACAGGGTTCATTCTAAGTCAGAATTTTTGGGAGAAGTGAGAAAGCGCGTGATCGCTTCCTTAAATGGTGTTAATATACTTCTGCAAAATAGGGTTAAAATGCACAGTACAAACATTAAATACAACATTTGAATAGGAGTGCTCTATAATGGGCCAGTGTATCTTACTTCACCAAGTTTTGTTTGAAAATCGTAAAAACAAAACCAAAATATATATTTATTTTTTTAGGGAGAAGTGGGGCTCCAGAGGGCGATGTCAAGAGTCCCTAGGGCTACTATTTCGGCCACATCGCCCTCTAGAAATGATCCCTGCAACAGTGTACAAAAAATGTTCTCCTGCAATGTGATGCCCTGTATTACTTGTTTGATTTCCTACAATTCTATAACAACTCACAAGATATATACATACTTTTTCTACCTCATATATAATTGATGTGAAAAATCTGAATACACACCTACTAGAGAGCGTATATGCATAGCTCATTATCTAAAATTGGAAATGCAAATAAAAGTTAACTAATTTCTACACGTATTATTATATTTCGGGTTTTACGCCTGCATCTTGGGCTATATCGCCGGCGGGCAGTTTACCTAACAACACCTTTCCTGGGCAGGCTCCAGCGGTTAACCAGTACTTGGGTGCACCAACCTCCGTAAGAAACTGCCAACCTTTTCATATGAATGAAACACGGTCTGAGCAGGGCTTGAACCCGTGACAATCAGTGATGATAGGTTACAGTGGTATACAAGTCAGCGACCTTAACCACTCGACAACGGAGGCGGCCCAATTTCTACACGTAATAAAATTGTTGATGGGATATACGAGTATATACATGTAGTGCCACCCAGGGATGCCAAATAGCAATAGTTTTGCCTAGGCTGAAAATGGTCGTGTAATTGACAGGCAAGTGCCGTCCAGGGATGCCAAATAGCAATATAACAAGATACGCCCGTGTAATTGACAGGCAAATAAAATATAACAAGATACGCCCATGTAATTGACAGGCAAATAAAATATAACAAGATACGCCCGTGTAATTGACAGGCAAATAAAATATAACAAGATGCGCCCTATCATTTTTATTACATACATCAACCAATCATGGAATATACAAACACAATACAAAGGAAGAAACAGTTCTTCTATTGCAAACAATTATAACGACGAATCAATTTATTGAAATGTGAATTTCTTTTGTTTTTGGTGATTAAAAAGGTAGCTTATGTCATGTGGCGACACTTTTTTTAACTATTATTGGTGAAAGAAGAACCATGTGAACCCAGGTAGAACCACTGACCTACTGCAAGCCGACTGCATAGTTTCCTCAATTGACAGAATTACCCACCGGCAGTGGGATTCAACCCTTGAGCCGGTGCTCAATGAGGTGCAAATGAATTGAAAATCAAAAACTTTACCACTCGGTCACATTTTTCTTTTCTATTCGGTCATAATATGAACTCACTTGGTTATTGCACTGTTCGCATAATTTGTACACCTTTCCTTCCAACACATCGCGACCATAGAAATAAACACGATCGAACAATCGCAATAGCGGCCCACATATCCACCACGTAATCGTTGTGGGTAAACATCAGAAAAATTAGCGTACCAAAATTAACCGCCCATATTTCAAATAGATTAACTAACAACAGCGAAGATAAACATCCCTGAAGACATGACCAATTAAACACTGAAAACATTTGGCATAAAATTTATTAACATAAAAACTCAAAATGGATGTAGAAGATAAGGTAATACCCACGTCACTTCCACTTTCGATTGGATACAGTTCAGTGTATTGTAATTTAGAAATATGTACATATTCCATCCATCAATCTTGTTTTGATATTCCATATCTCAGAAGAATCAATTGTAAATTGTGTATATTTTTACCCCCCCCCCGCCCCATCCTACAGTACTCCAGTGGTTGTTCGTAAAACAAATAATTAAACAAGAAATATCACAGTAGGTGATGAATGCCCTTGAAGTGTGACCTTGAAGCTACGGACCTGGCCTGGTGGGTCATGTGTACGATACATCACCTATATATGGTGAACATTTGTGGCACATTAGTTTGGAAATCCCTCCATAGCCGGAGACGTTACATACAGCCCAGACAGGAACTATTGACTACGACGGATACACGATGCAAAAACTATTTACACCCGAAGAAAATATTTTCTTCGGGGTCATAAAAATACGCAGCTATCTTTCTTGTATTGATAATGAAAACTGAAGCAAGTAAATCTGATCAATGCGAGAATATCAATTTTTCTACTTTCGATTTAGGAAGATACAAGATATTTATATGTATACTTCCCAATTGTCCTCACTTGTTCTAAATGCAATCTTACAAGCAGAGGTTGGCAATGTATACTACCCAATTGTCCTCACTTGTTCTAAATGCAATCTTACAAGCAGAGGTTGGCAATGTATACTTCCCAATTGTCCTCACTTGTTCTAAATGCAATCTTACAAGCAGAGGTTGGCAATGTATACTACCCAATTGTCCTCACTTGTTCTAAATGCAATCTTACAAGCAGAGGTTGGTAATGTATACTTCCCAATTGTCCTCACTTGTTCTAAATGCAATCTTACAAGCAGAGGTTGGTAATGTATACTTCCCAATTGTCCTCACTTGTTCTAAATGCAATCTTACAAGCAGAGGTTGGTAATAGGAGCACAAAATAAGTGCAGACATACGATAGTAGTCACGTGAACAACAAATGTATGATTGTATGATAGCGATATGCCATTGATTGCATGATCATCAACGACGTATCGCTGTCCTCATCTTGTTGGTAATGTACGATTGATAGGTGTGTAGAGCGGAGTGTACAGGTCTGCGAGAGCATTGCAATGTTTATTTAGTGATTGAGGTTAATACACACACACACAACCTACATGGATATGCTATTCTACTCGACTATATTTACAAAAAGGATAAACATCAGGGTTCCCGCTGTCGGTAGCCAATGGCGACAAAAAACAAATATTGGCGCTAAATTTTGTGAATTGGAGATATTTTTCTTTTTCTTTTTTTCGGCACATGTTTTGTCAAATATATGATGGCTTCATATAATTATTTGTGAACTATATGGCTCTTAGTTGGCTCCAAGTATTTTAAATTGGCTCCAGTATTTTTCAATTGGCGACAGAAGTGGCGCAGATAAACATTCAGACAGAGGGAACCCTGAACATTAAAATCATGCATTTTACAATACCGGTAATTCCCGTGTTTTTTCATTAAAAGATATTTTATTTATTATTTTTCATCAATGTCATATTTCGGGTTTTACGCCTGCATCAGCACCATTTTGGGCTATATCGCCGGCGGGCAGTTTACCTAACAACACCTTTCCTGGGCAAGCTCCAGCGGTTAACCAGTACTTGGGTGCACCAACCTCTGTAAGAAACTGCCAACTTTTTCATATAAATGGGACACGGCCCGAGCGGGGACATGTCAAATGTAGTGACATGGACATACCCTACTGGGCAGGTTCAGCTAATGAAAATGGTGTCTTGCTAATGGACACTAAATACATGTCATAATCAGGCCCGTACGCATGATTTTTCATCGAGGGTGTGCAGGGGCGATTCCAATGACGAGCAAGTAGCTGGACCTGCATCATTTTTCATGGGGTTTGGCGGTTCTCCACCTACACTTTATTAAAACCTCAAAGCCCCGGGCGCCTTTGATGCTTTGCATCACTATATTTCTTGCATATATTGTACTTAATATAAATATATGGAAAACTAGGCAACAATCATATACTGGGTTGAATTTGTAGCATTAATATGGTATTTGGGATTTATAAGGTGGATCTACGAAATTTTAATAAATTTATCGTCGAATAGCAGACATCAGCAAATTGGGGGGGGGGGGGGGGGGGAAAGAGGAAGATATGCATCCCCCACTGCGTATGGGCCTGATAACCTAGCATCACGTCTGGCACTACTCATTCAACCTCAAATCTGAATTGAGCAATTGAACACACATTGGATGGAAAGGAATTCCGCGATGAAATCAATAAAAGTTAAAGCTTGTTAGAATGTCAAACATAGTGAAAGAATTACAAACTGGACCATCAGCTCACAGATTAAACAGTGAAATCAATGGAATAAAGACATTCTGGTATCGACTAGATTGCAGTATATAGAAACAACGACAAATAACATCAATGATCAAACCTATCATATGAAACATATTCAAATTGCTACATTTCTTTTCTTGATTATCCAATTTGGAAATGTTTTATAGCTTATTCAAGATTGTATAGAACTACACAGAAGTTTGGAGGTAGACCATGGGTGCCCCTCCGAGCAGTTTTACAGGCGCGGACAGGCAACCAGGTAGAACCACTGACCTCCAGCAAGCCAACTGGATAGCTTCCTCACATGAAATAATTCGAGAACGATGGGATTCGAACAAGCAGCGGTGAGGTGCAAGTGATTTGAAGTCAACAACTTAATCACTCGACCACCGAGGCCCTATTTAATGCTTAGTTTATACAAATTTAAATTTGTATATTTTAAATTTGTATAAATTATTTAGCGTTTCCTATAAATATGAAATATTTACCGAAAATTATTAAATATGTTGATAATACAAAACAACAAATTATTCATTTAGTGTTTCCTATAAATATGAAATTTTCATATTTACAGAAAATTATTAAATATGTTGATAATACAAAACAACAAATTATTCATAAATGTAGTAACACTGAATTACAATATTTATTAACACAGTTATAATCAATATCAATAAACATAATCAACTGACAAAACTTAAAAATGACTAAATACAATTCAATCTTCCCGGAAACAGGAAGAAAGGTTTTATGTTTTGTTTTGTGGTTTAACCCTTTCAACCCCACAGGCCTCTAAATAGGCTTATGAAAAGTGTAGATCCAGATGAGCCGGCTCGTGACGAGCCGTCTCATCAGGTTCTGCACTTTTTTGCCAGTAATAATTATTACTATTTTTAGATAAAATTACCCATTTTGATAAATGAACTGGTCCAAAGGTTAATTTTCTTATTAATTTATTGGTCTGAAAATATCATGGACCAGTCCATGTCAGTTACTTGGGGTTGAATGGGTTAAAGTCGCACCAACAGCTTAGGTCATAGCGACTTTCCAGCTATAAATGGTGGAGAAAGATCCCGGGTGCCGATCCAAGCAGTATTTCAAGAACAGACAGATATCTGGGTAGAACCACCGACCTACCACAAGCCAACTGCCTCACTTGAAAGAATTCGAAACCCAAAGTGGGATTCGAACCTACAACAGTGAGGGACTAGTGATTCAGCCACGGAGGCCCCTAAAAAATACATTTTAGAAAATGATACACATATTTTCACGAGTTACAATTTTGCAACATGTAAACTATTTCATAAATATTTATTTATTATAAAAGGTGATCATTTAGAATTTTTCAATTGGGTTGAGAGCCAGTCCAGTCCCTCATAAAGTCCATCAGCGGTTGTAGCACACGTAGCTTGGATGTACCAACTTCGGTCACGTAAATTGTGCAATTTCAACTTAGCCGTTATCTCTGTAGCATTCATAGCATTTGGTAAGTCCTGAAACAATAATAATAGCATTCTTAGTTTATACAAATTTATTTTAGCTGGATTGCGAAACAAGCTCTTACAACTTATATTAATCACTCTTAAAACCTCATTCCTAATGGAATCCATCGCCATGATGGAGAGAAGAGGCAACGTGGAATTTAAATGCCTTGCCTAAAGGCACAATGGTACTGACTCCAGCGGGGCTCAAACTCTAGGCCTTTCGTACATGGAGCGACGTGCTACCACTGCGCTATCACTGTATTCTTATAATGTACATTTTCTCAGCCAACGTGATAAGTTAATGGAATGAGTTTTTCTCAATTTATTTCATACAAACAGCAAACAAAAATTCATTTGCCCACATTCAATTTCATTTGTTCCACTGAGCAATTAAGAATTTTAATCTGTATCAGTGAATCCCAATTGATTCAAAATACAGCTGCATGAAACTGGCTTTCATTTACATTCTTGATATTAGCATAACATTTTACAGTGAAACCCTCTAAACCGAACGGCATCCAGACCAGAGGAGAAATTAGGTTTGGAGGGAGGTTGGGGATGGTGATGGGGTGTGACTGATGAACTTCAATTTGTCCTCAAGGGAGAGTTCAACTCTACGACGCTTAGAAGGAGGTTGAGACATGCTTCAATTTTAGCAGTTACACTGAAGAACTAAATTACTTACAAATGTGGGGAAAAAACATTGAAAACAAAATTAGCTCAAAATCGTTAATTCAAAGCCACTAAATACATCAGTGTGTTAGGGCTGTATTGATAAACAACAACTTCGAAGCCACTAAATACAGTTGTGTTAGGGCTGTATTGATAAACAACAACTTCAAAGCCACTAAATACATCAGTGTGTTAGGACTGTATTGATAAACACAACAACTTCAAAGCCACTAAATGCATCAGTGTGTTAGGGCTGTATTGATAAACACAACAACTTCAAAGCCACTAAATGCATCAGTGTGTTAGGGCTGTATTGATAAACAACAACTTCAAAGCCACTAAATACATCAGTGTGTTAGGGCTGTATTGATAAACACAACAACTTCAAAGCCACTAAATGCATCAGTGCGTTAGGACTGTATTGATAAACACAACAACTTCGAAGCCACTAAATACATCAGTGCGTTAGGGGCTGTAATAATTAAGATGTAGCAAAAAATGTTCCTGTACCTGTTTATTTGCGAACACTAGCAGAGTTGCATTTTTAAGTTCGTCCTCGTTCAGCATTCTGTTCAGTTCATCCATGGCCTCGTTAATACGCTCTCTGTCGTTACTGTCAACCACAAATATTAGTCCTACAGGAAGAAAGAAAGCATTCCGGTAACAAAAGTCTCAATCAAAGGCTACAACTAGACATATGTCCAAAGGATACTGGTGTCAAAATGTGCAGCTAATAACACCCAAACTTCCTAACAACGTCCCAATTTCAATCAATTGTATTTCTCATCTACTAGTCACTCTGATCTTAACAGCACACAGTTATGGCCAAATTAGATGACGTTGAAATTAAATATTCAACCTGTTGGTCTTTGATATTACCAACATAGTACCTACATTTATCCATCTTTTATGTACTATTTACACGATAGCACAAGAAAACAAATCATGATTAACAACTGAATCAATGGTCAGGAGAAGTGGAAAAAGATGTTCAAGACTTTTTGCAAAGATGACGATCATCGCTTTCGCATAAACAATAATTTAGCTTTCCTACATGTTTCTCATCTCGTGATCTGCCAATATCTCCCGAAGATCAGGTGCTTCAATCACCGGACTGTTCGGGAGAAGTTAAAAAATACATTCCATTCGAACTACCATTCCATTGATTCAACTAGATCCCCCACGATATGCGCTAGACCACCTGATTTTGTTCCGTTTTAAGAGGCTTAAATTTGCACCAACAGCTTGGGTCATATGGCGACTTTCAAGCTATTATTGGTGGGATAATACCCCGGGTACCTCTCCGAGCAATATTTCAGGCACCCAAGTAGAACCACTGATCTTCCGCAGCCAGTTGGTAGCTTGCTCACATAAAAGCATTCGATACCCCCCTGCTGATTTGAAGTAAACGGTGTTAACCAATCGGCCAGGGGGGGGGCCTATTCCCAATTTAAAAGTAAACATGTATACATACACTTGTATACTTGATGTTGAGGATGTACGTATGCAACGAACAGTCTCGGGTCATTTTCTTGTAAATTGAAGTCACAATGTTCAGATGTACTGTTTTATAATATAGTTATATGCTGAATAAATTGGAAGGAATTTGCAAACATAGATCTATCCAGGATCCAGGTACTATGTCGTTTGCTATTCAGCCAAGTGTTTTAGCTCCATTATCCGAATAGCAAAGAGCATAGAGTTTCATCTTTGCACTTTTAATCATATGCAGCCAAGTGGCAAACTATAATAACCTCTTACCTTGCGTGTTTTGGAAATAATGTCTCCACAGGGGTCGGATTTTATCCTGACCACCGACATCCCACACAGTAAAACTGATGTTCTTGTATTCTACAGTCTCTACATTGAAACCTGAAGAAAACAACTAAAGATTAGCAACAAGTTAATACGAGATTCATGTACGACATTGTGTGACATTTGCCTCGGAAATGGCTTGCATTGCTCACCATTCTGACCGTCACATTGATGGAATGTTGGACGTGATATACTAGAAACTATACTCATTAAAAATACACCCTTGGGAGACATCTCTCTTGTTAGGTTACATAACCTTGGGGAATGTCTCTCTTGTGCGGTTACATAACCTTGGGGAATGTCTCTCTTGTGAGGTTACATAACCTTGGGAGACGTCTCTCTTGTTAGGTTACATAACCTTGGGAGACGTCTCTCTTGTTAGGTTACATAACCTTGGGGAATATCTCTCTTGTTAGGTTACATAACCTTGGGAGACGTCTCTCTTGTGAGGTTACATAACCTTGGGAGACATCTCTCTTGTTAGGTTACATAACCTTGGGAGATGTCTCTCTTGTTAGGTTACATAACCTTGGGAGACGTCTCTCTTGTGAGGTTACATAACCTTGGGAGACGTCTCTCTTGTTAGGTTACATAACCTTGGGAGATGTCTCTCTTGTTAGGTTACATAACCTTGGGAGACGTCTCTCTTGTTAGGTTACATAACCTTGGGGAGACGTCTCTCTTGTTAGGTTACATAACCTTGGGAGACGTCTCTCTTGTTAGGTTACATAACCTTGGGAGATGTCTCTCTTGTTAGGTTACATAACCTTGGGAGATGTCTCTCTTGTTAGGTTACATAACCTTGGGAGACGTCTCTCTTGTGAGGTTACATAACCTTGGGAGACGTCTCTCTTGTTAGGTTACATAACCTTGGGAGACGTCTCTCTTGTGAGGTTACATAACCTTGGGAGACGTCTCTCTTGTTAGGTTACATAACCTTGGGAGATGTCTCTCTTGTTAGGTTACATAACCTTGGGAGACATCTCTCTTGCTAGGTTACATAACCTTGGGGAGACGTCTCTCTTGTTAGGTTACATAACCTTGGGGAATGTCTCTCTTGTGAGGTTACATAACCTTGGGAGACGTCTCTCTTGTGAGGTTACATAACCTTGGGAGACGTCTCTCTTGTTAGGTTACATAACCTTGGGGAGACGTCTCTCTTGTTAGGTTACACAACCTTTTTCCCAATTAGCGCAGTGGTTAGCGCACTCGCTTCTCACCAATGCAACACGGGTTTGATCCTCGGACTGGGATACGAGATGGTACGGTGGGCGCCAGATCAGAAAAGTGGGTTTTCACCGGTTACTCCGGTATCCTCCCCACACAAATGACCACATATACGCTTCCATCCGCGCCAACGAGAGTGATCAATCAATATCAGTTGTTATAACTTGCTTCGCAATCGTTGTAAAATAACTAATGATACATGTTATGAAGGTTTGTGATGATTGGAGTGGACCATTGGATTCAGTAGGTGTCGTTTGAAGCAAAATGATCACGCCTGGCACAGGGCAATCACATAAACTGAGCTCTGATCAACTAACAAGGTTCGATCCCCCGTCTGACCATAATAAAATTAACAGTCTTTCAGATGGGACGGTAAACCGAGGTCTCATGTCGGTGGTTTGCATCGTGCACGTAAAAGAACCAGAGGAGACTCTGGAATGGGTCTCTGTCTGTATCATTGCACTATCCTCCAAAATCTAAAATAACTAATCTCTTCAGGAGGCGTCGCTCATATGGGCAACCGGTAGCGACGATAAATAAACGTAAAACACACACTAACAAGGGATTAGTGACAAATGGTGACAATATCTTACCTACCGGTATATTTGGAACTGTAGCAACTAATGTCTAACCTACATTTGGAAATGTAGTATCTAATCTCATACCGTTATTTGGAATTGCAATGTCTAATTTCTTTCATATATTTGGAATAATGACCACATTCCATACCTATATTTGGAACTGTAGCAACTAATTTCATACGAGTAGTTGCAATTATGGAGACAATTTCTTGCCTATAAATTTGAATTACAAAGAATACTTTCATGGCTACAGTTGGCATAGTGATGAAAATATCTTACCTATAGTTGGAATGGTGGTAACAATTTCTCCTAACTTGAGCTTGTATAGGATGGTAGTTTTTCCTGCAGCATCGAGACCCACCATCAATATCCTCATCTCTCTCTTGCCAAAATATCTTTCAAACAAAGAAGTAATTTGACCCATGATGCAGTCTCAGTGTCTTTGAAATGTATATGTAACACTGAAAAGAGAAAAAGAGAAAAGGTTGTGTAAAATTAAAGACAGCTCACACGTACATATATAAACAAGCAAGCATAGCTAAGCACAAGTACCATATTCATTATGATCTCTGATTGGAGCAGGCCACTCTTGGGAGGTAGCACAGCAGATGTTCTGGTACCTGCACAACAACATTTTGAATACCCAGTACAGGAACTAGTAGCTTATAGGCATTTTATATAAGCAAGCAACCAAACGAAGTAACACCAAATACCCTACTAATTAGTACTACCCATGTATCATATCGGTTTCAATGGAAATCAAATCCGTACGTTTGAAACACGAATAACCGAGACAAATACTGACAAGCGTCATTTATACAACTCTTTGCACATTAGTGGTGTAAATAACGATAAAATACGTCATTGAATTTCATTAGAATTGGGTCGTAACGACATATTTCCCCCGAGTTTTCAGCTACAAGTAAGACGAACATCATCTGCTGCAATTATTTTAACTATCTAGTATCTATAGCCTTTATTTTACCCAGCATGCAGAGTTATTTGAAAAACGGTCATTGATATATAAAGTACAACCGGACAGAACTATCGGTAACCATGCCAATGATTTATGTAGGAAGTGGCAGTGAGCCTCACCTGCAGAGACGGCCACGTAGGTTTGGTATTTGACACAAGGTCATATTTAGAATGAACAAGTGTGTGAATTGTTACATTCATCGGTTGTATAGCAGTTGCGGAGCGGACATAAATAAAAAGCAAATGGATTGACGGACAGACAAACTGACAACTATATCGCCTCTGGACCTATCTAGCACATACATGTATACACACATGCCCACAACATGTGTATCTAGTGCATGCCACTCTTCAAATCATCGTTTGTGTTTGGGGTTAAAGGTTGCACTAACAGCTTGGGTCACATGTACGTTTTTCTACAGTGGAATGGCAGGGTGTGCCACTTTGCCATTTTGCCCATTAGCCTCGCACTGTTGCCATTTTAAAAAATGTATTATTTTGTTGGTAATTTTGTGTACATATAAGCAAGCCTCACCAGGTGTGTTCGGGCGGGCAGACATATATAACTTAGAATTTGTCCGTGCTATTCACAAATATGTACCTCCTTCATCAATCACCATAATTTAGCAAAATGTTCTAGGAGCTAACCTCAAATTACCACCATGTCCCTTTTATGACCCACCTTGCCCCTTTTCTAAGCCAATTTTTTCTACTCTAGAATAAACCCTAATATGGAGACTCGGAGACTCCAGCTGGTGTAGGAAGAACAAGAGTGGCAAACCGAGAAGTAATTCAGGAACAAACGGGCACGCAGGTAGAACCACTGACCTTCCACAAGCCAGCTGGATAGCTTCCTCACATGAAATAATTCGACACTCCCGTGGGATTCGAACCTACAGCGGTGAGGGGCAAGTGATTTCAAGTCAACGACATTAACCATCAGCCACGGAAGCCCACTGTAACTTGCAGTACAGTAAATAATTGAATATAAATCTCCTTACAATGACCATGTGCATTTTTTTCACACGCCACAAATATTCCTGTCAGTTACATATATTTATTAGCTACAGATTAACTCCTGCGCACTAGCGGTGAAATTCTAATGAAATCCCACGACATATTTCCAGTTCCAAGGAATAAAAACAGATTAATGAATTGCCGGCTCCTACAATTATATGAACTATTTATAGCCGTTATTTTACCAAACATATGGTGGTATTATCATTGCTAGGGTGCAGAGTCAAACTGGATTACTGAAAATTTAGCCATGCGGAGGTAGAACTTGGGCTGCCCCCAAAACAGTGTAGTATAACATTTCTTAAAGCGACACTACATCAGTGAAAAAAAAGCAAATACAGTCAAACATGTGTTATAGTGGTCACCTCCATAAAGCAGCCAACCCACAACCTGTATTAAGCAGCAAGTTTCCAGATAGGTTGGTTTATTATTTATTATACACTTTCCCTCTATTAAGGAGCCACCTGTGCTAAGCAGCCATTTTCTGTGATTCCCTTGGCTGGCTGCTTAAGACATGTTACGACTGTATCTACATAATGTAATTTCCTATTTTATGGTATAATTGTTTCCCCAAATATTTGTAACAGAATCCGTGTATTTCAACTAATAAACAAGCGCCGTATGAAACGTAACAAAATAATGTCATGCGTAATACAACGCACGTATCATGAATAACATTTATTGTGTAGATTCACATTTGTGTCTCATTTAAATTTACCATTATATCTCCCATTTGTGCCTGGTTATTTTTAGACTGATAAGATTTAAATTATCCCTAAACTACAGTACCACACATTTTAATGTAGACTCCACTCCAATAATAGAAGGTAATTTCACGATCTTGACCAACATATATGCTATCCTACTTTCACTTTTGAGAGGTTGTGTAGACCGCAAGAACACTGTTTTTTGATTGAAAGTTAAGTTTTTGAATTATTTCGGAAAAACGTGTAGTAGCAATACTATTTATACGTAAACTACATGTATGGAATTTGTTTTTGCTTTTTGCGATGTAATGTCGCTTTAAAGACAATAGCCTTGTAACAGTCATATACACTGTTTGTGAATTATATATTTTAACAATCTACAAATTTAATAATAAGCCACATAGAATTTCCGATGTGTAAATCGGCAATACATGTATATAAATAAATAAATAATTTACTTAACTTTCAAACCTTTGACGTCCCCACGGTCTCTGACATGTTTTAAAAAACACCGACTGCTTTCTGCAAAAAATCTAGCAATTCCGATGTCCAGCACTGTAGACAAGAGGCATATAACCTAAAGTGTTGGCAATCATTAGTACTACTTGATTAAAAGATACACACACAAATGTTAGCCAGGTTATAAGAATTACGAGTTGTAAGAATTATGAAATGTGGTCTAATCTCCCACAAAGACAATATCGAAACATTGCGGTAAAACAGGACTATCCCACACTGACTATATATACAAGGCCGCTAAAACAGTACACATCAAACATTTATACAAGGCCACTAAAACAGTACACATCAAACATTTCTAACTCAAATATTCCCCCTAGTGTTAGGATTCTAAAATTCCACATTTAAGTATCTATTTTCTCCATAAAAGTACATTTGTATATTTTCTCCATAAAAGTACATTTGTACAATGTCTTGTTTGCGTTTTATCAACACTATTTATTATAATACATAGCAGATGACGATGTAGAGGGACACTGATGCGCTCACCTACAACAATAGGACTTTTTATTTCCGTACCATAATGCATTATGCAATGCACACAGTACACATGGCTTTTATTTCCGTACCATATGCATTATGCAATGCACACAGTACATATGGCTTTTATTTCCGTACATTATGCAATGCACACAGTATATATGGCTTTTATTTCCGTACATTATGCAATGCACACAGTACATATGGCTTTTATTTCCGTACATTATGCAATGCACACAGTACATATGGCTTTTATTTACGTACAGTATGCAATGCACACAGTACATATGGCTTTTATTCCGTACATTATGCAATGCACACAGTACATATGGCTTTTATTTACGTACAGTATGCAATGCACACAGTACATATGGCTTTTATTTCCGTACATTATGCAATGCACACAGTACATATGGCTTTTATTTCCATACCATATGCATTATGCAATGCACACAGTACATATGGCTTTTATTTCCGTACATTATGCAATGCACACAGTACATATGGCTTTTATTTCCGTACCATATGCATTATGCAATGCACACAGTACATATGGCTTTTATTTCCGTACATTATGCAATGCACACAGTACATATGGCTTTTATTTCCGTACATTATGCAATGCACACAGTACATATGGCTTTTATTTCCGTACATTATGCAATGCACACAGTACATATGGCTTTTATTTCCATACATTATGCAATGCACATATGGCTTTATTTCAAACAGTACATATGGCTTTTATTTCGGTACATTATGCAATGCACACAGTACATATGGCTTTTATTTCGGTACATTATGCAATGCACACAGTACATATGGCTTTTATTTCGGTACATTATGCAATGCACACAGTACATATGGCTTTTATTTCGGTACATTATGCAATGCACACAGTACATATGGCTTTTATTTCCATACATTATGCAATGCACACAGTACATATGGCTTTTATTTCCGTACATTATGCAATGCACACAGTACATATGGCTTTTATTTCCGTACATATGCATTATGCAATGCACACAGTACATATGGCTTTTATTTCCGTACCATATGCATTATGCAATGCACACAGTACATATGGCTTTTATTTCCGTACATTATGCAATGCACACAGTACATATGGCTTTTATTTCCGTACATTATGCAATGCACACAGTACATATGGCTTTTATTTCCGTACATTATGCAATGCACACAGTACATATGGCTTTTATTTCCGTACATTATGCAATGCACACAGTACATATGGCTTTTATTTACGTACAGTATGCAATGCACACAGTACATATGGCTTTTATTTACGTACATTATGCAATGCACACAGTACATATGGCTTTTATTTACGTACAGTATGCAATGCACACAGTACATATGGCTTTTATTTCCGTACATTATGCAATGCACACAGTACATATTGCTTTTATTTCCATACCATATGCATTATGCAATGCACACAGTACATATGGCTTTTATTTCCGTACATTATGCAATGCACACAGTACATATGGCTTTTATTTCCGTACCATATGCATTATGCAATGCACACAGTACATATGGCTTTTATTTCCGTACATTATGCAATGCACACAGTACATATGGCTTTTATTTCCGTACCATATGCATTATGCAATGCACACAGTACATATGGCTTTTATTTCCGTACCATATGCATTATGCAATGCACACAGTACATATGGCTTTTATTTCCGTACATTATGCAATGCACACAGTACATATGGCTTTTATTTCCGTACATTATGCAATGCACACAGTACATATGGCTTTTATTTCCGTACATTATGCAATGCACACAGTACATATGGCTTTTATTTACGTACAGTATGCAATGCACACAGTACATATGGCTTTTATTTACGTACATTATGCAATGCACACAGTACATATGGCTTTTATTTACGTACAGTATGCAATGCACACACTACATATGGCTTTTATTTCCGTACATTATGCAATGCACACAGTACATATGGCTTTTATTTCCATACCATATGCATTATGCAATGCACACAGTACATATGGCTTTTATTTCCGTACATTATGCAATGCACACAGTACATATGGCTTTTATTTCCGTACCATATGCATTATGCAATGCACACAGTACATATGGCTTTTATTTCCGTACATTATGCAATGCACACAGTACATATGGCTTTTATTTCCGTACCATATGCATTATGCAATGCACACAGTACATATGGCTTTTATTTCCGTACATTATGCAATGCACACAGTACATATGGTTTTATTTCCGTACATTATGCAATGCACACAGTACATATGGCTTTTATTTCCGTACATTATGCAATGCACACAGTACATATGGCTTTTATTTCCGTACATTATGCAATGCACACAGTACATATGGCTTTTATTTCCATACATTATGCAATGCACACAGTACATATGGCTTTTATTTCGGTACATTATGCAATGCAAACAGTATATATGGCTTTTATTTCGGTACATTATGCAATGCACACAGTACATATGGCTTTTATTTCGGTACATTATGCAATGCACACAGTACATATGGCTTTTATTTCCGTACATTATACAATGCACACAGTACATATGGCTTTTATTTCCGTACATTATGCAATGCACACAGTACATATGGCTTTTATTTCCGTACATTATGCAATGCACACAGTACATATGGCTTTTATTTCCGTACCATATGCATTATGCAATGCACACAGTACATATGGCTTTTATTTCCGTACATTATGCAATGCACACAGTACATATGGCTTTTATTTCCGTACCATATGCATTATGCAATGCACACAGTACATATGGCTTTTATTTCCGTACATTATGCAATGCACACAGTACATATGGCTTTTATTTCCATACATTATGCAATGCACACAGTACATATGGCTTTTATTTCCGTACATTATGCAATGCACACAGTACATATGGCTTTTATTTCCGTACATTATGCAATGCACACAGTACATATGGCTTTTATTTCCGTACATTATACAGTACGTGTGGCGTGAGTTTACATTCACATCCGGAACACTTTACGAGGTCGGCAAAGGCTAGGAAGTATTCCAAGTTTGGCTCCAGTTACATACGAACTGGAATTATTGAGTGGAAAGATGTGAATTTACCCAGGCACATACATACATACATCCATAAATCTAAATGCAGACGCACAGCCACCTGTTCGCAAAAACACAGCTGCATACACATAGTTTTGAAAAACTCAATATTTAAAGCAGCATTACATCGTATGAAATAAAATATATTTGAAAAATTCAATTTTTACGTATGGGTAGCAATGCTGCTACACATTCTAACATTATACTTTGTATGCTTATGTTCATTTGGTAAACAGTGTTTTTATGGGATAAAACAAACTCGAAACTGAAAGTAGGACTTTCCGAGTCGATCGGTCAAGCACTTGTTTACAACCGGAACGCATCGTCCGCACTTGTTTACATTCGGAATGCATCGACCCCATTTGTCCCACGTTGTCTTTTTTAATTAAATTGCTTGATATGTTGATTCATACCTCTCTGTTAGCGTCTTTTAGGGACATTTCTACATCCCAGCGAGGGGTTCGAAATTAGAGGAAGATAGATAGATAGTATTTCATGTTCAAAATATATACGTTGTTTTCTACATCCTCTGTTGTTTCACGCATGCGCTCTGTGCGTGTTTACATTTCGTGCGTTGATAAACAAATTCGCGTATACGACGGTTTAAATTTATTAGAATTTTATCGTTTCTGAGCGACTATTTCGATTTTTGTAAACACACACACATTAGTATTTATATTTTACACAAAACATCCTTTATTACGATGTAATGCTGCTTTAAATAGTCTAATAATGGAATAAAAACTGATGGGCTTAACATTTTTTCGGCGAGAGCATGCCCGTTACCACCCACCCCCTATTAGTCTGGCCAAACTTTCAGTCATACCATCATTTTTGTCTGGATATGCCCCTGAATGGGAAGGTGCAACTGATCTCTGTCATACCACAATGTATATGGATATGCTCTGGATCAAGAGCTTTAATAACTCGACAATACATGTATGGTTATGTGGTGTGGTTTCCCTCAAAACTCCCATTCAGTGACAAAACATGCCGTGAAAGGTGTGAAACCATTTCAACACTACAGATCTCTAAATGAGCTGTCTCATCAGGATCTGCACTTTTTACAAGTAATATTACTATTTTTAGACAAAATTACCCATTTTGATAAATGAACTAGTCCAAATGTAATTTTCCGATTCATTTATTGGTCTAAAAATATCATGTACCAACCAGTCCATGTCAGTTACTTGGTGTTGAATGGGTTTAAAATACACTGTTTCAAATGAAGATTATTCAAGGGAAGTACATGTAAGCCGTGTATGATTTTTTGACTGGGCAACAAGTATTGTTGTCATTTGTTTGTTTGTTTTTGGGGCTTGAAGTCGCACCAACAATTTCAGGGTCATATGGCGAATCTCCACTTTCATTTCCGGCAGTATTTTTTTAATCACCTCAGTTTCATACAGCCATCACATATTTTCTTGTATGTACACACGTGTAATACAACCTGGAAGGATTCTGATTGGTCGTAGCATGACAGCTTGCTTTACACATTCGACACAGTTTTTGTGTTCATGCTTTATTTGCCAAAAATAAACTGCTTAAATCAATAAAATGCTAAATATGCACTAGCACTAAATACTGATTAAAAGTTTTGTATCAACTATTTGCATGGCAAGTTGTTTGATTATCAGGAACTATTTACTACAGATGCACCATACTTATTTCCTTGAAATAAGGCTCAAAAGTGTACCGGTAAACAGAACTTGTTTTCAAAGTTATGGTTGTTGTTATTTTTTGCTGTTTCATAGGTAATGTGATAAAAAGGATCTTACAACCTTTTATGAAACTTGTTTTGCAATTTTCCACGTCTACAGTGCTGGTTTATTAAAAATCGCCGTAATCTAGTAAATATTTCAATAGATAGAACTAACATCTGCCACCTGTGACTGTCGGGGTTGGCTATGGGAAACTTCAATGTTTTGTCAGTACCATTGTCCATTTATTTACATTTATTTATAGAAATTTCCTTAAGGTGACTGGTCAATTGCGAAACAATTTCTTAGTAGTTTAATTTGAGGCGATTGGTCAATAATGAATAAAGGCAATCCTATACATATACCATAAAGTGAAGTGGTTTAATGCCAAATGAAAGGCTAAATGCAATTCGGTCCACCTCCGTGGTCGAGTGGCTACGGTCGCCGACTTGAATACCTCTGCCTGTAACCTATCATCATCACTGATTGTCACCGGTTCAAGACCCGCTCAGACAGCGTCTCTTTATATGAAAAAGTTGACAATTTCTTACGGAGGCTGGTGTACAACGTACTGGTTAACTGCAACCGGTAGCGACTTTAAATAACATAATAAAAAAATAAAATAAATGCAATCCTATAAAAAATAAATGAGGCATTTAGGCAATAACGAAATATTAAATGCAATACTATAAATATACCGTAAAGTCAAACACTTTAATCAATAACACGTTAAATGCCATCTATTTTAATATAGTGGCGAAATCCTGTATGGGGCCTGGATAAGGTTTTAATAATGTGAAAGACTTTATCCATGGTAGTATCATTGCATGAACATTGCCTATGACATAAAATGAGGATGACAAGCCAGCTTTTTGCTTATAAGTAAGATACAGGTCAAAAGGTCAGTGTGCATTTTTTAGAAAAGTAATATATGATTTTAATGTTAGAAGAAATTGCATATCTAAACTGTGAACGAAACCCAAAGTATGTGTGTGTTTTACGTTTATTTATCGTCGCTACCGGTTATGTGTGTGTTTTACATTTATTTATCGTCGCTATCGGTTATGTGTGTGTTTTACATTTATTTATCGTCGCTACCGGTTATGTGTGTGTTTTACATTTATTTATCGTCGCTACCGGTTGCCCATATGAGCGACGCCTCCTGAAGATATTAGTATTTTAGATTTTGGAGGATAGTGCAATGATACAGACAGAGACCCATTCCAGAGTCTCCTCTGGTTCTTTTACGTGCACGGTGTAAAGCACCGACACGAGACCTCGGTTTAACGTCCCATCTGAAAGACTGTTAATTTTATTAGGGTCAGACGGGGGATCGAACCTGCGATCCCTGGATTACCAGTCCAGCGTTTTACCACTGGACTACAGATCCGTCTGTAACCCAAAGTAGTAATGAATATGTTGTTATAGTAGACACAGATGGTAAATATACTAATAATAGGTCACTGGGTGCATTTCGTCATAGCAATAATAATGATTATTTTTCACACTTGTGTGCTCTCATGCTACTTAATAATGCTGGATAAATATAACAACATTTTATGCAGTATTCCCAAAAATTAAATATCTCTATAGCAACGAGCTAGAAATCTTGAATTGTACTGGGAAAAAAGATCTGTAGATGTTTAGACAGAACCAAAAATTAAACAATGAAACTTAAAACCAACTATTTGTGGTGATGAATGCCTCCACCATAGCTAAACAATTTGCAGCCCTGACTGGAAATATTGACGTGGGTGGACAAACACATGAATCATCGATATATGGCGTACATTTGCGGTGCATTCGTTTTGAAATCCCTGCGTTTAATTAAGTCATGATGTACTTTCGCAACCATTTTACACATCGACTCCGATTTTGCAAGTGGCAAACACTTCAAAACTGCTATCTGTCCTTGTTGCTTTGGGAACGAAAGGGAAAATGAATGCATTTGTCACATAGATTCAAAATGGAATTCAGTCCTAGCATGAGTTGCAGTCCAAATTGTACACATTTACACAGTCAAACTAGTGTTACTGGCCACCTCTATTAACAGTCAAACCCCTCTATTAAAACAGTCAAACCTGTATTACTGACAACCTCTATTAAACAGTCAAACCTGTATTACTGACAACCTCCATTAAGCAGCCAGTTTCCAAGATATGTTGTTTTATTATACACTAGACAGCTATATAGCAGCTGCTGCTAAGCAGCCACTCTCTGAAAATCCCTTGGCTGGCTGCTTAAAGACAGGGTCGACATATATTAATGCAGCTGTAGATAACTTGTAATAATTCAATGCATAGACGAGTATGCGCGAGTTAACGGCGGGTACTCGCGAGTTAACAGGTACTTGTGAGTTAACAGGTACTTACGAGTTAACAGGTACTTACGAGTTAACAGGTACTCACAAGTTAGAGTTACCAGGTACTCGCGAGTTAACTGGTACACGAGAGTTAACTGGTACTCGAGAGTTAACAGGTACTCGAGAGTTAACAGGTACTCGAGAGTTAACAGGTACTCGAGAGTTAACAGGTACTCGAGAGTTAACAGGTACTCGAGAGTTAACAGGTACTCGAGAGTTAACAGGTACTCGAGAGTTAACAGGTACTCGAGAGTTAACAGGTACTCGAGAGTTAACAGGTACTCGAGAGTTAACAGGTACTCGAGAGTTAACAGGTACTCGAGAGTTAACAGGTACTCGAGAGTTAACAGGTACTCGAGAGTTAACTGGTACTCCCGAGTTAACAGGTACTCGAGAGTTAACAGGTACTCGAGAGTTAACTGGTACTCCCGAGTTAACAGGTACTCCCGAGTTAACAGGTACTCGAGAGTTAACAGGTACTCGAGAGTTAACAGGTACTCCCGAGTTAACAGGTACTCGAGAGTTAACAGGTACTCCCGAGTTAACAGGTACTCGAGAGTTAACTGGTACTCCCGAGTTAACAGGTACTCGAGAGTCTCGAGAGTTAACAGGTACTCGAGAGTTAACTGGTATGCGTGAGTAAAACAGGTCACATTTATAAGACCTTCTCTATTCACAACAATTGTTTATTGCACACTAGCTGAAGCATGGACAACAAAGTACAATAGGTTAATAAATTATTTATTTGTTTACATAAATGCTTTGACCAAGGCATACAAATGCTCAGAAGTGAATATATTTTGCCTAATTATTCACAGAACAATTATTATTGTAATAAAAACGTCTGCTGTTACATCAACATAAACATTCTGACAATTATTATACGAATAATTTGACAAAACACAAGACTCATTCTAGGTCAGATATTTTTGGTGAAGTGAGAAAGCGCGCAATTGCGCAGGGTTCATTCTGGGAGAAGTGAGAAAGCACGTGATCGCTTCCTTAAATGGTTTTCTTTAATATACTTCTGCAAAATAGGGTTAAAATACACAGTACAACCATTAAATACAACATTTGAATAGAAGGAGTGCTTTATAATGGGCCAGTGTATCTTACTAAACAAAATTTGGTTTGAAAATAGTAAAAACCACCAAAAAATAAATATATATATATTATTTATTTTTAGGGTGAAGTGGGGCCCCCAGAGGGCGAAGTCGGGGTCCCTAGGGTGACAATTTCGCCCAAATCGCCCTCTAGAATGATCCCTGCTTGAATTGCGTCATTAAATGGTGTCCGTTAATAAATTTCTGCAAAATAGGGTTAAAATATGCAGTACAACTATGAAATACATTTGAATAGAAGGAGTGCTTCATAATGGACCATCTTACTGGTCATAATCTTGTACAAAAATTGTAAAAAACATTTAAAGAGTTTGGGCCCCTATTTCGCCCAAGTTGCCCTCAAAACATACACCCTCTGACTTGTGAAATCATGCTGATTATTAACCCTTTCAACCCCACAGGCCTCTAAATAGGCTTATGAAAAGTGTAGATCCAGATGAGCCGGCTCGTAACGAGCCGTCTCATCAGGATCTGCACTTTTTTGCCAGTAATAATTATTACTATTTTTAGATAAATTACCCATTTTGATAAATGAACTGGTCCAAAGGTAATTTTCTTATTAATTTATTGGTCTGAAAATATCACGCACCAGTCCATGTCAGTTACTTGGGGTTGAATGGGTTAGTTAATTCACTCAAAAATTGAATATAATAAATGTTGTGGAGAGACTAATGTGGCTGACAATGTTAACTGAGAAATCGATAAGTTGTCTTAAAATCACATGAGAAAAACGAACACATCTATCTATCTTCCTTTAATGTCGAACCCCTCGCGGGGACGTAGACATGAAAGATGCACATGCAGATCTACATAACATAAACGTACAATTGCATTTCACAACCAGTTTCTCCCGTACTTTAATTAAACTGATATTCCGTATCGAAACTGACCAGTCACAATTCTAAAACGCCTTTTTTCATGCAATTGTATTCCAAAGTATTACGAAAGTTGTATCCATACAAAGAAATCCAACATGTGTTATATTTCGGGTTTTACGCCTGCATCAGCACCATTTTGGGCTATATCGCCGGCGGGCAGTTTACCTAACAACACCTTCCTGGGCAGGCTCCAACGGTTAACCAGTACTTGGGTGCACCAACCTCCGTAAGAAACTGCCAACTTTTTCATATAAATGAGACACGGTCTGAGCGGGGTTCGAACCCGTGACCCATCAGTGATCCAACATTTTTTAACAATGTAAATGCACTTGAACATTGTTGCAAAATATATACTCTTTTCATTAGCATGTTTTATCGTTCGGCTCTCTGCATAGTGCCTCTTCTCTGTTACAAATCATAACAGCAAGGAAATAAATGTTTTTATACTGTTAGCACGTTTCCGTAAGACGTTAAAAACGTGACACTAGCATACAGTGCAATTGAGTTGTTCTCGGACTTTAAAATAATCTATTGTAGTTTTTGTATCACTGTAGCGTGGATTCATTACAACATACGGGACATTTCTAGTTCATACATATATATACGACACCACAACACGAATGAAGATCAACACAACACACTCAATTTCCTCTCCACTTGTCTGTCCAATTATATTTCTCTATATATATATATTATAATAATTAAATCTATTTATAGCAACACATGGATCAGTTAATATTTGTATTTGATTATTATATTTATGAAGAGAGAAAAACAGGAATCAACCACGCAGGCCCATGATGGTCAATTCCAGCGCTATGAACTCCAAACCATGTATTCGCCAATAAATAACGCAAATAAAATATTATTTCTATTCTAACGTATCTAAAAAGCGTAAAAAGTGTTATTTTTAGAGAGAGTAAATGACAAGCAAAACTGGACGCTGTGATAGCGCTGTGGTAGTGGGTTCGCTTCAGGTGCGAAAGGCCCGGTGTTGCAAGAACTTGTTTCGCAATAGAGCTAAAATAAATTTGTATAAACTAATGCAAAACTTCAAAAAATTGCTAGTAAACTTATGTCACGTTTGACGTCGCTTGCTAAACAATTTGATTGCAGACTTTAAACATGGTAACTTCCTTCTTTGTGTTTACAGACAAATTGTCGAGTATCTGTAAACACCGCATACTAATTAATAATTGGCTACAGAATTTATGAAAACAAAGTTGTTTCTAGAGCACTGTAGGTTTAGTTACAATCAGCCAATTGCATTACAAGATGAGCGATGGACACAAAGTATTGCTACAATATTCCACCTTGTAGACAGGTGTGAATTTGCAGATACATACCTGGGTCTTACGCTTCAGACGTTAAATCAATACGTATGAACAGTAAACTATTTGTGTGTAAAGTTATTTCAAAACGGGCCGTTTGATATACAATGAACAGAATGAACACAAAATATGGCACGCATTTCCGACAATTGACGACCGAGTGCGACATTGACCATACAGTCATGCCTTGGTCTTGCACATAAACTGGATATGGTGAACATTTAGTAGTTTATTTAGTTAAGCTAGATTGCGAATCAAGTTCTTACAACTTCTGTATCGCTCTCGAGACCTAATTCCTGATGGTATCCTTCGCAACGAAGAGAAGATGCCATGTGGAATTTAAATTCCTTACCTAAGGGCACAATCATAAGGGCTACACGTCGGCGCAAACACCGGGCAGTTCGCACCTGAAGTGAACTTGAACTGAAATAAAACGGCCTGGCAGTTTGAAAGAGTCAAAGCGCAGGGGATTACAAACGGACCATGGTTTGCCGTGCAATATACCTAGCTTTCGTTGACAATGGGAGACATGTGTGAGAAAGTGTACAACATACGCGAGATTTTCTTACATAGTCCTGTTTACTGCTTCACACATGACTGACATTGCAATGAACACATCGTGTCAATTATATCAATGCCATTAATAAATGCAATTCATGAGAAAACATTAGGGTAAGCAATATGATATAGCCGGATATATAATCATGCATATTATAGCATTACATTTGCTCTGCTATTCAAAGTGTTTCTACAATTACATCTCGCTAAATTGTGACCAAATCTTGATAGCAAAAACACGAGAATGGGAATCCTGTATAATAAGTACTCAATGGATATGAAAGTGAGTCACTAGCGATGCTGTTGCCCTTTAATTGTAAAATTAAAGTGGAGTGATATGTCAAGACATTACTATATACATATATTTCAAACAGAACAATAAATTTCCCATACATATATATATGACAACTGTATTACATGTATGATCATATTCATAATAAATATCCAAATGACACAATTGTGACTCAACCCAATAACATATCTCGAGCAACTGGGACAATTATATCATATCCCGTGCACTGCAACTGGAACAATTATAACATATCCCGTGCAACTGGAACAATTATAACATATCCCGTGCAACTGGAACAATTATAACATATCCCGTGCAACTGGAACAATTATAACATATCCCGTGCAACTGGAACAATTATAACATATCCCGTGAAAGTGGAACAATTATAACATATCCCGTGCAACTGGAACAATTATAACATATCCCGTGCAACTGGAACAATTACAACATATCCCGTGCAACTGGAACAATTATAACATATCCCGTGAAAGTGGAACAATTATAACATATCCCGTGCAACTGGAACAATTATAACATATCCCGTGCAACTGGAACAATTATAACATATCCCGTGCAACTGGAACACTTATAACATATCCCGTGCAACTGGAACAATTATAACATATCCCGTGCAACTGGAACAATTATAACATATCCCGTGCAACTGGAACAATTATAACATATTCCGTGCAACTAGAACATGTTAAGAAAGTGACATATGAATTTTGAAGGGTTTTGTATTTGATCACATTTATTAGTTTATTAAAGATCTATCATCATTTAGAATTTTTCAGTTTATTGGAGAGCCAGTCCAGTCCTTCATAAAGTCCATCACCACTTGTAGCGCACGTAGCCTGGATGTACCAACTACGGTTCTTGTAACTGTGCAAATCTAACTGCTGTGTTATCTCTGTTGCATTCATAGCATTTGGTAAATCCTGAAAAACATAAAATGATAAAACATTGGTGAACTTTTCTCTTGATTGCTTTCATCCGTTATTATTGCTGTTTTCCTTACACAACATCTTATCTTTTTTAATCCGTTTTCTCATCTTAAAATTACTCGTCATCGATTTCGTCTGCTGCCCGTTTCCGGCCCTTTGTTTAATTTCCTGAACGTGAACGACGTCATCTCTCTCAAAAACATATGATTTGCTTTACGAGTTCACCATATTCCTTTTTCAAATAGCAAAATGCCCAAATGCGTAAAAAGCAGGTAAATATTCACATTATATTTTGAATGTATGCAAATGTTGATGTTTTCATTAATCCCATTTATGTCTACACTAAACAACCCTTAAACAGAGGTAAATATAAAGAAATATGAGTTTGTTTTTGCAAAATGAGAAATTTCCTAGCCTGCCCAGGAAGGTGACACGACAGTCATGTGACAATGCCATAAACACATTCTACATTTAAGTCATTTACAGTCAACTCATTTATGCCATATAGCGTTTCACATTTGTTCTTCAAAAATACTATTAACACATGATTATTTACGACTGTGCTAATTCAGTTTCATATTGTTTTTTTCAACTACAACCTGGCGTCTCTACGTGCACTGGCGAATGCATATCAGGCTGTTAGAGGCATTGGTTTGCCAGTAATAACAACAGCCACCCTCCACATTGAGTGAAATTTCTCTCCATATCACAGCGTACCTCATTTTGAACAGTAATCATAATTTGCAATGATAACTATAATCAACATTTCCCCGTACATGCATTTTCATAGGCTGCTGAAAGTAGTTCCTTTTTTCGACGCCATGTTAAAATCACAAACGAGTGAACGTGTATTTTATTTTAAACACACATTACCGTATGTAATCTCGGCTTTAGACAATCGGTATCACCTGTGTCGGTTAAATTGGTTTAATTGACTAAATATAACTTCATAAGCCTGTGTCTGCTGTGGGCTGTTTAAATAATAATAAATGTACAGCTGTTTATGTTCATATAATTGAATTATTTATGAATTTGCAAAATATATTTGGCGCTGAGAAGCGTTTTGTTAGAGATATGGCACTAAGTTAATGATAACCAAAAATGTCCAACACTGTTAGAAACCTAAATACGTTTCTGCAACCAGGTAAATATAAACTCATTAAATAGGGTTTTTCGGAATAACAGAACACCTGCCCCTTTTAGCGCCACCCTTTTGTCCGGTTTATTATTTTATAAGCCTCATGCTCAGACCTTAATAAACTCTTAATATGTCCGCCCTACCGGCTCTTTGATGAAGTATAATTAGCCGTCAATCACCGTTAAGTTAGCAACATTTTTCTAAGGGGAAAACCCCAAACACCCTCTCCCACACTTACTCCCTTTGCCACTCAAAATGCATCTGTACCCTATTCTAATCCACCCTACCGTTTTTTCCAATCTCGACAAAAACTGTTGCAATCAAAATGCTTCCTTTGACAAAATGTTTTGTGAATATTTGACCAAGTCCCAGACTTTCACCTATTTTCTTCACCTATTTCCGTGGTTTAACATGAAAATATTTATATGCAAGTATTAATAATACATCTGAATTGGTTGTTTTGTACCATATTTTTGTGAATATGTGGTCTTTGTTGAAAGAAATGAATGTTTTCTTTATTTCGGATATAAAAAACATTGGCAGAGAATCTGCCAATCAACATCTGTACGATTGTACGCGGATTGAAATGACTGCACTGCATTGCAGCTATAGTGAAGGCTAGATTTGTACAGATCACAGGGTTATATTGTGATATTAATTTCAGTAATTAGAGATCAATTTGATAAAACAGTAGCCTGTTTAACATCAGACAGGAATAATAGACCGGTATTCACAGATGTTTTACAATTTTCTCCTACATTGCTCATAATTTCGGACATGCATTTTTGGACATAATTGATGGCAACGTTTCCCTCTATTACTACAAAATACATGGTTGTTACAAACCTGTTTGTTAGCGAACACAAGCAAGATTGCATCTCTAAGTTCGTCCTCGTTCAACATTCTTTTCAGTTCCTCCCTAGCCTCACCGGCACGTTCCCTGTCGTTACTGTCAACCACAAATATCAGACCTACAAACATATATTCCAATGTGTTTCTTAATTTCAGATTGATTTTGCAAATACAAGATTCACTGACACATTATAAAACAAGCAGGAACAATGTAACATTTTCTCGAAAATTATTATTATATTAATATTTTAGATGTCGTTATTATTATTATAAAAAATAGTAGATTTTTGGTTCATAAATTTTTATTCATAGTAAATTACAATATATATAAATTTCATAACCATATGGTATTCGATCCTATTTTTGCATGCTTTCAAAACAAGACCCAAACTGCAAAGACAAACATCCCGGAGGACATTAGCACCGTCTCATAGGCAGGTTAAGTACAGTACTCGATTATCTTGAATACAATAATCTCAACATATATTGAATTTCACTGCACATTAGTTTATTCGACAAATATCTCTATCGTCCACTGTGAATTATACCAAATCTTTAGCATTTTCCATCTTGTTCGAGAGCCTCTCTCTCGAGTCCCATTTTCAAAACAGTAGAAATATCTTGGTTTCGAGATGACAATTGAAATGGTCCAGTTGATGACAATAAAAAATTATTTTCCGAAAATTATAACAAATTAATAGTTGTTACAATTCATTCACCAGTAACCGAGTAAAGATTTGCTGGAGCCGTTACCATTGTGCCCTTAGGCCAAGCATTTAAATTCCACGTTGCCTCTTCTCCCTCGTGGCGATGGATTCCATCAGGAATGAGGTCTCGAGAGTGATTAATATAAGGTGTAAGAACTTGTTTTTTGTTAATAGCTACCCAGATTCCACAGTATCCATTTCAGGACAAATCGAATGATGGTTTGTTAAGATTTTCGAGATGGCAACAAAGGGCTTCCTGAAAACTGCGGGCTTCAGCGACACCTTCAAAATTGGTAGAAGTGATGCACAAAAGGGAGACAGTCGACGACTACGCCAAGTGTACTCTATATATATTCATTCCATATTAAAAACTTCTCCTGAAGTAACAATATGGACAGCAGCTGAGAGAGACTATTTGAGCGCTGGAACATTTCTATTGTGTAATACTCATTGGAATGCTCTACAGCTCCAGCAGTACTCGGACACAGGCGTCTTGTGTCCACCACAACAAGTTACTCAACCACCGAGAGCCCCCCCCCAGAGCAAAGAAACTTACCCTGCGTGTTTTGGAAATAATGTCTCCATAGGGGTCGGATTTTATCCTGACCACCGACATCCCACACAGTAAAACTGATCTTCTTGTATTCTACAGTCTCTACATTGAAACCTGAAAACAAATGATGCCAAATAAGAGATGGTTGGGAAAAACAGATATCGTGCAACATTTGACAGTAATGGGAAGAAAAGACAAAAATATTTCTTAGAAAATGCTATAAGTCGTTTCAAATTTATCTTGGCAGTTGGAAGGCTTCTCTAAGAGATAGGACATATATATTTAATTTAAAACAGGGCCAGTAATTGATATAACATAGTGAAACACGATTTATGACCCTTACACCAATTGCACATTTACACAACTACCTGTATTACTCTTCAGACAGGATCATCTCACAATTAATGAACAAAACAAGTAAATTAGATGAAATGATATCCCAGGTTGAATAGGCCTCCATCTAGAAATGTCGTAGTTTTACATAGTCACCAAATTTGTTTAATACATAGATGGTATCTATCAGGGATCATTCTAGAGGGCGATGTGGGCGAAATAGTCGTCCTAGGGACCCTGACTTTGCCCTCTGGCGGCCCCACTTCTCCCTAAAAAAAATAAATATATTTTTGGTTTTTACGATTTTCAAACAAAACTTTGTCTAGTAAGATACACTGGCCCATTATAAAGCACTCCTTCTATTCAAATGTTGTATTTAATGGTTGTACTGTGCATTTTAACCCTATTTTGCAGAAGTATATTAAAGAACACCATTTAAGGAAGCGATCGCGCGCTTTCTCACTTCTCCCAAAAATTATGACCTAGAATGAACCCTGATCTATTAAAAATGGTGAAAGGTCCATAAGTCGATATATTGCCCGAGGAAATATTATGGTTGATACACCCTGCATATGCTCACTGCCAGTGAAAAGTTCAGGTTGCGAATTGTTATTTATTTCATTCTGCGAGTCAATAAAAGTACAATTAAAAAATTTGAAACTAGAATACACGAATTACATGATTTCCATCAATTTTTGCATTGTTTCAAACAGAAGGTATAATTATATCCTTGTACCATGAATAAAATAAAACCGTTTAACGAAGACGAAAAAAATATACATTTTCCCTCTCAAACAGACCGAAATACCTTCTCATAAACGAACATTGTAATTATATGTACACACGTATGTACCAGGTGTGACAAATTTTACCACGATTGCTATACAACGTCAAATTGATGCGTCATTGATTTAGGAACCAGGGAATCAATATGTAAACAGATGTTTCTTTTCTTTCAATGGATAAAAAGAGCTCGGGTTTGAAGTAAATTGTCCAGTAATTGAACATATAATAATCCGCCGATCCCAAGTTCTGTTTTCTTGAAAAAATAAAATGCTCCGATTTGGCATAATCTCTTTTTGTACTTTCGTTTTCAATAGATGTCAGTGTACATTTATATAATTTCTTGTTTAATCAGCGAAAATGGCCCTTTCTCATAAATATGTTGATCATATTCTGGTCATTTAGACGATTGACCGGGTCAGAGTCAAATAGGGTCAAATATAGGAAAATCTCGAGATGAAATGGCTCATTTATTGGAGGGGCCTGTTTATTAGAGTTGACCGTTAGTAGAGGCTATACTATATTGCAATAGTGGCTAACATTGTGCCAACAGTTGCAAAACAAATTTGCGCCAAATATTTTCGCAAATTCACAAAATTTAGAGCAAGTATTAGTTTTTTGTCGCATGTTGGCGGTCGACAGCGTGAACCCAGTCTTACCTACACAGGGCTCATCATAGGTCAGACATGTTGGGAGAAGTGAGTAAGTATTCGGTTGTGTCCGTAATTTGTATTATTAAATAAATTTCAACAAAATAGGGTTAAAATACACATGTATTATGGCCATTAAATACAACATCAGAATAGAAGGAGTGCTTTACTAGTGTATCTTACTGGACATAGTTTTGAATAAAAATTCTTTAGGGGAAGTGGGGCCCGCAGGGGGCAGTCAGGGTCCTAGGGTGACTATTTTGTCCATATCACCCTCTAGAATGACCCCTACCTACAGCTGCGATAGTGGTTGACAATCTCTTATCTACAGCTGCGATAGTGGTTGACAAATCTCTTATCTACAGTAGCAATAGTGGTTGACAAATCTCTTACATACAGTAGCAATAGTGGTTGACAAATCTCTTATCTACAGTAGCAATAGTGGTTGACAATCTCTTATCTACAGTAGCAATAGTGGTTGACAAATCTCTTATCTACAGTAGCAATAGTGGTTGACAAATCTCTTATCTACAGTAGCAATAGTGGTTGACAATCTCTTATCTACAGTAGCAATAGTGGTTGACAATCTCTTATCTACAGTAGCAATAGTGGTTGACAATCTCTTATCAACAGTAGCAATAGTGGTTGACAATCTCTTATCTACAGTAGCAATAGTGGTTGACAATCTCTTATCTACAGTAGCAATAGTGGTTGACAAATCTCTTACATACAGTAGCAATAGTGGTTGACAAATCTCTTACATACAGTAGCAATAGTGGTTGACAAATCTCTTACATACAGTAGCAATAGTGGTTGACAAATCTCTTACATACAGTAGCAATAGTGGTTGACAAATCTCTTACATACAGTAGCAATAGTGGTTGACAAATCTCTTACATACAGTAGCAATAGTGGTTGACAAATCTCTTACATACAGTAGCAATAGTGGTTGACAAATCTCTTACATACAGTAGCAATAGTGGTTGACAAATCTCTTACATACAGTAGCAATAGTGGTTGACAAATCTCTTACATACAGTAGCAATAGTGGTTGACAAATCTCTTACATACAGTAGCAATAGTGGTTGACAAATCTCTTACATACAGTAGCAATAGTGGTTGACAAATCTCTTACATACAGTAGCAATAGTGGTTGACAAATCTCTTACATACAGTAGCAATAGTGGTTGACAAATCTCTTACATACAGTAGCAATAGTGGTTGACAAATCTCTTACATACAGTAGCAATAGTGGTTGACAAATCTCTTACATACAGTAGCAATAGTGGTTGACAATCTCTTACATACAGTAGCAATAGTGGTTGACAAATCTCTTACATACAGTAGCAATAGTGGTTGACAAATCTCTTACATACAGTAGCAATAGTGGTTGACAAATCTCTTACATACAGTAGCAATAGTGGTTGACAATCTCTTACATACAGTAGCAATAGTGGTTGACAAATCTCTTACATACAGTAGCAATAGTGGTTGACAAATCTCTTACATACAGTAGCAATAGTGGTTGACAAATCTCTTACATACAGTAGCAATAGTGGTTGACAAATCTCTTACATACAGTAGCAATAGTGGTTGACAAATCTCTTACATACAGTAGCAATAGTGGTTGACAAATCTCTTATCTACAGTAGCAATAGTGGTTGACAAATCTCTTACATACAGTAGCAATAGTGGTTGACAAATCTCTTATCTACAGTAGCAATAGTGGTTGACAAATCTCTTACATACAGTAGCAATAGTGGTTGACAAATCTCTTACATACAGTAGCAATAGTGGTTGACAAATCTCTTACATACAGTAGCAATAGTGGTTGACAAATCTCTTACATACAGTAGCAATAGTGGTTGACAAATCTCTTACATACAGTAGCAATAGTGGTTGACAAATCTCTTACATACAGTAGCAATAGTGGTTGACAAATCTCTTACATACAGTAGCAATAGTGGTTGACAAATCTCTTACATACAGCTGCAACACAATAACATAATGGTGGACATTTCTTACCTATAGTTGGAATGGTGGTAACAATTTCTCCTAACTTGAGCTTGTATAGGATGGTAGTTTTTCCTGCAGCATCGAGACCCACCATCAATATCCTCATTTCCTTCTTGCCAAACATTTTCCCCAACAGGGAAGTGAATGATTGACCCATGATGCAGTCTCGCTGTCTTTGAAATGTATATGTAAAACTGAAAAGAGAAACGACTGTGTAAAATTAACCACATCTCACATCAAGCACAAGCATTATTTTTTATTATGATCTCTGTTTGGAGCAGGCCCGTATCCTTTAATTCTCAACTCTGGGGGCGGTACATGTAGGATTGGGGATGCTTTGTTACTGCACAACAAAATTTGGGATACCCAATTCAGGAAGTAGCTTAAAGGCATTTATATAACGAGCCAATGAAATACATGGTATCAAATCCCAAACACAGTATTACATTAACCCATTTCATTCTGGATATATTTTAACGGCTTTTGCAAACAACATAGATCCAGATCAGCCGTAGCGTGACGCTGCGTGCTGATCAGGATCTATGTTGTTTGCTACATAGCCAAGTGTCTTAGCAAGATCATCTGAATAGCAAACAGCATAGAGCCTGATCAGACGGCACATTCTGTGGTGGTTGATCTGGCTCTATGTTCTTTGCAAATACTGTTTGAACGGTATCCCGAATGAAATGGGTTAACCATGTATGAAATATAGGTAGTATCAGCTTCAGTAGAAATCTACAAGTTTCCAACTTTAATACATGTGTCTGGACTAAATAATGACAATCCTCATGGTGAACATGGTGAAGCACAGCACAGGTTATATGGCGACTCTCCGGCTATTAATGACGGAGGAAGACCACAGGTGCCCCACAAGCAGAATTTAATACACAGGTAGGCACCCATGGAGAACCAACGACCTTCCACAAGCCATTTGCATAGTCACTTGAAACCCCACCGTGGGATTGGAACCTACTTCGATGATTTGTACAGTATAAATCTTGGAGACTTTTCGATTTCCACAGGGGACACAATTATTCTAGTGTGTGTGGTGTGTGTGGGGAGGGGGGGTCACGTATTTTTACTGCCTGGGAGATGCAACTAATATTTAAACATCCCCCGCAGCCCGCTGTGGAAGAATTCGGTACACAGGGAAAGCATTTGATTTTTGCCGATATTTACGTGCACCGTGAATATTATCTCACTTGTGTGCCTGTGTTCAGTGCAAAATATGTGCATTTTTATGGAATGCATCATGACGCAGCCATAGAACAGTAATTCTAGAGAATAAAGCCTTTTTCACATAAAACACACCCGAGTGTACATGTAGAGCAAAGAAAATGATCACAATTAATGAAGATTTGCAAAAAAACAGGACTGTAGTGATGTTTGTGATTCGTAAGCATTACGAAAACGTGATATTGACTTTTGTGGGGTATAGGACCACTATATAAGCATGTTTGACATACATGTGTCATAGTTTATGGGTAAATAATTAATTAAATTGATATCATTTTAAATGTCAACGCCTACTCAAACTTCTCATTCTTAACACCTTCTAAATGTTCTCATAATCTCAAACATCAGTCAGTAAATGATTCTTTGGTAATTGCGTTATTGCTATAATTCTGATAAAAAATTGTTTTGATGGCTTTTATTTTAAAACTTTTTCATCCTTTCCTATTTAGTTATCGTAAATTAAGTAATATCCAAACTCACATGTGTATGTAGGTGTCTAGACTCAATGAATTCTGGAAAGTGTTTGGAGAAATACAGGTTTCAGAAAAAGAGAGATTTAACTCCCTTTGTTGCTACATGTATACACTGTAAGCCATTTGTATGTTTAGAGTCATTGGGGAAAATGCGATCAAGTTCTATGATGTATACTTTGCATGCTAGCGGCAGATAAAATCACTTTTGCAAACAGCATAGAGCCAGATCAGAAGGTTACGTATGATCAAGCTCTATGCTGATTGCTATTCGGATAGGAGCTAAAACACTTGACTGAATAGCAAACAACATAGAGCCTAATCTGGATGTATGTTGTTTGCAAATGTGATTTTATTTACTCGGCAGGCAAAGGGTCAAGACGCAGCAGGAACGTGGACATGATTTAGGACATGCAGTTTGTCACAGACGAACAATGGAAAGATTTGTAGTTACTCTACCGGACAGAATATTCGTGACCACAGGGTCAAATGGACTTTGAAAAGCATGCAAGACTTTTACTGTACATTTATTTGAAAATCGATCCATGGATGTAAGCTCAAGTGGACAGAACTAACCATGTCACGATTTTATGTGGGACAGTCCAGAGTGAGAGTGACAGCCATGTAGGTATTGCATGTGACACAAGGCCATACTATGATGAGCAAGTATGTGTATTGAGGTTACAATTGCTACATTCATATAGCAGTTGAAGAGTGGATATGAAAATGTTAACAGGTATAGACTCCCAACCAGTCCATGACAGGTAGGTGCCGTAACATGTCTAGACCCACCAACCAGTCCATGACAGGTATGTGCCGTAACATGTCTAGACCCCCCAACCAGTCCATGACAGGTAGGTGCCTTAACATGTCTAGACCCCCCCCCCAACCAGTCCATGACAGGTAGGTGCCTTAACATGTCTAGACCCCCCAACCAGTCCATGACAGGTAGGTGCCGTAACATGTCTAGACCCCCCAACCAGTCCATGACAGGTAGGGTGCCTTAACATGTCTAGACCCCCCCCAACCAGTCTATGACAGGTAGGTGCCTTAACATGTCTAGACCCCCCAACCAGTCCATGACAGGTAGGTGCCTTAACATGGCTAGACCCCCCCAACCAGTCTATGACAGGTAGGTGCCGTAACATGTCTAGATCCCCCGAACCAGTCTATGACAGGTAGGTGCCTTAACATGTCTAGGCACCCCATCCAGTCTATGACAGGTAGGTGCCTTAACATGTCTAGACCCCCCTCGCAACCAGTCTATGACAGGTGGGTGCCTTAACATGCCAGATAAATTGGACAGTATGTGCAAACAAGTGCAGGTGTAACTCAGCATCTGATCAGGATCTATGTTGTTTGCTATTCAGACAATGTTAGCTCCACAATTCGAATAACAAACAGCATAGTGTCTGATCAGATGGCATGTTCTGAGTCGGCTGATCAGGCTCTATGCAATTTGCAAAAGTTATGGGTTAATATCTGCCAATATAGACGAAAGTTACGATACAAAGTATTTAAAATTTGGTAACGATACATGTACCACATCCCCATTCAAACGTTACTACATTGTCGACAAGTTTCAATCATGCCAGGGTAGGACAAGATTTAGGAATATGTTTATTTCCACTCGCGTAACCTGTACCATTTAGGGTCCGGTATGTAGTTTTTGTCTAATAAAGGCAAAATGATGGTTTAATCCAGGAAGTGCAACTCTGCAAACATCAAACATGCAGAACACAATCATTTCTTAAAACAACAAAAAATGATCTTGAAAACCAACACAGTGATCAACAAAGCTTGTAAGCAGACTAAGCACAAGTCTAACTTGAGACTGGTCACCTTTAAGAATAGCTTAATTATACATTAGAATTGGACTGGGTCCTTACTTCCACATGTGCAAATGTAGGTGTGCTTATGGACTGACAATAACATGCTATACACACAAAATAATTACTGATGAAACTATTGTTTCATACACGAAAAATTGAACATAAAAATTAATTCCCAGATTTCACGTAAAAACTACATTGTATTTTGAATCAGACTATGTTTTAGTATAGATCGGTCACTGGAGGGGAAACAAACATATTTAAAATCCTAGCCTATACATGTAAGTGGCCCGCCCTGCCTGTCCAGAAACAAACAAGTGCTCGAACAGCACAAGACTGTCACCAATATTTTTTTTAGAATAGTTCTAAATAAAACATGATCATTTATTAAAGATATAAATAATTTACTTAACTTTCAAACTTTCGACGTCGCCTAGGTCTCTTGGACATACATGTTTTGAAAAACACCGACTGCTTTCTGCAAAAATTCTAGCAATTCCGATAGCCAGCACTGTAGACACTAAAGAAGCCTAACGCCATAAATGGTGTGCATTCTTATTATCTATTCATAAGAAAATTGTTTTAATTAATGTGTAATAAGGATCATTATAAACAAGATACATGTACAAATGTATGGTACAATGTACATACATGTATAGCTCCCTAAGCTATCTGCGAAACATCGCTGGACCACTATCTTACCCTGGCATGACTATGAGCTCACTAAAACATCAACCCTAGTGCAATTCAAATGTTGGCCAAAGTACATACATGTATGTAATAGCTTGCCCTCTGAAAGTTTTTAATAATTCACAAGGGCTAAAATTCATAAAACAAATTTAATTTACAGGACTATAGTACATGATGGGACATTAAATAAACGTTGATATGCCATGTGACACAGTACTGCGGTGCTGTAAAACCCAAAAGCCGTACAAGTTATGCTATCCTGAAAAGTGTCTAGCATAACCAGACTGAGCCAGCTATGTTCCCACTACCCAAATTTGTTTACGAGGTGTCCCCCCCATTTTTACGAGTTCTGCAGGTGGGACATCCGTTAGTTACTGAGGAAACTAGTTAGTAGATACATGTACTAAATACTAAGTTTATTAACCCTTTCAACCCCAAGTAACTGACATGGACTGGTGCATGCTATTTTTAGACCAATAAATTAATAAGAAAATTACATTTGGACCAGTTCATTTATCAAAATGGGTAATTTTATCTAAAAATAGTAATAATTATTACTGGCAAAAAAGTGCAGATCCTCGTAACGAGCCGTCTCATCTGGATCTACACTTTTCATAGGCCTATTTAGAGGCCTGTAGGGTTGAAAGGGTTAACATAAGCATCAGATATCGGTTCATTTGCTTTCCTGGTAAAGCCTTCAATATATGCATAATCTCCCACTCCCACCCCCACATTTCCACCCCATACATACCTACCCCATCTTGAATATTCTGGGTCGGGTTACTCCAAACAATGTTTAATGGCGATCTCACTAATTTGACACAAGTAAAACCAATTTTCTCTTCCAAAGGCTGGCTTTGGAAGATTGCTAGGCATTAGTTGAAAACTGGCATATTCTTCGAATGATCTTACTCAGTGTCATGCCAAAAAGGGTACTTCCATGTAATCTGGACACATTATCCGTTTATAAGATTATGGAATACATGTACATGGTAGAGATTTTCTGACTTGTGCAAAACATCATCTAGACTACATGTATATATTCCCATGAAGCTCTACATGGGAAGTAGCGATGCAGCTCAGGGAATCTATTTCGACATGGGAAATGGTGATGCAGCTCAGGGAATCTATTTCAGCATTGGAAATGGTGATGCAGCTCAGGGAATCTATTTCAACGTTGGAAATGGTGATGCAGCTCAGGGAATCTATTTCAACGTTGGAAATGGTGATGCAGCTCCGCGAGTCTATTTCAACATTGGAAATGGTGATGCAGCTCCGTGAGTCTATTTCAACATTGGAAATGGTGATGCAGTTCAGGGAATCTATTTCAACATTGGAAATGGTGATGCAGCTCAGGGTATCTATTTCAACATTGGAAATGGTGATGCAGCTCAGGGAATCTATTTCAACATTGGAAATGGTGATGCAGCTCAGGGTATCTATTTCAACATTGGAAATGGTGATGCAGCTCAGGGAATCTATTTCAACGTTGGAAATGGTGATGCAGCTCCGCGAGTCTATTTCAACATTGGAAATGGTGATGCAGCTCAGGGAATCTATTTCAACATTGGAAATGGTGATGCAGCTCAGGGTATCTATTTCAACATTGGAAATGGTGATGCAGCTCAGGGAATCTATTTCAACATTGGAAATGGTGATGCAGCTCCGCGAGTCTATTTCAACATGGAAATGGTGATGCAGCTCAGGGAATCTATTTCACTTGAATGTGATGCAGCTCAGGATCTTTTCACTTGGAAATGTGATGCAGCTCAGGAATCTATTTCATGGAAATGGTGATGCAGCTCGGACTATCAACGTTGGAAATGGTGATGCAGCTCCGCGAGTCTATTTCAACATTGGAAATGGTGATGCAGCTCAGGGAATCTATTTCAACATTGGAAATGGTGATGCAGCTCAGGGAATCTATTTCAACATTAATGGTGATGCACCAGGGATCTATTTCAATTGGAAATGGTGATGCAGCTCAGGGAATCTATTTCAACGTTGGAAATGGTGATGCAGCTCCGCGAGTCTATTTCAACATTGGAAATGGTGATGCAGCTCAGGGAATCTATTTCAACATTGGAAATGGTGATGCAGCTCAGGGTATCTATTTCAACATTGGAAATGGTGATGCAGCTCAGGGAATCTATTTCAATATTGGAAATGGTGATGCAGCTCCGCGAATCTATTTCAACATGAGAAATGGTGATGCAGCTCCGCGAGTCTATTTCAACATGGGAAATGGTGATGCAGCTCCGCGAGTCTATTTCAACATGGGAAATGGTGATGCAGCTCAGGGAATCTATTTCAACATTGGAAATGGTGATGCAGCTCAGGGAATCTATTTCAACATGGGAAATGGTGATGCAGCTCAGGGAATCCATTTCAACATGGGAAATGGTGATGCAGCTCAGGGTATCTATTTCAACATTGGAAATGGTGATGCAGCTCAGGGAATCTAATTCAACATTGGAAATGGTGATGCAGCTCCGCGAGTCTATTTCAACATTGGAAATGGTGATGCAGCTCAGGGAATCTATTTCAACATGGGAAATGGTGATGCAGCTCAGGGTATCTATTTCAACATTGGAAATGGTGATGCAGCTCAGGGAATCTAATTCAACATTGGAAATGGTGATGCAGCTCCGCGAGTCTATTTCAACATTGGAAATGGTGATGCAGCTCCGCGAGTCTATTTCAACATTGGAAATGGTGATGCAGCTCAGGGAATCTATTTCAACATTGGAAATGGTGATGCAGCTCCGCGAGTCTATCTCTCTAAAATGACATTCTAGCTCAGGCCTTGTAGGTCTAATGTCTGCAACTACTATTTGTACATGTATGAACCATAAATATGAACAATAACCAAAATGGGCAGTACCACATTCCCCAAGTGTTTACACAACTCAACCCCATGCAAACTTTATAAATAAGAGAAGACAGGTTGTGAATGTGTACGGTCGACAATCACTGTGCACAACATATACATGTACCGTACTCTATCTAAATATGTTTTACACGATACTTGTTGTGACTCGCTATTGAAAATACTGCACAATTTATCAGGTCAAGAATCTGCTTGTTACAAACAACTGGACGATGGTACCCAAAATTCAACATGGGAGATAATATGCACACAGTTAACCTATTCAATTTGGCGTAGTTCTTTGTTTTGTCTACAGTGCTAGCTTTACTTAAAATCTCCGTATTCTTGGCAAATGAGCCGCCTGTTGATGTTATATACAGTCAAACCGTTCTTAAGCAGCCAGCCAACTTGATGACAAGGAAATCGGAGAAAGTGTCTGCTAAGCACAGATGGCTGCTTAATAGAGACCAAATGTATAATAGAACGACATATTGGGAATGTGGAAACTGGCTGCTTAATGGTGGTGGCCACTAACACAGGTTTGACTGTATATGTATGTTTCAAACAAATCTGCCGAATGTTCTGTTGGATTGTGCCCGTTAGTAATTAACCGATGTGGATTGTGTCGTTAGTAATTAACCGATTTTGGATTGTGCCGCTAGTAATTAACCGATTACCAATCAGCTACGCAAACCGATTATTTACAGACTATCTGCCGATTCAGAATGCTCCTACACTTTGCTTTGTAGATTAAGAATGTTTGAACTATTATCAATATAAATGGAATATTTTTCTCATGTAAAGTAATTTTTATTTCAGGCTTTCCAGTGATATATAGAAATTGATCAGTGAAATAATATGTGTTATAACACATTTTATTTCTAACTGCTTTACATGTGTGGTACAATTTGCAGACGCTCAATTGATTACTATCTATGATGGAAAAAAATCAAAAGATGTGTATGATACAAATAATGCCAAATGACACAACGACTATATGGTAGTGTTAGAAGCGGATACCCACATGTATGGCTTCTCCCTAAAAAAACATTTTTGTTATAATGTTCATACAAAATTTGGTTCAGTAAGATACATGGACCATTGTAAAGCACTCTTATTCAAATGTTGTATTTACAAATGTAATGGTCATACTGTGTATTTTAACCCTATTTTGTTGATATTTATTTAAATAACACCATTAAGGACGTAATTGCGTTGTTTTTTATACCTAGGATGAACTCTAAGAACTATACTGAGCCAAAAAAGAAAGTATCCACTTTTAATTTTTGAATAATTTCATTAATATTAATAATTCTCCAAAATAAGCAATACATAATGTACATGTATTTATTTGGAGTACCTGTTAACCTTAGTTTTATCAAAAATCAGCCAAGCGCTAAACCGCAAGGAGCGATTATCTTGTTTTACACGTGCAGCGATAGTTGATATCTGGAATTGGTATCTGACTGCACTGATTGACCAGCAGTTACGAACAATACAAAAAGATCACATTAGATTCAATCGAAGCATAGTGCCACGACTAAATAACGACCAACGAAATCAGGCGATCGGGATGTTGAATGCTGGCGCATCAGTAGCCGATATATCCCGGCTGCACAAGGGCAACAATTAACCGCTTGCGTACACGTTTCCAGACCATGGGAAATGTTCGTGACCGTCCCCGAGGAGGTCGGCCACGTGTAACGACTGCGACGGATGATCGGTACATTACGGTTCAACATTTACGTAACCGTCGTCTGTCAGCAACAGCACGGAATCAGTGCACAGACAGTTCGGAACCGACTTCGACAAAATAATGACCCGATTCGTCCGTACAGACCCTACTTTGGCCAAATTTTAACAAGGCGTCATAGGGCTGCGAGACATGATTGGTGCCGACGTCACCGGCGTTTCCGATGTGCTGAATGGAGATCAGTGTTATTTTCGGATGAATCGCGATTTAATTTGAGCCATGCCGACGGACGTGAACGAGTTTATCGCCGTTGGGGAGAGCGTTACGCTGATGCGTGCGTCATTGAAAGAGACCGTTTTGGGGAGGTTCAGTTTTAGTCTGGGGCGGTATAATGAATGATCAAAAGACTCGTCTAATCGTTATTCACGGAAACATTAATGCCCAGACCTACATCAATAATGTTCTTCAAGCAGAAGTGCTTCCGTTTATTCAGCGTAATGGACATAACGTCACACTTATGCATGACAATGCCCGGTCCCATACAGCAGCACTTACTCGACACTTCTTGGCGAATAATAACGTGAACGTTTTAGACTGGCCGGCAATTAGTACCGACTTAAATCCCATCGAGCATATTTGGGACGAGTTAGGACGTCGTGTTAAAACACATTATGTAATCAACACGGTACATGACCTTTCAGCAGCATTGCAGGCTGAATGGAACAACCTACCGGCACATTACATACAACGTTACGTCGACAGCATGCGACGGCGGATATTGACGTGCATTGGGCAATACGGCGGACACGTGATATTAGCTCTTTCACTGCAACCAACATCACACTTTCACTGGAGAAAAATCCCATTAAATGGAATTTTTAACTTTCTCGATAGCTAATGCAGATTTATCGAAACGGTTGTTATTTCGGAAATCGACCCCTATGTAATATCGATCCAAGTTTTTTCGATGAAATGCGTATAGCAACTGCTTCAAAATTTTACAGGATATCAAAAAAGGTTTCTTCTTTATTTCAATGCAAATTAGAAATTCGGATGTGTACTCCTTTTCTATATATCGATAGAGACATGGAGTGGATACTTTCTTTTTTGGCTCAGTATATGTCGGAATTACTAGAGACCTTCTATTAAGGATATTTGACAAGATCTGTTCCCTCTCACAATACTCGCGGTGTAGATCTATGGTGTTTGCAGAGCCTCAATACGATCTATTTCGATACCCGCTCTTAAATAGATGGAAGATGAACTAGGCTCTCGTGGAAGTATCAAGAACATCTTTCCAGCAGCTTCCATGGTTCAGCATCTTATTTGGAATCCAAGAGTTCCGGGTTTGATACTCGGAGAGGGCACATATGTGTTGTCATTGGGCAAGTCACCTCACATACATTGTTAAGCTTAGGATTGGTTAACAGCTTAGGTAAACTGTCCAGGAAACATGCTTAGATCCAAAGGGGTTTGACATATGAAAACATACATGCAGTTATCCTGTTGGTGTAGGACATAATCACGGGATTCACCTACTCACTGAATGGAAATTGGCCTACATCGCAACTCTTAACAAATAGGGATATGGACGAGTTTATTGATAAATACAAGAAAGAAACACTTAGAGAAGTTATGGTATGTTACCATAAATTATAACAGTGAGCAAATTCTATGAGATAAAGTCCATGATGATATCGGATACCCAAAGCCTCAGTATTTAAACTCGTTTTATTGAAAGGGATGGGTTTCACCGGTGGCTTTAAATGAGAGATCTTCTCGACCGCCAACGTTGTAAGGCATTGCATAAATTGTCGTGACCTCTCCAGATTATATTTATTCAATTTTGGGGCAGATGAATTTAATGATGAATTGAGAATTCATATCGCCGTACCTGCATTTTGAATTTAAAGGTGTCCCGCTGCTACATTCTGAAATATTGCGCCATAAAACAAGCGAGTCCACTCATTATCACTACGACACAAATTAAATTCTGTTAACAAGCCATCACAAAATGTTTTTATTAAACTCCCGACATCAGTTACCCCACCCACTATGTTCAGGAAGTAAACAAATGTTTACTAGAATACATCCTCTATTATTCTACTTAAATACAATAAAACTTACATAGAAACTCCCCACACAAGCGATGGATGGTTGTTGGCCCCCTTCTAATACAAAACACTTCTCAACACTGAATATGACAGTTATAATCTGGAATTGATTGCCTTCAACACTGTCAAAATGGCGGACGTGGTCGAAATTTCGTTGCACATGCCACGTCAATAGCCCGTGATGGGATACGTATATTGCAGCATTACAATAACCCCCACAGTGACGTCATTAATGAAGACGAGTTGGAAGCCTCCAAATCTTAGCTGTTTAATGTTGTTATAGTGTTATATATTTTGCATACACAATATATTTTATACATCTTTCGCTGAATTTCATATAATATTTGACAAATAAAGGGAATTTAAACAAGAAATGACGGGGAAATCCCCATTTAATCGCAAATTACGTCATCTTAATTAATCTTTATAAATGCCGTCCATTGCCGTTTTCCGGTATTTACCCTAATGAACTATCTATCTATCTTCCGTTAATGTCGAACCCCTCGTGGGGACGTAGACATGATGCGCGTCAAAACAGCAAAGAAGTTAAAAGTATGAGTAGTTAAAAGTATAATTTAAGAAAGTAATGAAAATAAGTTGTGGTAAAAGTTTAAAAGCAGCTGCGCAGAACAACTAGGGAGTGTTAATATTTGGTTTGGACACTTACTAAACACCTCCTTTACATTCTTAACGTAAGTTATGTCCGGCTAAAACCCCACTCGGAGCTGGTTACCGCCCGCGACCAAACCATGTTGACCGGAAGGAAGAAATCCAAGATGGCAGCTCCCACGACCCCACCACTTTTCCTCACGATGCTGCTCATACTCGCAGTCAGACTCACCTACATGGGCCCAACATCGCCACTGTCATCTCCATCCACCGCGACTGCACTGCTCTTCAGAAGCACCCACATCAAGCCCACCACCTTCGCCGAAACCATTAACCTGCCAAACAGCAAGCAGAAGCCCAAACCACGCCTCTGTAGTCAAAGCTTATTCATCCTGTTAATCCTCGTATGCGACGACGTGGAAGCAAACCCAGGCCCAATGAACTGCTCTACATTCCCATGTGGCAACTACGACCTACCAGTCAACTGGAGCCAACTTGGTGTGTGCTGTAACAATTGCAGTATCTGCATTGGATCATAAGTCCTGTGGTGATATCAGCTCGAAGAACATGAAACATCTGGAGAAGTCCAATGTAGTTTGGATGTGCTGCAAGTGTGATAGCATCAACATTGATAGTTTCTCATTCAATAGTTACGAACTTCATACATCAAACGTGTTCACTCCCCTATACGATATGGATGCATCCCTTGTATCAGTGTCTTCATCTTGCTTCAGCTCAGTCCATACTAGCAGCCCTCATATGGCGATCAAGAGACCAAGTAAGAACAGCTCAACTCATGGACCATCAGGAAGAACTTCCCAGCCCCAACCGCCTCGTCGGTCCACCACAAGCAACACTACTGACCCGGGAATAGCCCCTCCACGCCTCTCCGACAACATACGACTACTCACTGTAAACTGTTGCAGCATAAAACCAACAAATCCGAATTCAAAGCAGCATTAGACTACCTGAAACCCAACCTCATCTGCGGTACAGAATCTAGGCTCCATGGAATCAAACCGGGCATATACCCCCAAAAGTAAATCTAGTGAAGTCTTTCCTGAACATTTTACCATAAATAGAAACGACAGATCATCCGGATTAGGTGGTGGTGTGTTCACGGCTGCCAGTAGCGAACTTATCATGGATGCTCTCCCTGAATTGTCAACTGAGTGTGAAATAGTGTGGTCTAAAATCAAAGTTAAACAACAACGTGATATACTTTTGTGTTCTTTCTATATGCCCCATAGAAACACCAACGATATAGACCAGCTCACAAACGCTTTGAATAAACTACAATCTCACCATAAGGTCAAAACAATTATTATTGCTGGCGACTTTAACTGTCCAGACATTGACTGGCCCTCCAACACAGTCCGGAAAGGTGCTGCCGAATGACTGGCCTTCCAACACAGTCCGGAAAGGTGCTGCCGAACGAGAAGTCCAACAAGCTCTGATTTATTTGATGGCTGACCATGGCCTTACCCAGATTCACGAGGAACCCACAAGATTGAGATACTTACTCGACCTAGTCTTCACAAACAACCCATCCCTGGTGAAATCATCAACATCAGTCCCGGGTATAAGTGACCACGCCATGATCATCACGGATATCAACATTATTCCCAGCGTCATCACCCAGAAACGTAGAAAAATCCACATCTTCTCCAAGGCAGATTGGCCAAAGATCTACGCAGATGCAGTATCTCTTTCCAACAACATTGTAGACAGCATCGACTCAACCTCTACTGAGGACCTGTGGAATTCCTTCAAGACCGGCATCGCCGACATCACGAAGAAACATATCCCTTCAAAGATGAGCAAGTTACGGAAATCACTACCCTGGTTCAACCGATCTCTCCAGCGTATGACCAAAAGGAAGGCTAGACTAAATAAACATGCAAAGAAGACAAACCAATGGCAAAGTTTTAGCATCTTCCAGAAAGAATGCAAAAGACAATTTCAAAAAGCTGAAATTAACTACATAAACAGTACTACTATTCAAAAGGGTCTCGATGAGAATAACAGTAAACCATTTTGGCGTTATGTAAAATCACGTAGACAGGATAACACCGGAATCTCTCCCATAAAGAAGATGGGTAAGCTCTTCAACAACAGCAAAGACAAAGCTCAAATCCTCGTAGAGCAGTTCAGCTCTGTTTTCACCAAATGAACTCCTCCCTCAGCCCAAGGCACCAGCCGCAGATCCACAGCAAGCATTCCTCCTCTGAAAATCACGACGAAAGGAGTTATGAAACTGTTAAACAATATCAACACCACCAAGGCCATGGGGGCTGATAGTATCCTTAACGTCATCCTGAAAAACTGTGCAACTCAACTTGCCCCCGCCCTACGACGAATCTACCAAACATCCATTGACTCGGGCAAACTACCTATGGACTGGCGTGATGCTAACATTGCCCCCATATTTAAGAAAGGAGACGTTCACTCAGCTGAGAAGTATCGACCAGTGTCGCTAACCTACACTACATGCAAACTCCTAGAGCATATCATTAGCAAACACATCCTCGACCACCTCGGCAGACACACAATATTAACCTCACTCAACCATGGCTTCCGATCCGGATACTCCTGTGAGACGCAACTGATTACGACCATTCATGACCTACTTAAAGACCATGACAAAGCCCACCAGATCGATATGGCCATCCTTGACTTCTCCAAGGCATTCGACACAGTGCCCCATGAACTGCTACTTTCGAAGCTGACCAACTATGGCATTGATGGCCCTATCAACAACTGGCTGCTAGACTTTCACACCAATCGTTCCATGAAGGTTGTGGTCGATGGCGAATCATCAGACTCGGTACACGTCGACTCCGGAGTCCCGCAGGGCACGGTCCTCGGCCCTCTCCTATTCTTGTGTCATATAAATGATCTACCTGAAGCTGTCAAGTCGCAGGTCAGACTGTTTGCAGAGGACTGCCTGCTATACAGGCCCATCAAGTCAGCCACTGATCATCTTGTGCTACAGGAAGACTTGAGAGCGCTGGAGACTTGGGCCAAGACATGGGGAATGCGCTTCAACGCCAGGAAATGCTACATACTCAGCATCAACAGCAAGTCGTCCCATTTCTACGAACTTGACAAGCACTTCCTCCAAGTTGTCAACGATACTCCCTACCTAGGAGTCACTATGCAAGCCGACCTGAAGTGGGATAGCCACATATCCAAGATCACCAAGAAAGCCAACTCCTCCCTGGGTTTCATCAGGCGTAACCTAAGCCACTGCCCCATGACATGCAGGAAGACTGCCTATTTGGCCCTTGTACGTTCCATCCTCGAGTATAGCTCCAGTGTCTGGGACCCATACTACGCCAAAGACATAGACAAACTTGAGAAGGTCCAACGACAAGCAGCCAGATTTATCACCGGCGACTACAAATCCAGAGAGGGGGGCTGTGTCACCAACATGCTCCAGTACCATGGACTGCAGAGCCTCCAGGACAGAAGGAGATCCAGCAGGCTGACCTTCGTGTACAAAGTGGTCGCGGGGCAGGTGCCAGCTCTATCTTGCCATGACATACTTACCCCCATAAGAGAAAAAAGAAACATTAAACTTAAAACATTCAGCGACTATTCTACAACAAATGTACTAAGTAAACATGTGACAAACAACTCCAAGTGTTTTAACTTAATCTCATGTAACACTGAACAGTTCAGGAACTCTTTTTTTCCACAAACAATAATTGATTGGAACAACCTAAATAACAATGTTGTGTGCGCAGCAACAGTGAGCAGCTTCCAATCTGCTCTCCAGTGTCAATAAACAAGAAGACACATCTCTCTCCCATCGCGTTACATGCCTTACACGGCCCTGCGATGTAATTATCCAGATCCAGATAGGGACTGGCATGATCAATATGGCAAACTGTCGTATTGAATTGCTCTATGGTAAGGATATGGACAATGGCAGGAGGAAGATGGTTCCAATACTGAATGGTATTCCGGTATTACTACGACAACTACTATCTAACTATATAATTCATACTGATATTTTAAGGTTATTAGTTTGCTCCAAATAATATAAAACCTGCATAACCGATTAGGATTTTTTTGAGTGTATATAGTAAATAAAATTGTATACAAGCATAATCGTATCCGGCAATCAGTCAATTGAATAACATAATTATTAGTATATATCTATCTATATATATATACAAGTGTTACGAAGTTCTGGCCTGTATCACCAAGGACAAACTCTAATATACTATTTCATTTAATTTTCTTATAAGAAGTCAGGTATTTAGTATCTTTGTTATTATATTTAAAGTATGCTTAATGGGAAATGCCACATTATACAACACAATACAAATCATGTTTGCACTTTTCACACTAGTACAGTCATGCATGTTGTTGTATTTCCATATGGCAGCATTTAACATAGTTATCAAATGTTCACGTTTTTGAACTGTTGTGGTAATCCCTAGGGCTTTCAATTTTTCTATGACAGAGAGCTGCTCAATTGGTTTTTCACACGCTATGAGATAATTGTGAGGCATAGTCAATTGCTGATTGTATTCTCTTTTTTTAGGCTTCTGATTGATTATGCTTTAGTCTTTTTTTTAATAGAGGGGGTGTCCTAGGATAGAGGTACGAGATATTTGGTGGCTTATGGATAAAATTTGAAGTTCCTGTGATACAACAGACAGTGCATTCTCCTTGAAAAGGCATATGTGACGTTCCTAAACATGTTCTATTTGCATAGGATATGTTATAATTGTTCTAGTTGCGCGGAATATGGTAACATTTGATTTAGTCATAATTGTGTCATTCGGATATTTATTGTGAATATGGTCATAATATATTATCATATATATGCATGGGAAATATATTGTTCTGTTTGAAATATATATATATTGAAATATCTCTGCAAACTTTAATTTCGGACTGTCAGTTTCATTGTCCATTGAATAATTAGCTTTTTTGTTTTTTGATGTAGCCACAATTTAGCTAGATGTTATTGTAAAGTCACTATAATATAACGAATGTGTTTGTCTGATTACCAATGTCTAGGACATATTACCACACTCAGTAATCTATGCAAAGTGAATCTAACACCTCCAATAGTCGTGGGAGGAGCACTAGTCTCATCGGTGTCAAGTTATTTGGGGGAAATAAAAAGTTTTTACATTGCTTGTGTGTGTTTTACGTTTATTTATTGTCGCTACCGGTTGCCCATATGAACGACGCCTCCTGAAGAGATTAGTCATTATAGATTTTTGGACGATAGTGCATGATACAGATATTGCCATTTAAGATATTGCCATGACCCATTCCAGAGTCTCCTCTGGTTCTTGTACGTGCACGGTGTAAAGCACCGACATGAGACCTCGGTTTAACGTCCCATCTGAAAGACTGTTAATTGTGTTAGGGTCAAACCGGGGATCGACATTACTGAATCCGAAGCAAACACTAGTAGTTGTGGACACTGGAAATAATGGCCACCAAACATTATGTAGACCTCGTATTAACATACAATATGTAACACAAATGTGTTCATTTTAATACAGTGAATTAGATGTGGTACGATGTAGCTTGGTCATATCATGCAATTCGAGGCTGTCTTATAACATGACGAAGTGACTTTCTTTTATCACATCGTGATATTACTGTAAGGTCCAGCGTTGCATATGCATTCACCCAAAGCAGAATAAAAACCACATAATGATGTAGATTCTGGTTCAAACGCATGAATCCAACATAATATTATAGCTTGCTCTAAATACGCGATTAAGTTAGGGTGATTGTATACTCGTCGGCGGTTATTTGAGTGCCCTCAATGATATTCAATCTGAATGTACATTTCACATCTTGGATATCATAACGTATATATATACTGAAACCAAAAGGAAATTGTGCACTTGCCTTAGAGGTAAATTTCTTTATGTCCTTTTAGAAAAAATATAGGCAAATTTGGTATTCCGTAAAGAAAGAATACGAGTAATTAACGTTACTGTGTTGGTAATGTTTTAACGGAATACCAAATATGTCTATATTTGTTTTATAAAAGGACATAAAGAAAAGTTGTAGACACCCCAAACTTCAGCACCATACAATTGAATGGGGGCAATCATAGTGTCTCACACCTTACCAACATTCACTTTATCAAAAAGAGAAAAATGACTATGGTACGCCATTATAACACATTTACACCACTTACTACCCAATATAAATAAAATTGTCAACACATTCAACTTTTTCATTATTAATACATATATCCACATTTGGAATCTGTTTCCTTTTTCTCAAAACACAGATTTTGGTCTTGGAAACATTAATTTTCAATCCTCATTTTAATGAATACGGTACATATATATCTTATCTATTTGAGTTTGGATACTCTTTGAAGCAGTCGTAAATAGAATAATAACATCAGCAAATAGAATCATGTATCTTGACAACATGCTTAGATCAGTTTCTGTTAATGTGTTCATGTCAATACAACCGTTAATATTATTTACAAATAACAAAAATAATAATGGAGAAAGAGGTTCACCCTGTTTTGCGTTCATGATCAATAAATACACCATATGTCTTGCTTTTAGATAAGATGTTTTGTACTACGCAATGTAAAATGGAGCGATTATCTCTAAAACCAAACTGAGCATCATTGAATATATTTTCAGATTCACAATGAGGCGTATTAGAAATAATAGAAAAATGATCAACACAATTCCGTAAATCAACCTCGTTAGAAGGTTGAGAGGTATTGCGCATATATTTGTTAATATACATTGTATTTTCAATATTTCTGTGGCGACTGTTTACTAAGCATAGCTATATCATATTTTCCTTATTATAGAAGCAACACTTAGACTGTCGCTTAAGCTTAGCAAATATATTTCGACTCAATAAAAACGAGCTTATTCTCCTCATTTGGAGTCAACTTAAAACACGTTTGGCTAGCTGGTACTTTAGTAGCGTTACAGTTATCATTAAGCAATGGACTGTTTAATAACAGGACGCTTGGGCCGAGGGTATAACGTTTTTACCAAAACATTGAATAGAACTGTTATGAATGATATCAGATAGCTTATTTGCATATGTATTTAGGTCAGAGTCGCCTGATGCTAAATTGTTAGTAACATCCAATACATATTTTGATTAGTATTAAGTATGCTAAGAACATCTTCAGTTTCTGGACTATTTGTGTTCCAAATAATCTTGTCATATGATTTAAAATATTTACAATTAATGGGACTAATATTATCAATATACGGTAAAGAAACTGTCACAGGACAATAGTATGAGAATGCGGACATATCGTGTACACATGTATCGATAATAGCGTTGAAATTAGATCTGTTCGTTGTAACATAATCAACAATACTCGACACAGGTTTAGTTCTATGAACATCATTCAAGGTAAAACCACCAGGTTCGAGGCGACCGTTACATATTACAAGATAATTCTCCTTACATGTGTGTGTTTTACGTTTATTTATCGTCGCTACCGGTTGTAAATATGAGCGACGCCTCCTGAAGAGACTAGTCATTTTAGATATTTGGAGGATAGCGCAATGATACAGACAGAGACCTATTCCAGAGTCTCCTCTGGTTCATTTACGTGCACGGTGTACAGCACATACATGAGACCTCGGTTTAACGTTCTCCCATTCTCTTTACACTATTAACCTTGGTGTTTTACTTGTTTTTCTCATATTAGTAAACAAAGCAGAGCGTTGGACCAATCATTCTAGGCCGAGCTACAAACAACCAAGACATATTTTATGTACGCATGCGTATACATCTGTCCAATGAAGTCATTTAATTAACATAATTAGGTTTGTCACGTTACTGCGGTTGATATACTTACAATAAATTATGTAGCTGTATAAACACATACGTAATTATTTATGAGCAGATCCGGTATATCACAATGGCGACATATTCTGGCGCGGTATATAAACGTTCTGCTCCCATTGTATTATTATGTTTCTTTGTGTTTGTACTGGACGATACTGAGGTTGATTTGAAACATGAATGTTTTACTGAGCTTAGCTATATTGGTAAGTCAATATGAATGTTTTACTGAGCGTAGCTATATTGGTAAGTCAACATGAATGTTTTACTGAGCCTAACTATATTGGTAAGTCAACATGAATGTGTAACTGAATGTATCTATATTTTTAAGTCAACATGAATGTTTTACTGAGCGTAGCTATATTGGTAAGTCAATATGAATGTTTTACTGAGCGTAGCTATATTGGTAAGTCAACATGAATGTTTTACTGAGCGTAGCTATATTGGTAAGTCAACATGAATGTTTTACTGAATGTAGCTATATTGGTAAGTCAACATGAATGTTTTTCTGAGAGTAGCTATATTGGTAAGTCAACATGAATGTTTTACTGAGTGTAGCTATATTGGTAAGTCAACATGAATGTTTTACTGAGTGTAGGTATTTTGGTAAGCCAACATTAATGTTTTACTGAGCGTATCTATATTGGTAAGTCAACATGAATGTATTACTGAGCGTAGCTATATTGGTAAGTCAACATAAATGTTTTACTGAGTGTAGCTATATTGGTAAGTCAAATGAATGTTTTACTGAATGTAGCTATATTGGTAAGTCAACATGAATGTCTTGCTGCTAAGTGTAGCTATATTGGTGAGTCAACATGAATGTGTTACTGAGTGTAGCTATATTGGTAAGTCAACATGAATGGTTTACTGAATGTAGCTATATTGGTAAGTCAACATGAATGTTTTAATGAATGTAGCTATATTGGTAAGTCAACATGAATGTTTTACTGAATGTACAATATTGGTAAGTCAACATGAATGTTTTACTAAGTGTAGCTATATTGGTAAGTCAACATGAATGTTTTACTAAGTATAGCTATATTGGTAAGTCAACATGAATGTGTTACTGAGTGTAGCTATATTGGTAAGTCAACATGAATGTGTTACTAAGTATAGCTATATTTGTAAGTCAACATGAATGTGCTACTGAGAGTAGCTATATTGGTAAGTGAACATGAATGTTTTACTGAGTGTAGCTATATTGGTAAGTGAACATTAATGTTTTACTGAGCGTAGCTATATTGGTAAGTCAACATGAATGTTTTACTGACTGTAGCTATATTGGTAAGTCAACATGAATGTTTTACTTAGTGTAGCTATATTGGTAAGTCAACATGAATGTTTTACTGAGCGTAGCTATATTGGTAAGTCAACATGAATGTTTTACTGAGTGTAGCTATATTGGTAAGTCAACATGAATGTTTTACTGAGTGTAGCTATATTTGTAAGTCAACATGAATGTGTTACTGAGTGTAGCTATATTGGTAAGTCAACATGAATGCTTTACTGAGTGTAGCTATATTGGTAAGTCAACACGAATGTTTTCTAAGTTATCTATCTTCCTGCTGCTAACCATGAAAGTATGTTGAGGAGATAGAATTTCCTCAAGCGATAAAATAGTTGACAACTGGAGGAGGCATCTTCATCCTTTATATGGCGACGAGTCCTGTGATGATATCTCTTTCGAAACCGCTCTTTATGAAGCCACTCCGCTCTACTGTGTATCGAAGAATTGATTTGGACAGCAACTCTGACTGTTTCGCTGTCACGTCGAAGACAGGCGATGCAGTGCGTGCCATGACCACGACATGCACGTCTTGGGAGATCGGTCTGGAAGTGATGTATTATGGAAATCACCAGCCCAGAAATAGCGATATCACTACCCAATATTAACTCTTTCAGCGCCGAATAAATTCAGAGCATGTGCAAACAACATAGATCCAGATCAGCCGCTGCGATGCGCCGCGTCTGATCAGGATCTATGTTGTTTGCTATTCGGACAGGTGCCTCAGCTCCACTGTGTGAAGAGCAATCAGCATATAGCCTATCAGACGGCACGTTCTGTTCTGTCAGAACGGGTTATCTGCTTTTTGCAAATTCGCTTTTTTAGGTGAAAGGGTTAATAATAAAATGTTTTTATTAAAAACACGCTAAACTGAAATGGGTATATCGCTGTTTGATTGGGTGTGAAATGCTAAATTATTTAGCTGCACATATTATTATTTTAATCATTTCATTTATTTATTAGTTAATTGTTAAACAATAGACAGTGTTCTATGTTACAGTGTCCAGCATCGCTCAGTATCTGCAGTAGTTCCCAGGTTGGTCCTTTGCGTTGAGCATTGTTTCTGGCGTGCGTTAATGTTAATACTAGACATTGTTCTATGTTACAGTGTCCAGCATCGCTCAGTATCTGCAGTAGTTCCCAGTTTGGTCCTTTGCGTTGAGCATTGTTTCTGGCGTGCGTTAATATTAATACTAGACATTGTTCTATGTTACAGTGTCCAGCATCGCTCAGTATCTGCAGTAGTTCCCAGTTTGGTCCTTTTCGTTGAGCATTGTTTCTGGCGTGCGTTAATGTTAAACAATGGACAGTGATCTATGTTACAGTGTCCAGCATCGCTCAGTATCTGCAGTAGTTCCCAGGTTGGTCCTTTTCGTTGAGCATTGTTTCTGGCGTGCGTTAATGTTAATAATAGACAGTGTTCTATGTTACAGTTTCCAGCATCGCTCAGTATCTGCAGTAGTTCCCAGTTTGGTCCTTTGCGTTGAGCATTGTTTCTAGCGTGCGTTAATGTTAATAATAGACAGTGTTCTGTGATACATACATACATACATACACTGGTATACACTCGAAACCGATAGTAGGACTTTCTGAGTCGGTCGGTCATGCACTTGTTTACAACCGGAACGCATCGTCCGCACTTGTTTACATTCTGAATGCATCATCCCCATTTGTACCACGTTGTCTTTTTAATTAAATTACTTGATATGTTGATTCATACCTCTGTTAGCTAAGTCTTTTAGGGACATTTCTACATCCCCGCGAGGGGTTCGACATTAGAGGAAGATAGATAGATAGTATTTCATGTTCAAAATATATACGTTGTTTTCTATATCCTCTGTTGTTTCACGCATGCGCGCTGTGCGTGTTTATATTTCGTGTGTTGATTTGCGTATACGACGGTTTAAATTTATTGGAATTTTATCGTTTCTGAGCGACTATTTCGATTTTTGTAAACACACACACACACACATTAGTATTTATATTTTACCCAAAACATCCTTTATTACGATGTAATGCTGCTTTAAGTAATGAAAACCATCTGTTATAACGTTTTTAATGTACTTCAATATTGCTGAAAAATATGTCTTTAATTGACTTGTAAATATGTACGTTTATTTTCAGCTATGTGTATACCAAATATGTGCACGCCGGCCTCGTGGCATAGTCCGACATGTAGAACAAGCACAAGAGGAGGACGGTGATTACCATCGCAGAGTACCGTGGTTACCAAGGTTACCGAGGCAGAAAACATGCTCAAATTCCTGGCAATGCACACGGAGCAAGCAGTGTTGTCGTGATACTGCTGGAACCCTGCTTGACCCCCAAGAGGGGCAATGGGATTTATCTATAGGTGGCTCTGCAGGTACGGTTGTAAATAAAGTATGACACACTATGGGCGTACGGCACATTACGAATATGTTTCAGCTGCTTTAGTCGTTTATATAAAATTCAACAACAACAACAACAACGACAACATTTATTCGACATTAAGCAACATTACAGTGCTTCTAGTCTATGGCACACATATTAATATATTGTTGCATACTATATGACAATAAAGACATGGTCGAGAAAGGGGTTGTGGTGTTGTGCGGTGTGTGTGTGTGGGGGGGGGTGGTATGCAATCCTTTTTCACATGAAAACTGAGAAAATGCAAGCATTTCATTGTCCGTCAACAGTACTCAATTCAATGTAAGGTATGTAGGGAAGACACGGTATAAATATAAAGTGTTTTGAAACTAGGTCGGGTGTGTCTTAAAGCCGATTGCAGGGATAATATAAATAATAGAAGTGGAAGTCGTGATAGCGCAGTGATAGCGCAGTGATAGCGCAGCGGATGCGCGTTCGTTTCAGGTGCGAACTGTCCGGAGTTCGAGCCCCACTGAAGCCGTTACGATTGTGCCCTTAGGCAAGGCATTTAAATTCCACATTGCCTCTTCTCTCTCCCTCGTGGCGATGTATTCAATCAGGAATGAGGTCTCGAGAGTGTTTAATATAAGTTGTAAGAACTTGTTTCGCAATCGAGCTGAAATAAATTTGTATAAACTACTAAAATAATAGCGGATATATACCAAGCCCGTCTGAGTAGGAAACCGTTCACGTATGTATATTTATTATGTACCGTAACTCTGTGTATTTGAGATAATTTATTAATATGATGTCCTTTGCTTCTATGACAGGAATCGGTACATGTACTGCATCGAAGAGTGGGCCAGGCAAAGTGTGTAGCTTAACCTGTGGCTGTGTACAAGGTGCTGCTTTACTTTTATTTCTTTAGTTTTCATCGTTATTAAAGTCTCACCATGTACATACCATTTGTGTGTTTTACGTTTATTTATCGTAGCTACCGGTTGCCCATATGAGCGACGCCTCCTGAAGATATTAGATTTTTGGAGGATAGTGCATGATACAGACAGAGACCCATTCCAGAGTCTCCTCTGGTTCTTTTACGTGCACGGTGTAAAGCACCGACACGAGACCTCGGTTTAACTTCCCATCTGAAAGAATGTTAATTTTATTAGGGTCAGACGGGGGATCGAACCTGCTATCCCTGGATTACTATGTATGTACATACATACATATAATTCAAACACAAATTTGAACACTTATTATATTAATATATGGCTTTTCTAATGTTGTTAAAACTTGTGGCCCAAACCATTTGTATTATCATGCTATATGTTTGTAACATTGTGTTGTATATTATATCATGATGAATTCAATAAAATATGCTTAAACTAAAAAAAACTAAAAGTACATAGCCATTCTGAACAGAATTATAAAGCAACGTATGACACCAAATTATATCACATTATAAAAATCACATGTTACTATTAGTTAACGTGATCACGTATTTACATTCGAAAGCCAGGAATCAGTTTAAACAAATGGGTATAAAACATTGAATTATATCATGACTTGATATTTTGTTCTAATAAACAAAGAACAAAATGTCTACCGTTGTTAAATTGGCAATAAACCACGGCTACGGCTGTTGAATTTTGCTCCCTCTGTAAAAACGTATTGATGGACGTACATATGCACAGCTTTTAACACATTTACATTGGAATTGAATACAGCGATTGGGCAGGTTATTTAGTGTTAATGAAACATAGTGTTGACAGTTTGAGGAGGCTGTCCAGTTCCACTGGAATACGGAAGGTATTTTACAGGGAGGTATTTTGTAAAAGCGGCCATCAGCCAAATAACAGACAAGGATATAAAATAACACACGCCGTTGTTTAATAGGCGAATAAACCACTAATTGAAAAACAAGCACTAATGCGCTTTAAAGTAATATCTTATAAACTAAGTTATTATTATCATTGTGTATTATGTTTACCTATCGTCTAAGCAAATACAGATGTTCTACATTAATCTATCGTCGCTACCTGTTGCCCATATGCATGAGCGACGCTTTCGGAAAAGATGAGTCATTTTTTTAGATATTGGAGGATAATGCCACAATACAGACAGACACCCATTCAAGAGTCTCCTCTGGTTCATTTACGTACACGAGCACCATCACGAGACCTCTGTTTAAAGTCTCATCCGAAAGACTTGATTTTAGCATAGCATAACGTGTGATTGAAACTGCGACCCATGGATTACAAGTCCAGCGTGTTAATCACTGTACCACTGTACCACCGTACCACCGTACGACTACGTGTTGTATATTTTTGTGATGACACAATGCAAATAATGACGACATTTGAACCACGCTGTGCAATATCAGTATAGCATACTTTTAATGTGACAACATTACATAACCAAAGTTTCGTGTAAATCTCATTAAGATTTCTGATTTATTTCAGGGTACACGTGTTACCGAACTGTGACAGGTGCGTGCTGTCCCCCGCGCACTTGTTGGAAAAACGAAGACGCAGAGAAAGATAGACAATTCTGGGCAAATTGTCGCCCTCCCACATGCTTTTTCCCCCAATCCGCAAATCCAGGAAGTGGAGGGCCTTTGCGGATATAGTTTGCAAGAAGGGAACATCATGTTCATGTGAAATATATGTATATGTAATTGTTTTGATTAAAACAATATGTTCATCACACAGATTGTTATATTGTATGTTTGGAAGTCAGATCTCAAAGTGTCGTTATTCACAGGTGAGCACTGGATATGGAAAACATTATAATTGGAAGAGGTTTGCTCTTTTACAGGGGCGATAACAAGATTTGCTTAAAAGGATTTTTAATATGTGGATTACTATTCTTTTTACCATGCATTGCTTTTCTATAGTATGGATTTGTATTATGTAGTCCGTAATAGCTAATTCGTTGCACTGTGAACTAATTTAGATTTTATAGTCTTTGGAATCCAACACGAAGACTCAAAAAGCAATTTAAGTTGGTACAGAAAGTTAGGTTATACACATTTATTTGAGCTCGATTGCGAAACAAGTTCTTACAACTTATATTAATCACTCTCAATACCTCATTCCTGATGGAATCCATCGCCACGAGGGAGAGAGAAGAGGCAACGTGGAATTTAAATACCTTATCAATCAGCCGTTACGGCTACAGCGGGGCTCGAACTCCGGACATTACGCACATGAAGCGAACGCGTATCCACTGCTCTATCACGACTGTACGAAAAGTTACATACTATCCTATTCACCAGCTATTGTTTTGGCACCCCTCTTCCATGACCTCTTCTTCTGGCTCGGGTGCAGCCGCCTGACCCCACCCTTGCCATTTCCTTTTCCGTTCTTATTGCTTACGCTAAGCCTCGTCATTAAATGTGAATTGAACATGAAGTGACGTTATATAGGTTATATACTGTGATGAGGTACGATGCCATGTAATATGTTCTCGTTTTCAGTCAGGTTTTGGGCTTGGTCCTGGGGTGCAATTATTGGGAAACTGGACAGTGGATTGAGCAAACTAGCACATTTCTTTGAAAAATCACAGACTAACTATATTAAATCTTGTAAAATGCATTATGTACATGTTTTCAGCACTAACTACGCCACTTACATTCTGTTGTTTTCAATTTATTTTATGGGGAGGGCCAATCACTAATGTTGTTAGAACTTATGGCCCAACCCATTTCCTAAATTTCTAATGGTACAACGATTGTGATTGTTATATACATGTATATAGAGCAATAAAATATTATCCAATCAAATAGACCGTTGTATGGTCAGGTGAGAAAAGCGTTGTCATATCGGAAGATATTTGTACGACATATTTCGACATCGTACGCCTTAAATGATGTCGTATGTCGTCTTCGGGTTACCTCGGCTACCATCGGCACTATTTCATTCGACTGCACAAGTCGTCGCACGATTGTCAAACGTTGCGGTGGGTGTTCGTATAATTGCAGTTACGTTATATGATGTTGTACATTGCATTGTCTACCATCGTTCCGTTTTGGGCAATTTTAGCACATCGTACCCCATGGTATACCAACGTAGGCTCTACGGAGCGGGACCACTGCTTATACGACATTATAGGTGTCAAAGTAAAGTGTTTGCTTTACACCGTGTACGCAAAAGAACCAGAAAAGACTCTGGAATTTGTCTCTGTCTGTATTATTGCACTATCCTCCAAATATCTAAAATAACTAATCTCTTCAGAGACGTCGCTCATATGGGCAACCGGTAGCGACGATAAATAAACGTAAAACAAAAACACGTTTGTTTGTTATAGTGGCATCCCTATTCCGGGCCTTTCGCACCTGAAGCGAACGCACTACCACTGCGATATGTTTCTTGTATGTGTTTTCCATGCTGCAGTAACATTCGCCAACTATATTAAGGACTTACTATTACAGTGTATTATGGAACGGTGTCACCGATACTGTTATCGCCTTTGCGAAAATAGCATAACATATTCAATCTATCCCAACATTTACTAGAACAGATATAGCATTAAGCTCTCTCGGTATATATCATATAGCTGATAGATAAAAAGAAACTCCAACTATTTTGTCAACTCTGTCAATTAGATACCAAGTTTAAATCCAAAGACGTTTTCGTACATAGAATTACCTCATTCTGTCAATTAGCTACTAAGTTTAAATCCAAAGACGTTTTCGTACATAGAATTACCTCATTCTGTTAATTAGATACCAAATTTAAATCCAAAGACGTTTTCGTACATATAATTACCTCATTCTGTTAATTAGATACCAAGTTTAATTCCAAAGACGTTTTCGTACATATACAAGTAAAGTAAAGTGTTTGTTTATTATAGTGTCACCCCTATTTAAAGGGGCCAGCCATTTCTGACTTATGAGACACCTCTTTTTACGAACATCAGTACTTCCCGAATCCTATGCTTGTATGCCAGACGCCAGGCTGGTAGGCAATCGGTAACCATTATTTAACTAGCTGGCGGCTCACCAACCGGCCATATCAGAATGAACTCCTGACGAGATTCGAACCTTCGACCTCCCGCTCCGTAGGTGGACGCCTTAACCACTGGGCCACGGAGACATATAATTACCTCATGCTGTCAATTAAATACCAAGTTTAAAGCCAAATACGTTTTCGTACATAGAATTACCCCATTCTGTCAATTAGATACCAAGTTTAAAGCCAAAGACGTTTTCGTACATAGAATTACCTCATCATGTTAATTAGATACCAAGTTTAAATCCAAAGACGTTTTCGTACATAGAATTACCCCATTCATAACGTCTCCCAAAATTGCAAAAGGCTTTGTACCTGATATATATGTATAATTCTTGGAACATATAACCTTACACAGTTCTTGTTAGATTATTTACACGATGGCATATTCCCGAGCTGTATAGGACTATAATGTCAAACGTGTAATCAAAATCCAAGTAGTATTCGACTGGAATAATACGTTACTATGCGACGCAAGTCTAAATACGGTCTCTCTGGTCCAGTCAGAATATGAAACGTATAACCTGCGGTATATGTGAGAATAGCGCTACTCACGGCCATATTGTACACCAGCTTGTATTCTACTGTGTTGGGGTTTCTCTCATAAATACGCTACTCAATGTATGAAGTGTCACTTGGTCACAGACGAGATTAGTAAACATAATTATGTCCTTGTTTTGCCCATCTAATGACATATGGAGAACAGAAACTCTCTAAGTGTCTAGGTACCAGTTCCTTTAAAAGCTTCTGCCCACTCTCACCAGACCTTCTTGAAATGTTTCGTGGCTTTACATCAGTTCCATTGACATACGATCAGAGAGTCGCAAGTTTTAAAGTGTTTCCATAGTCTACATATTACATGAATTGGTAATAAGATAAGTTTACATCCGCTATGTCGAGTTCCGTCGGACTGAACACAATACTTCAACATAACCGAAGTTTGACTTAACGAAATTCTATATAAACGGAGCCAGTTATATGTAAACTTATAGTATAGAAATGGACTTTGATTCGACTTCGAGATAACCAGATAATTCGACATAACCGACTTTGACATAACGGATGTAGACTGTAGTACTAAACAAATATACGTAAACGCGTGTCTATCTCTCTCTCTCTCTCTCTCTTATAGTCTCGTTTCGGTAAGGGTGTATTTATCGTCGTTACCGGTTGCCCATATGAGTGACGCCTCCTGAAGATATTAGTCATTTTAGATTTTGGAGGATAGTGCAGATATACAGACAGAGACCCATTGCAGAGTATCCTCTGGATCTTTTACATCCACGGTTTAAAGCACCAACACGATACCTCGGTTTAAAGTCCCATCTGAAAGACTGTTAATTTTATTAGGGTCAGACGGTGGATCGAACCTGCGATCCCTGGATTACCAGTCCAACTTGCTAACGTGTAATACAATAGTACAGTGATATGCATACATGCATGTTAATATCCGGGCGGAAGTCGTGATAGCGCTGTGGATGCGCGTTCGCTTCAGGTCCGGAGTTCGAGTCCCGCTGGAGCCGTTACGATTGTGCCCTTGGGCAAGGCATTTAAATTCCACGGTGCCTCTTCTCTCTCCCTCGTGGCGATGGATTCCATCAGGAATGAGGTCTCGAGAGTGATTAAATATAAGTTGAAAGAACTTGTTTCGCAATCGAGCTTAAATAAATGTGTATAAACTAAATACCCGGGCGCTATTTTACTAAATAGTACAACTGCCAGTATTTAATGTTAACTGTGAATGATTAACTTCATTCAATTACATCAACATGTCGTAATAGTACAACATGTATATACTATGGTGCGATTATATATAATATGTTATTATATAATATATATGTTTATTTATGTTATTTAATGTCTATATACATGTATATAATTGTAAGATATTTTGCCGTGTAAGCGTTCTGATAATTTTTATGTAAACTGTTTGTATGCTCTTCAATATTGGAGGATAAATAAATATATATTAAAGACGGCCTTCCGATTATAAATATCTAGAACTCCGTGGTTGTTAAGGTTGCTGACTTGTATATGCCACTTTAATATATTATCAATGATGGTCACGGGTTCGAGCCCCACTCAGACCGTTATATGAAAACGTTGGCAGTTTCTTATGGGTTTGTGCACCAAATAATTGTTAGCCGCTGGAGCCTGCCCAGGAAAGGTCCAACCAAGAAAATGTGTTGTTAGGTGAACTGTCCGTCGCTACCGATGTATACTATTAACCAGCGAATTAATTACTTATATTTATATTATTCTTTTCAATGACACAAAGAAGAAATATCACACATTGCATTTAAAATGTATTACGGGTATATTTGCGATTCGCGTGTCGGACCTTGTAAACAGACCATGCTTGGAACAGTGTAAGCTGTAAGACAAGGGCTTTTCTTGCGAGGAACGCTGCCAAACTCTACAAATACGCATGCCCGTAACTTCGAGTGCGCGTGTCAGTTGCGAGTTTGCACAACTTTGCAGGCTGCGGTGTAACTACGTAGCGAAGAAAATAATCATTCATAGACTTGTCAGATACACAAATTACAAAGAGCGCCAGAGATTAGGCTTTATGCCAGATATTTTCAAAATTCTGCAAAAATATGATTTATTGTCCTACGTAACTTCGTTTCAAGATTCGGGATATTCATGGAAACGTCTTCTTGCTCGCCATGTTCTGTCTTACGAACAGAGCATACTTTGCGAAAGACTCTGTCGAATCTTAACACCGGAACAGTATGGGAACATGTTTCCAAATAAAGGCCCGTGTGCACTATGGCATGGTATGTGTAGAAAATACCCTTCTGTAAAACAATACTGTTTCAACGCTGTTAGTTTATTGTGTAAACTACTTTCGTTTTTTAGGCCCGAGCGTTGTACAAGATGCAATTATTTAGCCGAAAGCATTATTATGCATCAACTTCTTTTTTGTGTTGAAAATGAAAACGTTTATGGACACATGTTATTGCACATACAAGTATCCAAGTTTTTATTAAATGGATGCGTCAACACCAAAATGTTCAACTGTTTGACTTACTGGCCGGCTTTAAACACTATGACAAGTTTTTATTAAATGTATGCGTCAACAACAAGATGTTCAAGTTTTATTAATTTATTTACGTCTCATCAATGTACAACAACAACAGAACAACATTAAAATAATACATGGTATAGTACATTGCCACTCATTAATGAGTTACAAGAGACGGTAGTTATAAAAGTATAAAACACATCACATTATGCAGGTGTAATAATATAGTATGATATAAGTAAGTAAGTTTTTATTAAAGTGACATATGCAAACATATACATTCAATACAAAATATTTACACAACTGTAAGATGCACCCGGCCCAATGGGCCTATTTGTCACCTAATGCATGCATAACAATATAAATGAAAGCAAGACATAAAAATGTTAAAACAATGATAAAGATTCATCACATTGAAATTAATCGACTGTCAGAATGTTCTCATATAGAAAGCTATTATGAGAACATTTAGAGAGTTATGTTGATTATAAAGTTGGATGATTATAAATAAGTAGAACATTATATAACAGTTTCGAATACACAACCTGATCACAGTTATTACGACACTCTTCATTTCATAATATTCGATGTAATGCAGAGTTTTGACAATAAATAACAGTAATATAATAATAATTATTTCGACCTGCGGTGATTTGTAAATGACGACCATACGACAACCCAGCAAACATAACAATGTAAGCACCAACATTACAGTTAAAGACGTTGAAACAGATTATTTCTATGTTTCAGATAAGCAGCTACCAGATATTTTGCCAATTTCCTGGGCTGAGATGTTACCAGATATACAAATTGTTCGGTGTCAGTTAATCCAACGTATTGATCACGTGTAAGAATGTCACTTAAGTGATTAAGTCTGATATCATGATACAAGGAACATTTCAGTACAAAGTGAATCTCGTCTTCGGTTGACCCTGAATTGCACAACTTACAAAGTCTTTGTTCCGGCGCTTCTCCGACATATCTTCCGGTTTCTATACGTAGTGGTAGAATACCACAACGTAACTGTGCAAGAACGGACCTTTCGTTTCTTTGTAAGTTTATGTCCAGATAAGCTTCTTTTTCGAAGATACTCTTAAATTGTATGTATGTTCGTAGTTTTGCGACACGCGTGACTTTCTCATTCCAGTCCGCTTTATAGTGGTTAAGCATTGACAATTTAGCAGATTCCAAACTAACTGGCTCTCGATTGTTAAACTTGTCACTCAACCCAATCTTTGCCATTACTTCTTTAACTTCACTACACCAGTTATTTTGACATTGTAAGTAGTCCATATTGAACACTTGTTTTGTTATTCTGTTATCATTAAGTAACACAAGCCTATTCCACACTCTCAACATATTTACCCAGCGTCTGTGATTGGTTGGAATCCACCCAATGTCCCCCATTATGGCAAGTATTGGCGTAAATCGGTGAACGCCTAAGAAGTATCTAATCGCCCGGTGCTGCACGTTATCAATCGACTGACATTTTTTTTAAACCCCACACGCCGGAACAGTAATCCATAATTGGCACAACACAAGAGTTAAACAGTTTTTCAAAGGTCATGATCCCAAATTCTTTCAGCTCTCGAGATTTGGATATTATTTTACCTAGAGCTCTTCCGGCGCTTTTTGCAAGGATTTCGGCATTTATCGAGAAATCACTTTTACAGTGGAATGTCACGCCTAGGTATTTGTAACTGTCAACTAATTGCAAAACGTTTTCACCGATCTTGAATAAATGATCAGTACAGTTTGCACGGCCTCGGCGGAAATGGATACATTTCGATTTGTCAGTGTTTATAAGTACGCGCCAACGTCTGCACCAATCGCGTAATATATCCAGGATGCGTTGTAGGTCTTTTTCTGTCTTTGCTATACAAACAATGTTATCTGCATATAGTAACATGGATATCTTCCTGCCGTCAATTTCAAAACCAAGGTCAAGGTCATTCACCTCCTTAACTAGATCGTTTGCGAAGATCGAAAATAGCGTCGGTGATGCCGTGTCCTCTTGTTTTACGCCAGTGGTACACGTGAACCAGTCCGTTAACTTGTTGTTTAGACGCACACTGGCGGTGGAGTGTTGATAAATGCCTTTTATCGAATTATATATTTTGCCATCTATTCCATTTAGCAACAGTTTGTATAAGAGCATGTCGATATCAATGAAATCGAAACATTTACGTAAGTCTATGAACGCCGTAAACACCGTTGCGTTGTTGCGAATGATGCCATTTAATGAGAAAACATGGTCTTCACAGGAGCGATTACGCCTGAACCCATTCTGCTCATCTGCTAGGATTTCATTCTCGTCCAAATATCGTGTCAAGCGTTTATTAATAAATCCGGTATAAAGTTTGCTGATACATGAGAGCAAGCTAATTCCCCTGTAGTGTAAAGGGACACGTGACAGACTGTCTTTCAATATAAGACATATTATGGATTTTCTCCATATTGAAGGTATAATGCCAGTGTCGAACATGAGTTGAAATAGCTCCTTTAGTACGGCGATAATCGCTGGGCATTTCAGCACAACATAAGGAATTTCATCATAGCCACAGGCGGTTCGTGATTTGGCTTTAATAACTAAGTCACTGATCTCCGTTAACGTTATGTTACTATTGAGCGTTACGTTTGATGTATACAACGGATCTCTGATGTTGTTTTCTATTAGAATTTTGTGTAATTTTGCATGGCGATAATGTTCACTATCAAAGTCACTATTGTCTGTGCCGTTGTATAGGCCCTCAAAATCATGTTTCCATTTATTGAGCACTTCCTGTTCGTCACGCACAACGTTATAACATATGTATATACATACATGTATTTGTAAACAACACATGATAAATCTGAATAGCCTACGCTAATCTAACCTAAAATAAGCTTACAATCAAAATGATATCATAAAATGCTGATGATTGTATGAGAGCACTATTGCGCATATTAAAAAATGTTTTGAAAAAGCAAATATCAACTCTGATCAGATCAGAATTGAACTGATTAGCATAGACTATTCAGCTGGTATTAAAAATACATTGGATTATTAAGAAAAATTGAAGCATTATGTACAAAGGTAAAAATAACGTCTTTGTAGAATATTAAAACAGGTTTTGGCACTTAATCTCATAATTTCTGCGTTGGAAAATATAAATATTAGCTTATCATTTGGAGAAAGAGCAGTGAAGTAAAAGTTCATCTCTGTTGCTTTCTTAAATAGGATTTGTCTTAAATCTTGATACAGCATACATTCCAAAATCGCATGGGCCTCAGTTTCAATACAATTGTCACAAAAGGGACATATACGATTTTCTAATGACAAATTTTCATATCTACCTGTCTCTAGTCTCAATGGTGCTACACCACATCTAAATTTAGCAAACGCTGCTCTATGGCGTAAAGGAAGTATAATTTTGCAATATTCTTCTGTTTTATATTCTGATTTGAATAAGCAATAAGTTCGTAATTTATTTCTGCCTCTGCCGGAAGGGCCGACAGTATTATTAATCTGTGTATACCACATTGCCTTAAATTCATTCACAGCAGCAGCTTTGACTTTACATACAGATGAAGAAGAGATAGGATGCGAAATATTGAATGGAAATTCTACTCCCAGTTCTAATATACACTTCCGGAATATGTAAAGCCAATTTTTACAACGCAAAGAAGCCATTGAATCTGCCCACAATGCAATTCGTTTATTTAACCGTGATGCGTTGGTGATTGAAAATCGTTTGTAGTGCCTAACTGTACACTCCAGTTGGCGAATATATGACGGATCCCACCCCATCTCTCCTAACAAAGCAGCATTCGGTGTATATTTACCAACACCTAAGAAAAATCTGATAGCTCTATTTTGGACAGCAGTAATACAAGAATATTGTTTATAACCCCAAATGCATGCACTGTAACCAATCACTGGCCATACCATAGAATCATATAATTTTGTAAATACTGCATACTGCCAGTTTACATCTTGCAATCAATAGACCAAGAGCTCTGCTTGCACTCTGGTCAACATGTTTAGCTGTTGCTTCAAAATCAAGATGTTCAGTCATTAACACACCAAGATACATGTATGTTTCTACTATATTCAGGACAGTGTTGCCACATTTAAATATAAAGTTTGTCTTTGGACTAGACTGTTTACGAAAATGTACAATATTACTTTTATCATTATTTACACGCATGTCATTTCTATTGCACCAGTCATGTAATGCATTTAACAGCAATTGTAAGTCATGCTCAGATTCGGCAAGTAGCATAATATCATCAGCATATATCATAATACATATTGTGTCATTATCACAGACAATACCTTTTCCAAAAGATTTCAAATAAATTGCAAGATCATTTATGTAGAGGTTAAACAATAATGGTGAGAGTATGCACCCTTGACGAAGACCACAATTTACATCGAACCAATCGGTATGCAGGCTGTTAACACGGACACAAGAAGAAACGGATGAATAAAGTGACTTAATGGATAAATATAGTTTTCCTGAAACACCAATATCCGTCAGACGTTTCCATAATTTAGATCTATTAATGAAATCGTATGCTTTCCGGAAATCAATAAAGGCACAGTAAGTAGATTTATTGTTCTTTTTCCTGGTATCAATTAAACTTGTTAAAGTTGAAATATGATCAACCGTACTTCTGTTCTTTCGGAAGCCATTCCGTTCATCCGTTATCTTGTTATTATCTTCTGACCATTTCGTCAGTCTACCATTAATAATTGAGCAGTATATTTTATACAAAGATGACGCTAATGATATACCCCTATAAGACAATGGGTCTCTAGGATCATTTGACGACGTCTTAGGTATGGGATTAATAATACATTTACCCCATATTTATGGTACGGTACTGTTATGAAAACAAACATTAAACAGAGAATGCATAAATACAATACACACGTCATTCTTGATAACTTCGGCTGGAATTGTATCGTAACCACAAACTTTACCACGATTAGCACCGGCGACCGCCTTCTTTACTTCTAAGATAGAAATACTATCATTAAAACATCCTGCAGAATTGATTTATTCGACATTAAGCAACATTACAGTGCTTCTAGTCTATGGCACACATATTAATATATTGTTGCATACTATATGACAATAAAGACATGGTCGAGAAAGGGGTTGTGGTGTTGTGCGGTGTGTGTGTGTGTGTGGGGAGGGGGGTATGCAATCCTTTTTCACATGAAAACTGAGAAAATGCAAGCATTTCATTGTCCGTCAACAGTACTCAATTCAATGTAAGGTATGTAGGGAAGACACGGTATAAATATAAAGTGTTTTGAAACTAGGTCGGGTGTGTCTTAAAGCCGATTGCAGGGATAATATAAATAATAGAAGTGGAAGTCGTGATAGCGCAGCGGATGCGCGTTCGTTTCAGGTGCGAACTGTCCGGAGTTCGAGCCCCACTGAAGCCGTTACGATTGTGCCCTTAGGCAAGGCATTTAAATTCCACATTGCCTCTTGTCTCTCCCTCGTGGCGATGTATTCAATCAGGAATGAGGTCTCGAGAGTGTTTAATATAAGTTGTAAGAACTTGTTTCGCAATCGAGCTGAAATAAATTTGTATAAACTACTAAAATAATAGCGGATATATACCAAGCCCGTCTGAGTAGGAAACCGTTCACGTATGTATATTTATTATGTACCGTAACTCTGTGTATTTGAGATAATTTATTAATATGATGTCCTTTGCTTCTATGACAGGAATCGGTACATGTACTGCATCGAAGAGTGGGCCAGGCAACGTGTGTAGCTTAACCTGTGGCTGTGTACAAGGTGCTGCTTTACTTTTATTTCTTTAGTTTTCATCGTTATTAAAGTCTCACCATGTACATACCATTTGTGTGTTTTACGTTTATTTATCGTAGCTACAGGTTGCCCATATGAGCGACGCCTCCTGAAGATATTAGATTTTTGGAGGATAGTGCATGATACAGACAGAGACCCATTCCAGAGTCTCCTCTGGTTCTTTTACGTGCACGGTGTAAAGCACCGACACGAGACCTCGGTTTAACTTCCCATCTGAAAGAATGTTAATTTTATTAGGGTCAGACGGGGGATCGAACCTGCTATCCCTGGATTACTATGTATGTACATACATATAATTCAAACACAAATTTGAACACTTATTATATTAATATATGGCTTTTCTAATGTTGTTAAAACTTGTGGCCCAAACCATTTGTATTATCATGCTATATTTTTGTAACATTGTGTTGTATATGATATCATGATGAATTCAATAAAATATGCTTAAACTAAAAAAAACTAAAAGTACATAGCCATTCTGAACAGAATGATAAAGCAACGTATGACACCACGCATCGATATTTTCTATAGATGTGCTATCAGTATCGCTAGTACTATTTCCAGAGATAAAAAGGTTTCCAAAATCAGTTTTCCACCTATTCAGTACATCAGTGGTATTAGTCGTGGTAGAACCATCTGTATTAACAATTATCATAGGTATAATTACGTTTAGATTTACTGTTAACCCCAATTTTGCCTATAGACTTCCAAAAATTGGACTGATTTGTATCACATTCCTGTATTAAGTCAGACTGTATAGAATACCAATGACGTCGTTTTGCTCGTTGAATTTCCCGGTCAAATGTCTTACGGACTGAGACAAATTCAGCTTTTAATCTCACTTTACTATTGCGGTCATTGCATTTAATCCATTCTCTTTCAGCTAAACATACGTTAGACCATAACTCTGAAAGTGTATTAGTCCACCAAGGTTTACCCGGTTTTCGCTTCTTATTATTGAACCCAGGTTTCAAGTGTTTGACTTACTGGCCGGCCTTAAACACTATGAATATGCCAGCGAAACGATTATGCTGCCTAAGATTTTGAACTTGATGACAAGGTAATGCAATGCCTTATTCGTGTAATGTACAGCAGAGGACCGATATTGAAATATATATGCTTAATATAGTTAACATACGTGATAGTCAAGACGTAGGCACTGACGGATCTTTAAATATGACTGAAATTAGTTGAATCATGTATCGTTTTAACAATGCTACAAGTGTTATAGACTGTACGACTGTTTTATTGTTAATTGCATGGTATAAGCTTCATGCAGCCATGTGATGCGTGCATACTGTGATCTCCAAGTAGCGTGTGTTAGTCTGATTGAATCTTGCATTTCGTTTCGGTAAGATCCACTCAGGTTTAGAGTGTGCGCTTATCACGGATATTAATACTGGTGCACCGGTATTATACATGAATATGTGTGGGTTATGTACATGTACATATACATGTATGAGTATATTTTTAGTCATATACAAATATGTGTATGTTATGATAGAACTACTGTGTACGCACAAGTGTAATATCATTGTGAAGGCATGTACTTTATTTGCATCGTAAATTGTATGCCTTTCTCTGTAAATATCATATGTATAAATATGTACTTGACGTGCATTGTACCTATGTGTTGTATAATTGTCAAGTATAATTGTAATTTGTATCAGATTGTGTTCTTTGTAAATTAGATGTTTATGTTTATATTGTATGTGGCTCTCCCTGCAGTAGGTGTGCGTTTTGTGTGCTCTAGTATATAATGTAGGTGTGCGTTATCTATGTGCTCTACTATATAATGTAGGTGTGCGTTTTCTATGTACTCTACTATATAATGTAGGTGTGCGTTATCTATGTGCTCTAGTATATAATGTAGGTGTGCGTTATCTATGTGCTCTAGTATATACTGTAGGTGTGCGTTATCTATGTACTCTAGTATATAATGTAGGAGTGCGTTATCTATGTACTCTAGTATATAATGTAGGTGTGCGTTATCTATGTACTCTAGTATATAATGTAGGTGTGCGTTATCTATGTGCTCTAGTATATACTGTAGGTGTGCGTTATCTATGTACTCTAGTATATAATATAGGTGTGCGTTATCTATGTACTCTACTATATAATGTAGGTGTGCGTTATCTATGTGCTCTACTATATAATGTAGGTGTGCGTTATCTATGTGCTCTACTATATAATGTAGGTGTGCGTTATCTATGTACTCTAGTATATAATGTAGGTGTGCGTTATCTATGTAATCTAGTATATAATGTAGGTGTGCGTTATCTATGTACTCTAGTATATAATGTAGGTGTGCGTTATCTATGTACTCTAGTATATAATGTAGGTGTGCGTTATCTATGTGCTCTAGTATATACTGTAGGTGTGCGTTATCTATGTACTCTAGTATATAATGTAGGTGTGCTCTAGTATATACTGTAGGTGTACTCTAGTATATACTGTAGGTGTGCTCTAGTATATACTGTAGGTGTACTCTAGTATATACTGTAGGTGTGCTCTAGTATATACTGTAGGTGTGCTCTAGTATATACTGTAGGTGTGCTCTAGTATATACTGTAGGTGTGCTCTAGTATATACTGTAGGTGTGCTCTAGTATATTATGTAGGTGTGCTCTAGTATATAATGTAGGTGTGCGTTATCTATGTACTCTAGTATATAATGTAGGTGTGCGTTATCTATGTGCTCTAGTATATACTGTAGGTGTGCGTTATCTATGTGCTCTAGTATATACTGTAGGTGTGCGTTATCTATGTGCTCTAGTATATACTGTAGGTGTGCGTTATCTATGTGCTCTAGTATATACTGTAGGTGTGCGTTATCTATGTACTCTAGTATATAATGTAGGTGTGCGTTATCTATGTGCTCTACTATATACTGTAGGTGTGCGTTATCTATGTGCTCTAGTATATACTGTAGGTGTGCGTTATCTATGTGCTCTAGTATATACTGTAGGTGTGCGTTATCTATGTACTCTAGCATATAATGTAGGTGTGCGTTTTCTATGTCCTCTAGTATATAATGTAGGTGTGCGTTATCTATGTGCTCTAGTATATAATGTAGGTGTGCGTTTTCTATGTCCTCTAGTATATAATGTAGGTGTGCGTTTTCTATGTCCTCTAGTATATAATGTAGGTGCGCGTTATCTATGTCCTCTAGTATATAATGTAGGTGTGCGTTATCTATGTGCTCTAGTATATACTGTAGGTGTGCGTTATCTATGTGCTCTAGTATATAATGTAGGTGTGCGTTATCTATGTGCTCTAGTATATACTGTAGGTGTGCGTTATCTATGTACTCTAGTATATACTGTAGGTGTGCGTTATCTATGTCCTCTAGTATATACTGTAGGTGTGCGTTATCTATGTACTCTAGTATATAATGTAGGTGTGCGTTATCTATGTACTCTAGTATATACTGTAGGTGTGCGTTATCTATGTACTCTAGTATATACTGTAGGTGTGCGTTATCTATGTACTCTAGTATATAATGTAGGTGTGCGTTATCTATGTCCTCTAGTATATAATGTAGGTGTGCGTTATCTATGTGCTCTAGTATATAATGTAGGTGTGCGTTATCTATGTGCTCTAGTATATAATGTAGGTGTGCGTTATCTATGTGCTCTAGTATATACTGTAGGTGTGCGTTATCTATGTACTCTAGTATATAATGTAGGTGTGCGTTATCTATGTGCTCTAGTATATACTGTAGGTGTGCGTTATCTATGTACTCTAGTATATAATGTAGGTGTGCTCTAGTATATACTGTAGGTGTACTCTAGTATATACTGTAGGTGTGCTCTAGTATATACTGTAGGTGTACTCTAGTATATACTGTAGGTGTGCTCTAGTATATACTGTAGGTGTGCTCTAGTATATACTGTAGGTGTGCTCTAGTATATACTGTAGGTGTGCTCTAGTATATTCTGTAGGTGTGCTCTAGTATATAATGTAGGTGTGCGTTATCTATGTATATATATAGTAGGTGTGCGTTATCTATGTCTCTAGTATATAATGTAGGTGTGCGTTATCTATGTGCTCTAGTATATAATGTAGGTGTGCGTTATCTATGTGCTCTAGTATATAATGTAGGTGTGCGTTATCTATGTGCTCTAGTATATAATGTAGGTGTGCGTTATCTATGTGCTCTAGTATATAATGTAGGTGTGCGTTATCTATGTCCTCTAGTATATAATGTAGGTGTGCGTTATCTATGTGCTCTAGTATATACTGTAGGTGTGCGTTATCTATGTCCTCTAGTATATAATGTAGGTGTGCGTTATCTATGTGCTCTAGTATATAATGTAGGTGTGCGTTATCTATGTCCTCTAGTATATAATGTAGGTGTGCGTTTTCTATGTCCTCTAGTATATAATGTAGGTGTGCGTTTTCTATGTCCCTAGTATATAATGTAGGTGTGCGTTTTCTATGTCCTCTAGTATATAATGTAGGTGTGCGTTTTCTATGTCCTCTAGTATATAATGTAGGTGTGCGTTTTCTATGTCCTCTAGTATATAATGTAGGTGTGCGTTATCTATGTGCTCTAGTATATAATGTAGGTGTGCGTTATCTATGTGCTCTAGTATATAATGTAGGTGTGCGTTATCTATGTCCTCTAGTATATAATGTAGGTGTGCGTTATCTATGTCCTCTAGTATATACTGTAGGTGTGCGTTATCTATGTCCTCTAGTATATACTGTAGGTGTGCGTTATCTATGTCCTCTAGTATATAATGTAGGTGTGCGTTATCTATGTACTCTAGTATATAATGTAGGTGTGCGTTATCTATGTACTCTAGTATATACTGTAGGTGTGCGTTATCTATGTACTCTAGTATATACTGTAGGTGTGCGTTATCTATGTACTCTAGTATATAATGTAGGTGTGCGTTATCTATGTCCTCTAGTATATAATGTAGGTGTGCGTTATCTATGTGCTCTAGTATATAATGTAGGTGTGCGTTATCTATGTGCTCTAGTATATAATGTAGGTGTGCGTTATCTATGTGCTCTAGTATATACTGTAGGTGTGCGTTATCTATGTACTCTAGTATATAATGTAGGTGTGCGTTATCTATGTGCTCTAGTATATACTGTAGGTGTGCGTTATCTATGTACTCTAGTATATACTGTAGGTGTACGTTTACTATGTACTCTAGTATATACTGTAGGTGTGCTCTAGTATATACTGTAGGTGTGCTCTAGTATATACTGTAGGTGTGCGTTATCTATGTGCTCTAGTATATAATGTAGGTGTGCGTTTTCTATGTACTCTAGTATATACTGTAGGTGTGCGTTATCTATGTGCTCTAGTATATAATGTAGGTGTGCGTTATCTATGTGCTCTAGTATATACTGTAGGTGTGCGTTATCTATGTGCTCTAGTATATAATGTAGGTGTGCGTTTTCTATGTACTCTAGTATATACTGTAGGTGTGCGTTATCTATGTGCTCTAGTATATAATGTAGGTGTGCGTTATCTATGTGCTCTAGTATATACTGTAGGTGTACGTTTACTATGTACTCTAGTATATACTGTAGGTGTACTCTAGTATATACTGTAGGTGTGCTCTAGTATATACTGTAGGTGTGCTCTAGTATATACTGTAGGTGTGCTCTAGTATATACTGTAGGTGTGCTCTAGTATATACTGTAGGTGTGCTCTAGTATATACTGTAGGTGTGCTCTAGTATATACTGTAGGTGTGCGTTATCTATGTACTCTAGTTTATACTGTAGGTGTACTCTAGTATAGTTAGTTAAAACATATTGTGTCATGTTAATAAGTGAAATAAAAGTAATTGTTGTTGCTGTTGCTATTAATTATGTATTTGCAGTTTATGTATTACGTTGATGAAAACTCCAAGACACGATAACAACTATCCTGCTCACAAAAGTGATATTGCTGAAATATCTCACATGTTCATGCATTTTCTATTATCATAAGCTTATATATATAAGTGTGGTTTTACGTTTATTTATCGTCGCTACCGGTTGCCCATATGAGCGACGCCTACTGAAGAGATTAGTTAGTTTAGATTTTTGGAGGATAGTGCAATGATACAGAGAGAGACCCATTCCAGAATCTCCTCTGGTTCTTTTACGTGCACGATGTAAAGCACCGACACGAGACCTCGGTTTAACGTCCCACCTGAAAGACTGTTCATTTTATTAGGGTCAGACGGGGGATCGAACCTGCTATCCCTGGATTACTAGACCAGCGTGTTACCACTGGACTACATATCCGTCTGTATATATATATAATTTTATAATTTATATATATATATATATATTATAGCGAATGCCGACGACTACGTACACCGCATGTGAAAGAAAATCTTACAAATATGTAATAGATATTCGCAGCAGACGACATTTCTCTGATAACAGTCGGGACGGCTGTAGCGCTTGCGCTTTCTTATCAATAATTAACGTTTCTTCTATACGGTGTGGTTGCTACTAGATTGTTGCGAGATTAATATACCAGGAGTTAGCTTATAGCTCAAGCATACGACAGGATGTATTTTCATTAAGTTGTGCCAGTCAAAAGTGAATAATATAATATTATAACACTGTATAAGGAATCTACAAAATGGAAATGTACTTTCTCGCTTCGAACATAAAATGGCCATAACTTTATATCGTCCATATAAATCAGTATGTAAGTAAAATTATAACTGGTCACTGTAAAGCAATTGTAATCTACCGTAACTAATATTATAAATTAAAAATTATACCGGATTTTATTATAGCAGTGTTACAAAAATCAATTAAATAGACTTAGACTGTAATTACATCATTATGTGAGATGAGGGGATGTTTGTGACATAATGGTTTACGGTCGTTTACATCAAAACAAGTGCCGCTCTTCGCCGTAGGTTCGACTCTCAAGTTGATTGTTACTTTATGTGAGGAAACTATCCAGATATCTTCTGAAGGTCGACGGTTCTATCTGAGTGTCTACCACATATCGGTCGGTGTAGCACTTGGTGTCTTTCTCCACCAATAACAGGTTGACACTCGACCATACGACTTTCTCCACCAATAACAGGTTGACACTCGACCATACGACTTTCTCCACCAATAACAGGTTGACACTCGACCATACGACTTTCTCCACCAATAACAGGTTGACACTCGACCATACGACTTTCTCAACCAATAACAGGTTGACACTCGACCATACGACGTTCGACCATACGACTTAAGCTTTCGGCGTGACTTTAAACCCCAAATGCATGACACGAAGCGTTGCTCGGTTCTACTTTGTCGGTTAGTTATTTGATAATTTTTAGACGCTGTAGCCCTCATTTAATGAGTTTAGAACAATATTTCCAATTTTCGACCAAAAATGCCGATAAAATTCAACACTTAGCCCATCATTACAAGGACTTTTATTAAATTTCATTCCAGAAAGTGATTCGAATTGGAATTATCTGATGATTTTTTTAGCAAGAAATAGGTTCGAATCCTAAAGATTGATCATTAGAGTAATTTTAGTTGTAAATTTCATAATTGTTTGTATCTTATTTACTAAGTTGGCATAATTATGCATACTTTTAACATTTGTCTTTAATGTTCTTAAATATTTTGTTTAACTCTTTCACCGCCAATGTCGCATACAAGCGACTTTGCAAAAAGCCGAGAACCCGATCAGACAGAACAGAACGTGTCGTCTGATCAGGCTGTATGTTGATTGCTCTTCAGACAGTGGAGCTGAAGCACCTATCCGAATAGCAAACAACATAGATCCTGATCAGACGCGGCGTTGCGCCGCGGCTGATCTGGATCTATGTTGCTTGCACATGCTCTCAATATAGTCGGCGCTGAAAGAGTTAGTTGTTCTTATTTGTCCAGTACATCTTTGCGTCAGTGCAAAACTTAAGTTAGACGACACACATACAGTATAGCATAGTGCATTTCCTAACCATACATATATTTATGAATACGTTTTACTGACAAACAACTGTGTCTGGTGTTTTAATTCAAATATACTACATATCGGAGTTTTAGTGCATATAACGTAATTTTCAAAAGTTGCTATAACTGAGTATTTGTGAGTATTTATGTAATATCACAAAAAGTGAGTGAGGACTAGCGTTGAAAGAATATCTTTAACAAAAAAAGATAAGACAATTATGGGATTCGAACCCACATTGCATTGCTTGATAAATGTTAGGATACGAATCAGACGCGCTAGTGTCATATCTAAATTAAGTAGAACTGCCCACCCTATGCAATATATGCCGACAATTTAATCCAACGAAACAGGAACATCGATTGAAACAACTGTATCTCACCGTCAGTTATTTCAATCGGTCTATGTTTCCCATTGTAAATGACGAGTGCTTCAATCCTGTTACACCAGGTTCTACTTTGCACACATTAATCTCAATAGGTTCTTCTGTCACTGTCTTTAGAAACATTACAATTTCCGCTATCTATTACATACGTTGCTTAAATGCATTTTTTTGTTCAAGTAACGGTCACGGAAGATGTATTTCTGTCTGCATGCGTGAACAGCTCGTATATATCTAATTGGATCCACAACTCACATTTCGTTTAATATATATATTCTTTATTTATCCTCCAGTATTGAAGAGCATACAATTCACATATTACAAGAACAATTACAACAGTGAAATATATTACAATGTTATAAGGAAATTAAGTAACAGAAATAAACGCTTATATACATATTCTATATATAATCGCAACAGGCGATGTGTAGTACCATATAATAACACACACGTATACATATATACACACACCAAGCATATGTATATATACATAATACACGCATGCATACACACATGTATATATATATACATACATATACATACATACGTATACATACACACACACACGTATACATATATACACACACCAAGCATATGTATATATACATAATACACGCATACACACACATGTATATATATACATACATATACATACATACGTATACATACACACATGCGTATACATAATTATATTATACCAATACAAACATATACATATCACTGTAATATTGTATTACTCGCTTATACTACATGTATAAAGCATACCGAAAATAAATTCAATTGTTACAATATCTCTTACATTACTGCAAGTGTTACCCCCTTACCGAAACGAAACTACAAGAGAGGTATGTGCAGAGTAGCGTAGATAGGGATGCTTGTACATATACTTGCTTTAGTACTGTCTCATAACCAATTCATGTAATAGGCAGATTGTAAAAACACTTTAAAGCTTGCTACTCTCTGATCGTCTGTCAATTGAAATGCTGTAACGCCACGGAACATTTCAATGAGTTGCAGATCTGGTGAGAGTGAGCAGAGCATTTTTGAAGGTACTGGTACCTAGAGACTTAGAGAGTTTCATCCAGAGTGTGGTTCTCCATTTGTCATTAAATGGGCAAAACAACAGTATATGTCTGCTAATCTCGTCTGTGACCAAGTGACATTTCATACACTGTATATCGTATTTATGAGAGAAAAACCTACTCATTCTGTCACTGTCTTTAGAAACATTACAATTTCCGCTATCTATTACATACGTTGCTTAAATGCATTTTTTTGTTCAAGTAACGGTCACGGAAGATGTATTTCTGTCTGCATGCGTGAACAGCTCGTATATATCTAATTGGATCCACAACTCACATTTCGTTTAATAGATCATAAAATCAAAGTGGAATCGAAATTATAAGAAATTAAATCCTTTCCGCAGCGACGTGGCTCAGTGAAATTAGGATCGGCTCACTAACATCACAATTGAGTGCATTTACTTTTGAAATAAACAGATAAATAAAACACATTGTTACATATTGGATATTGTATCAAAATCGGAAATTGCTTTGATAACAAATTCAATTTAATTTGCTCTACATAAAATTGAATTAAAATAAAGATGCTGAGATAATTCCTATCTAGTATCTCTCATAACACTCTCACATCGGAAACATTTTAATCAACATGTATATCGAACATCAGTTTAACACTTCATATATTTATGACTATTATTGTTTTTCATTGCATGCAAATTGTATATGTATTATTATGATGATGAGCTATGTAATGCTTAAGTCTAATAAACAATATGTTCTGTTCTGTAATGACCACAGTAACAATAACCATAAATCTGAAGAAAAAAATACGTTTCTGATTGCCAGTACATAGCCTTGGTGCCACTCGGTCGATTTGTCACTTTTTAACTTCTGGTAAAACGTTGATATGATCAGAAACTCAATACGGCCCAATTAATAGTCTCGCTGTTAAACTATATTTATTTGACTGACCAGGCAAACTATATCGACGCCTGTTACCAGGCTAGCCAATACATTAAGCTGCATCCGTACGCGGTAGTAAATACTCTCTGCTAAACAACTCAACTTCACGAACATAATATTCTTAATCACTATATACCGCTAGTTCAAATTTAGCATATTATTGATTCAGCAGTTGATTTTCCTAAACTTGTTTTGGTTTGTTTATTGTTGTTTTTTGTTTCTAAATTCTTATTATCTAAAAGGTTGCTTATTCTCTTAATCATGTCCCCCTTTTTCTATTAGTATCATTAAATTTAGTAAAGTACTAGCACAACTCTTGTATTCAGTCTCTTTGTTAATTACAATCTAGTCTTTTGGGGAGGGCCGTAACTAATGTTGTTAAAACTTGTGGCCCAACCCATTTGTTTCAACATATAATGACAATCCTTGAGCAAACAATGCCACGAATCATGCATTATGGATAGTTATACAAGTTTGTTCATTTGTTTTGTATTGTACACTGTATATATAGAATGCAATAAAATATGATTAAACTAAACTAACAAATAAAACGTGCATACAAACAACATGTAATGTATATTGCAAGCTGTCAATGTCATGCTGTGACCAATAAGACTCCGTCCATGTGTTATTAAACGTGAGGTCATGCACTAATTTATGAGATGACTGTATTACATTGAATACAAGCAAAGCTATGTGATAAAAATTATTAAATAATTTTTATTTTATTTTCAAACTCCAGTAGGTCAATATGACCCATGAGGTACAACAATATACATACAAACTATTAACAAATAGTGGTGACAATTATGTGGAGAAGGCAATGTATGCAATACAACTTGATTATATAATGAACGTATTACAATATCCCTGTACATAAACTCACTCAATTTCTAATTATTTCATCAATATAAGATGGAAGTCGTGATAGCGCAGTGGATGCGCGTTCGCTTCAGGTGCGAAAGGTCCGGAGTTCGAGCCCCACTGGAGCCGTTACGATTGTGCCCTTAGGCAACGCATTTAAATTCCACGTTGCCTCTCTCTCCCTCGTGGCGATGGATTCCATCAGGAATGAGGTCTCGAGAGTGATTTATATAAGTTGAAATAACTTGTTTCGCAATCGAGCTAAAATAAATTTGTATAAACTAACTAATATAAGATAAATACACAGTCTCATTACATATTATTTAATGTCCGTATTTCAAAAGCTTTATATATAAATACACTCAATTTTCTAATTATTTCATTTTTACCACCTGTAAATAGTTCTTTTAATTTATATATATTTGGTCTTTTCCAAAAATAGTTATTAATAAATTTCATTCTTATGTCTTTATATATTGAACATTCTAGTAACACATGGTATTCATCTTCTAAAACATTACATACTGAGCATTTGCTATCATCAAATGGTATACTTTGTGCCACCATCCAGATTCTACTGCTGTTAAAGCACTTAATTGCATTTGCTTAACATTTCCTGTACAGTGATATATTGTAAGCATGGGATGATCAGAACTCATGGAAGTCGTGATAGCGCAGAGTTCGAGCCCCACTGGAGCCGTTATAATTGTGCCCTTAGGCAAGGCATTTAAATTCCACGCTGCCTCTTGTCTCTCCCGCATGGTGATGAATTCTATTCGGAATGAGGTATATGAAAGTGATTAATATAAGCTGTAAGAACTTGTTTCGCAATATAGCTAAAATAAATGTGTATAGACTATAAGTAATTGTGTTTATTATCTCATGTGTTCATTATTTGCAATAATAAGATATTGAGTAAAAATGAGTAATATTTGTAAAAAATTGTAAATAATTGTAAAAAATTGTAAAAAAATGTAAAAAATTGTAAAAAATGTAAATAATTGTAAAAAATTGTAAAAAATTTGTAAATAATTGTAAAAAATCGTAAAAAATTGCTAAAGATTGTAAAAAAATGTAAATAATTGTAAAAAAATTGTAAAAAATAGTAAAAAATGTAAATAATTGTAATTTTTTTGGTTTACTAAAGTTAGAAGTAGATTAAATCAGCGTATGGAATACATTTTTATATTCTCCCTTTCGAATACAGAAATCGCAGTGGGATATTTTTTGTTGGAGTTTAAAGTCACACAAAGAGCTTAGGTCATATGGCGACTATCCAGCTATTATTAATGGAGGAAGACCACGCGCGCCCCTCAGCACCCGGGTAGAACTACCGACCTTCTGCTAGCAAATTGGATAGCTTTCTTGCTTGAAAGAATTCGACATCCTAATAAGATTCGAACCTACAGCGGTAACGGGCAAGTAATTTGACAAGTCAACGACACGTAGCCACTCAGCCACAGATGCCCCCACTTGACGGAGGTAAATATACAGTCTACATCCGTTATGTCAAAGTCGGTTATGTCGAATTATCCGGTTATCTCGAAGTCGGATCAATGTCGCGTTTCAGACACTATCATTTTACATATACGTTTATATATAATTTCGTTATGTCAAACTTCGGTTATCTCAATGTATTTTGTTTGGTTTGACGGAATTCGACATAACGGATATAGACTGTATTTGGTCATGGTAAAGGCAATGCTATACATTCGTTGAACATGAAATTTAAGGGATGATACTCGTCGAGTTCAAATTCAAATCTAACTTTGGAAATTCTCCAATTTGTTTACTGGACATTTTGAACATAGAAACTGTTTTGAATTTATAAAAGAAATAATGTATGTTTTAACATTTTAAATATATCATTGTATTTGGCAGTGATGCTCTTCAGCATGCGTTTTTTGTCCTTTTATGTAATGTATATTTAATAAGAAAATAATCTTGTTTAGCCTCGTTTATATACATGTAATGCTTAAAATTATCCTCATGTTGATGTGCATACATGTTTGGGGTTAGAACTTGTTGCCCAACCCATTTTGCATTTTACATATAATAAATGTTAAGTCTATACTATGTACTATATATGTAAAATAGCAAATAAAATATGATTAAACTAAACTATGCATACATGTCTTGAGTGAAATAAAAATTTGTCTTGAACAAAAGTAATCAAAAGCAGTCGAAGGTAAATGATGTAGGCCTAAATTGTGTCATTTTTGAACATTTTAATAAAGTACTTTTGCGGTTACCAATAATTCAGAAACTTTAAAATTACAAATTACGTTCGATTACTTGGCAACATGTAAATACTTTCTGGCAATTAAGATTACAAATTACAATTACAATCAAGAGATAGCAAACTCAAAGATATAATGTGTACGTGATTGGACATTATGCCTTCATCAGGTCATTTCACTATAATAACAACAACGTATGCGATAATGCCGTCATAACTACATTTCTTACCTATATTGTAACTTCATGTAATTACTACTGGTATGTATGTAGTCCAGTGGTAACACGCTGGACTGGTAATCCAGGGATCGCAGGTTCGATCCCCCGTCTGACAGTAATAAAATCAACACTCTTTCGGATGGGACGTTAAACCGAGGTCTCGTGTCGGTGCTTTACACCGTGCATGTAAAAGAACCAGAGGAGACTCTGGAATGGGTCTCTCTGTGTATCATTGCACTATCCTCCAAACATCTAAAATGACTAATCTCTTCAAGAGGCGTTGCTCATATGGGCAACCGGTAGCGACGATAAATAAACGTAAAACACACAAAAGTACACCGGTGTAACGGTAAGGCCATCGTATATAGCTACCGGGTCGATACTACGATAACGACAGCATGTTAACGAGAGTACGGCAACATTGCATATATTTTGTAAACGATCATTTTGTATCATAGAAATATTCAGACGTGACTCGTGACCATCAAAAGCAAACTGAAGTCAGGTGGATTTGGATTTAGATATTCATATAGAATAAACAGATTACATTTTGTTAAAAGCTATCTATCTGCTATGTGTAATTATTTATGTATTAGCACAGGACCGTTCAATCACAGATTTATGGTGGCCAGTCTAAATTTACTACTAAGCATCCTTTTTTAAACAAGATCTCATATTTTACCTTACGCAAAAAGAGTGCGTATATATAACATTGAAAACCTATCTCTCTAAACTTCTAAAGTAATTCGGACAGACATCGAACCAATCAGCAGTTCGACATATACAAACAGCATTTAAAGAGCATCATGCGGTTAACTTTGAGATAACCAATAGAGTGAATCGAAACAGACTGAATTGAAAGGTATAACTGTTAAATTAATAAATATAATTCCAGATAACCAACTGCATTGGATTAACGATGCCAGTAGAAACCAACATAAGCTCTGGCAGGAGCATGGATTTAGACACAGGTGAAGCGTACAATATGTCTATTCCATTGACTGATCACTTTGGCCACAGAAATGCTACGCCAAGTGCTGATCATGGGTTTATGACGTCAGTGGAGGATGGTTTTGTCGTCACAGATGTCCCAAAACGAGACAGTGGAAGCTCGAGATACCCGGAGAGGTTGCTCCAACTATTTGCAGCACTATGGAGAGATTGTGAAATTAAAATGCAGACCGAACCACCATTCGAGCTAGGTAAGCTGTTTCACTTCATAATGTCATTCCGTTGTATTCTATCCGGGGGGGTAGTGAGTGTGTGCGTGCGTGTGTAGGGGGTCTCTCCTTAGCAAAATGGGTGGCCTGGCCTATTGAAATCTGACTTTTGACAGATCAGGCAAAATCATGACTCTACATCAGACAGACGGACAAAACCTTGTCAAGGTATCACATGACTTATGTTCGAAAACTATATAAATCACATATGTTCACTTTAACTGGCAAGGCACTCTAGAATGATTTATCTAATATTTACTTTACATTAGACTGACATGGCGATAAACATACTCATTTGGCCACATGTCCACATTAACGATCGCTATGAAGACCTCCACCTGTTGTTGGAAATTGCATATTGTTAAATAAGGGATTGTATTCGACTTTGGCGTGAGATTGACTGCGATATATATATATATATCTGATGATGATGATGCTGATGATGCAACAGCATCAACAACAGCATAAACATCATCGTCGTCATCGTCATCGTCGTCATCATGACATACTTCCCCTTGTACAAGTTACATCATTATAATAATAATTTTATTTTCCTAGGCAATCATAATTATGTGTCTTGCATTTTCCTAGGTAATCATAATTATGTTTCTTGCATTTTCCTAGGCAATCATAATTATGTTTCTTGCATTTTCCTAGGCAATCATAATTATGTTTCTTCCATTTTCCTAGGCAATCATAATTATGTTTCTTGCATTTTCCTAGGCAATCATAATTATGTTTCTTCCATTTTCCTAGGCAATCATAATTATGTTTCTTGCATTTTCCTAGGCAATCATAATTGTGTTTCTTGCATTTTCCTAGGCAATCATAATTATGTTTCTTGCATTTTCCTAGGCAATCATAATTATGTTTCTTGCATTTTCCTAGGCAATCATAATTATGTGTCTTGCATTTTCCTAGGCAATCATAATTATGTTTCTTGCATTTTCCTAGGCAATCATAATTATGTTTCTTGCATTTTCTCATTTATTTTGAAATGGGCCGATGAAGCTAACTGTGCACATACATACAACAAATGTCATTGTTTTAAGTATGCATCAGATACTCATAAATACCGTTTTACAGTTGGTGTGTGTACGAGCACAATAATGCAACGCATGTTGGCGCATTTTGGAACTACATAACTGTACACTATGCTGAAGTCCAATACGGCATCATAGGAAACACACTGCGAACATAAGCCATTATAGCACTTTGCTTCTCCAAGTAAATAAGTCTCAAGACGTAATCATGTAATTTCTAGGATTACATATAATGACAGCCGCCAGCTGACGAAATATATGACACACGTTGTTATAATGTATGTATTACATTACCCAGTATAATATATATGTATATAGGAGTCGTGATTTCATACCATATTTAGGAAATGAATTTTCTCTCTTATGAATCATCTCTCTTCTTATCACTCTCTTATCACTTCTCCCTCTCTTCTCTCTCGTATCGCTTCTGCCTCTTTTCTCTCTCTCACATCTCTCTTCCTATAGATTCTCTCTCTATCTCAATGTTATCTCATATCGCTTCTGCCTATTTTCTCTCTCTCACTTCTCGCTATTACCCTCTTATCCCTTCTCTCTCACATCTCTCTTCTTATAGCTTCTCTCTCTATCTCAATGTTATCTCATATCGCTTCTGCCTATTTTCTCTCTCTCACTTCTCGCTATTACCCTCTTATCCCTTCTCTCTCTCACATCTCTCTTCTCTTCTTATAACACTATCTCAATTTTATCTCATATCACTTCTCACCCATTCTCTCTCTTACCCTCTTATCCCGTATCTCTCTCTACTCTCTCATCGCTTCTGCCTCTCTTCTCTCTCACCACTCTCTCTTACCCTCTTATCCCCTCTCTCTTATCTCTCTTCTTCTCACTTCTCCCTCTCGTCTCTCTCTCTCTCTCTTACTCTCGTATCACTTCTCTCTCTTCTCTCTCTTCTCACTTCTCCCTCTCATCGCTTCTGCCTCTCGTCTCTCACACTTCTCTCTCTTACCCTCTTATCCCTTCTCTCTCAGCTCTCTTCATCTCACGTCTCCCTCTCTTCTCTCGCTCTCTCTCTCTCTCTCTCTCTCTTATCGCTTCTGCCTCTCTTCTCTCTCACTTCTCTCTCTTACCATCTTATCAGTTCTCAATCGCTTCTATCTCTTATCGTAGCCCACACTTTCTCTTATCTCTTCTCACTACCCTGGATTGCATCATGAATGAGAGAATATGGATGTTAAAATACAAACCTGCTGTTAAAGCACCCCCCACGGACCACTGTGTGATCTAAGGAGGTCAAATGTGTTCAACCATAAATGAGGTGGTAAGTCCACTAAAAACTGAAATTAATATATCTTTTTGCCTTATAAATGTAATAAACTTCTATATATGTCTTCTATATGAGTGTGGCGTCCGTGGTGCAGTGGTAGAGCGTCGGATTTGGAATCGAACGGTCCCGGGTTCGATACTCGGTCAGGCCACGTATGTAGTGTCATTGAGCAAGGCACCTCACATACATTGCTTAGTACTGGTTAATGGCTTAGGTCGGCTAAGCCTGCGCAGGAAAACATGTCTAAGTCCCCGCGAGGGGTTTGACATTAAAGGAACATACACATATAAATTGACGTATAGCAACACGCACAAACTACTATCCATATTGTAACACGTGCATCATGCTTGCATTTCTGACATAAACTTGCTTCGTGTATTCTACGTCACACATACAATGTGTATGGAATATTCCCGCCATTATAACACAGAAATGATGCTACCATATCATATAATATTTAAAGCATTTTCGGAAATCTAATCTCATTATAGCCAATTTTTGAATATTGCCCCCTTTAGACATTTCCAGGAAATAACATTAATTTCCTTATTTATATATCAGACTAATCTGCACAATTGGCAATCACATAAAATGTCTCGTCCAAGAATGGGGGGGGGGATTACTAATGGAGATAGAAAGTGCGACCAGACCCAGTTGCTGCCATGTGCTTGCCAATGTGTGTATGGTACTTGCCAATGTGTGTATGGTTATATATATATAGGACCTTACACGAGTGGTGATTTCATACCATATATATAGGACCTTATTTGAGTGGTGATTTCATACCATATTTTATGAAACGAGTTTAGGAATATTGCTATTAAGCGAGTCTTTTGGCGAGCTTAATAGGCAACCTCCAAAACTCGTTTCATAAAATAAGATAAGAAATTACCACGAGTGTAAGATGGTTTTTATCACATCACCACAGTAACAATAACAATAAAAAAGAAGAAATAAAACGTTTCTGTTTGCCAATATATTGTTGAGCCTTATTACATTAAGCTGCATCCATACGCCGTAGTAAATAGTCCCTGGTAATCAAGCAACTTCACGCAAATAATCAACACACTATTTTAATCACTACAATCCGCTAGTGCATATTTAGCATTTTATTTCTCTAAGCAGTTGATTTTCAAACAAATAAGGCACGAGCGTAAACAACATGAATATGTCGAATGCCTCTTGCAAACTGTCAATGTTACGCCGCGACAAATCAGAATCTTCTCAGCTATTATTAAACGTGTGTACATATAATAAATTATGCGATGACTGTATTACACTGAATACAAGCAACTGTGCATACAGTCAAATCTGTGTTAGTGGTCACCTCCATTAAGCAGCCAACCTGTATTAAGCAGCCAGTTTCCAGATTCCCAATCAGTTGTTTTATTATATATTTGACCTCTATTAAGCAGCCACCTGTGCTAAGCAGCCACTTTCTCTGACTCCCGTGGCTGGCTGCTTAAGACAGGTTTGACTGTATATATATATGTGTGTGTACATGTATAGAATTACATACTTTTATTAAAATACACGTCTGAGGGTAAATTAGTGATGCGACTTTGATTTGGATAGGGGCAGCTGCTTTATTTTCTTAGTTGTATGGAACGTGCATAAGTATGTGTGTTTGTGCGAGCATGCTGGTAGCATGCGTGCATGCATTAATTTGTTTGTATTTATCGTCGTTACTGGTTTCCCACACGCGTCACGAAGAGATTAGTCACATTTACTTGTAAGAATGTTTTTCGCGTTATATCTAATTAAGGGACCTCCATGGCAGAGAGGCTACAGTCGTTGACTTCAAATTACTTACCACTCACCGTTGTAGGTTCGAAACCCCATTGGAGCTGTCGAATTAAGTCATGTGATGAAGCTACCAGCTGGCTTGCGGAAGGTTGGTGGTTCTAACCAGGGTCTCTTCCTCCACCAATAATAGCTGGAGAGTCGCCGTATGATCTAAGCTGTTTGCATAGACTTACACCGATTGCGACACAGGCTTGCTTTAGCAACTTTAATAAATCACTCTCGTTGGCGCGTTTGGAAGCGTCTATGTGGTCAATCGTGTGGGAGCAAACCGGAGTACCCGGGGAAAACCCATCTGTTAGATCTGGCGACCACCGTACCATCAGTACTTCTTGATCCAAGGATCGAATCCGGGTTGCATTGGTGAGAGGCGAGCGCGATAACCACTGCGCTAATCGGACAGCTAATCGTGCGACCTACAAACCCACGTCCCAAAAATAAATTTAAAAAAAACTTCGAAACAGATCTAATGCATGTGATGCAACTTTATGGATATATATAGACGGTGATGCAACTTTGTGGATATATATAGACGGTGATGCAACTTTGTGGATATATATAGACGGTGATGCAACTTTGTGGATATATATAGACGGTGATGAAACTTTGTGGATATATATAGACGGTGGTGCAACTTTGTGGATATATATAGACGGTGATGAAACTTTGTCGATATATATAGACGGTGATGCAACTTTGTCGATATATATATAGACGGTGATGCAACTTTGTGGATATATATAGACGGTGATGAAACTGTGTGGATATATATAGACGGTGATGCAACTTTGTCGATATATATATAGACGGTGATGCAACTTTGTGGATATATATAGACGGTGATGCAACTTTGTGGATATTTATAGAGGGTGATGCAACTTTGTGGATATATAGACGGTGATGCAACTTTGTGGGTATATATAGACGGTGATGCAACTTTGTGGATATATATAGAGGGTGATGCAACTTTGTGGATATATATAGACGGTGATGCAACTTTGTGGATATATATAGAGGGTGATGCAACTTTGTGGATATATAGACGGTGATGCAACTTTGTGGATATATATAGACGGTGATGCAACTTTGTGGATATATATAGACCGTGATGCAACTTTGTGGATATATATAGAGGGTGATGCAACTTTGTGGATATATATAGACCGTGATGCAACTTTGTGGATATATATAGACGGTGATGCAACTTTGTGGATATATAGACGGTGATGCAACTTTGTGGATATATATAGACGGTGATGCAACTTTGTGGATATATATAGACGGTGATGCAACTTTGTGGATATATATAGACGGTGATGCAACTTTGTGGATATATAGACGGTGATGCAACTTTGTGGATATATATAGACGGTGATGCAACTTTGTGGATATATATAGACGGTGATGCAACTTTGTGGATATATATAGACGGTGATGCAACTTTGTGGATATATAGACGGTGATGCAACTTTGTGGATATATATAGACCGTGATGCAACTTTGTGGATATATATAGACGGTGATGCAACTTTGTGGATATATAGACCGTGATGCAAGCTTATTTTAAATTTTTGATGCCATTACATTCTTATAACACGCTCAAGATATATATTTGATCAGGTTTCATTACATTTCATCAACACTACAATTATATCAGACAGCGTCTCACATACTGTCATCTTTTCAGCAAACAAAATAGCCTTTTTATCGATATGCGTATACATTTGTGTCTGGAAAAGTACTTAACCAAATCTAAAAATCTGGGTTCCCTGCTATTTTCTCGGATAAGAATGGGCTATTCGCTTATACGTTGCCGTTATCAGGTTTCTTCTTTTAAGAATAATTAATCAGGGTAAAAGATATAAAAAGAAAACACACAGTACGATCAAGGCACGCGGCAATGACCCTTAATGTCCCCTGTAAATGTTTTACGTGTTAGATGCATAGTAGGAGCAAAGGGAGAATACAATATTGCATGTAATCACCGTGTCTGTAATATAATTCATTTTCGTTTTGCAATGTTCTGATTGGCTGATTCAGTCCATGTGATCAACGTTCATAATCCGATGAACCGCATCATCAATCTGTTCACGAACTATCCACGAAGATTATTAAAACGCGCCTGGCAAAACTATAGTCCGTTCCATCAATATATATAGGAGCGTGTACAGCGTAAAGTAAATCGCTCGCCCATATGGTTCGCCGGAGGCGAGGGTAAATAAGCTCAATCATCATCGTAAAGTAAATAATCAAAACGACAACTTGTTTAGTCTAATCATATTTCATTGCTCGATTCGTTTTACATATACATGTGAATACAAAACACGACAAATAAAAGAAAGGCGAACGGGCCGGGACTCGAGTTCTAGCAACATGAGTTACGGCCCGTCCCGAGACAACTTGTTTGTAATATGTAAAACTTTAGTTGTACTTATGCCAATTCAATGTTCTTTTTCTGTGTTTTCATCGAACTATGAAATGTTAGTGTTTCATAACCTTCAGTTGTATGCAGATTATGTGGACCCAACCTGACAGTTCATACCTCAATGAAACTAACAGTTCATACCTCGATGAAGCTAACAGTTCACACCTAGATGAAACTAACAGTTCATACCTCAATGGAACTAACAGTTCATACCCCAATGGAACTAACAGTTCATACCTCGATGGAACTAACAGTTCATACCTCGATGAAGCTAACAGTTCATACCTCAATGAAACTAACAGTTCATACCTCAATGAAACTAACAGTTCATACCTCGATGGAACTAACAGTTCATACCTCAATGAAGCTAACAGTTCATACCTCGATGGAACTAACAGTTCATACCTCGATGAAGCTAACAGTTCATACCTCAATGAAACTAACAGTTCATACCTCAATGGAACTAACAGTTCATACATCAATGGAACTAACAGTTCATACCTCGATGAAACTAACAGGTCATACCTCAATGGAACTAACAGTTCATACCTCAATGGAACTAACAGTTCATACCTCAATGGAACTAACAGTTCATACCTCAATGGAACTACCAGCTCATATCTCAATGGAACTAACAGTTCATACCTCGATGAAGCTCACAGTTCATACCTCAATGAAACTAACAGTTCATACCTCAATGGAACTAACAGTTCATACCTCAATGAAGCTAACAGTTCATACATCAACGAAACTAACAGTTCATACCTCAATGAAACTAACAGTTCATACCTAAATGAAGCTAACAGTTCATACATCAATGAAACTAACAGTTCATACCACAATGAAACTAACAGTTCATACCTCGATGAAGCTAACAGTTCATACCACAATGGAACTAACAGTTCATACCTCAATGAAACTAACAGTTCATACCTCAATGAAATTAACAGTTCATACCTCAATGAAACTAACAGATCATACCTCAATGGAACTAACAGGTCATACCATGATGAAACTAACAGTTCATACCTCAATGAAGCTAACAGTTCATACCTCAATACAGTTCATACCTCAATGAAACTAACAGTTCATACATCAATGAAACTAACAGTTCATACCTCGATGAAACTAATAGTTCATACCTCAATGAAACTAACAGTTCATACCTCAATGAAACTAACAGTTCATACCTCAATGAAACTAACATTTCATACCTCGATGAAACTAATAGTTCATACCTCGATGAAACTAACCGTTCATACTTCAATGAAACTAACAGTTCATACCTCAACGAAACTAACAGTTCATACCTCGATGAAGCTAACAGTTCATACATCAATGGAACTAACATTTCATACCTCAATGAAACTAACAGTTCATACCTCAATGAAACTAACAGTTCATACCTCAACGAAACAAACAGTTCATAACTCGATGAAACTAACAGTTCATACCTCGATGAAACTAACAGTTCATACCCCAATGAAGCTAACAGTTCATACCTCAATGGAACTAACAGTTCATACCTCGATGAAGCTAACATTTCATACCTCAATGAAACTAACAGTTCATACCTCAACGAAGCTAACAGTTCATACCTCGATGAAACTAACAGTTCATACCTCAATGAAGCTAACAGTTCATACCTCAATGGAACTAACAGTTCATACCTCGATGAAGCTAACATTTCATACCTCAACGAAACTAACAGTTCATACCTCAATGAAACTAACAGGTCATACATCAATGGAACTAAAAGTTCATACCTCGATGAAGCTAACAGTTCATACCTCGATGAAACTAACAGTTCATACCTCAATGAAGCTAACAGTTCATACCTCGATGAAACTAGCAGTTCATACTTCAATGAAACTAACAGTTCATACCTCAATGAAACTAACAGTTCATACCTCGATGAAGCTAACAGTTCATACATCAATGGAACTAACAGTTCATACCTCAATGAACTACCAGTTCATACCTCGATGAAGCTAAAATTTCATACCTCAATGTAACTAACAGTTCATACCTCAATGGAACTAACAGTTCATACCTCAATGCAGCTAACAGTTCATACCTCAATGAAACTAACAGTTCATACCTCGATGAAGCTAACAGTTCATACCTCGATGAAACTAACACTTCATACCCCCAATGAAACTAACAGTTCATACCTCGATGAAACTAACAGTTCATACCTCAATGAAACTAACAGTTCATACCTCAACGAAACTAACAGTTCATACCTCGATGAACTACCAATTCATACCTCGATGAAGCTAACAGTTCATACCTCAATGAAACTAACAGTTCATACCTCAACGAAACTAACAGTTCATACCTCGATGAACTACCAGTTCATACCTCGATGAAGCTAACAGTTCATACCTCAATGAAACTAACAGTTATAATCTGGATGTAGCGCAGAAGAATAGCATTCTAATTGGTAAGCACCATTTAAATTAAAGCAATAGATCTTTATTAACGAGATAAAAACAAATAATAAAAAATCAATTTCATTTTCGAACAGGGTAAATTGATTCAAACAGGGTGACTGCATGCAAACTGCTTCAGCGACGCAGGGAGACCCCTGCTTATTACTACAATAAATACATAGCTAGTGTTTGCATCAATTGCCATGTGGTATTGATTTCCAGTAAATAAGCTTTCCGTTTAGGCGCTCTACAATAGTAATTATCTCAAAAATAATCTCAGGTCCTTCAGTGGTGTGTTTTAGTGGTATATGTGGGTGCACTAGCATATTTATGTGTACCGCGCCCGTGCTCCGCCATATACCTCATCTGCTTGATTGGTTTGGGGTTTAATGCCTCATTGTGTGCTTACCTAGAACCGAGGTCTCGTGTCGGAGCTGTACACCGTGCACGTAAAAGAACCAGAGGAGACTCTGGAATGGGTCTATTTCTGTATCATTGCACTGTCATCCAAAATCTAAAACGACTAATCTCCCCAGGAGGCGTCGCTCATATGGGCAACCAGTAGCGACGATAAATAAACTTAAAACACACACACGCCAGCACGCACGCACGCACACACACACACACACACACACACACACACACACCTAGAATGTGGTACACACTGATATATTGTAAGGAACGGATGAATACACATTGTCCTATATTTTCATTTTTCAATAATAAATTATTATGGTTAAAAGGAAAATTTGCAAAATATGCCATCAAACGAACCTACTAATGTGAAGTGAAATTACCATTTGTAAATTAACCCCCTTTATGGATAATTTTAAACAAAGTCAGCAATATATCGGTAAATGGTAGTATCTAAGTCACGCTCGCCCATATGATTCGCCGGAAGCGAGGGTAAATAAGCTCAATCATCATCATCATCTAAAGATAACACTAGAATACCTTTGCACAGGAAGTAGAGTATTATTTTTCCAACTGAAGATAACACACATTAAGACTTTAAAGTCACACCAACAACTCTTCGATCATATAGCGATTCTCAAGTTGTTATTGTTGGTGGAAGCAGAACAATACCTTCAGACATGGGCTGGTAACCGGGTAGAACCACCGAACTTCCGCAAACAACTAGCTTCCTGACATGAACTAATTAGATAAACCCAGTGGGTTTCGAACCTACAGAGGTGAGGAGCAAGTCAGCGATCGTAACAACTCAGCCCACAGAGACCCCTTCACATACACTTGTAGTATCATTAAAGGGTTCATCAATAGTTAAAGTGACACTACATCGAAACACAGGATGGTGTTTTGGTAAAATCTCCGAGATATTTAACGAATATAATTGCCAATGACTGTGCAACAATCCAACAATCCAATTATTCGCACAGAAACGAAAACTTTCAATTAAATATTACATCGTCGTATGCTCGAACTATATATCACCAAACGCATGCAATCAATGCGTATGCGCAACACAGCCATGGCTGTTGAAATGTTGAGATGTTTGTTCTGATTGCCGATACAAGGCGATTCAGGAAAATTGTACTTTAACTTTCAGTTTGATACTTTGCAAAAAACACAACAGTTTACTGACCTATACTAATTATTCAAATTATAATGAAATAATTAAGAAATAATAAGTATCAACCGTGGTATATCGCAGAATAACCCTCGTTTGTCGTTCTTACGCGTAGAAATAGATCACTCAGCCGAACATTAGGCCTTCGTGATATATTTCTACGCATAAGAACTTCAAACTCGGGTTATTCTGCGATATACCACTGTTGATACTTATTACTTCGATTCTAACACGACTTACTTCTAATAATTTTGACGAGGATCAAAGGAGTATTTTCTTCAATAGCTGTGCATTTGGCTTTCGAAATTTCCTCCCGCGTAAGGGGTGATGACGTTATTTTTTTATGGAAAATATTATTCTAGTGCATAATTGTTGTAACTGATCAATAATTTTGTTTATTTTGTCAAATAAAACTGTACAGAATAGTAACTGAAACATTACTTAACAGAAAAACAAGACGGACAAGAGATTATCTGATTCTAAAAATAGCTCACTTCCGCGAATTCCCTCGCTAGTATTTACAAACATCACGTGACTTTCATTCATAAAAACTTTACACGCATTGTATAAATGGAATAGCCAAAACACGGTGCGCGCGCTGCATAGTTCAAGGTAGGTATATCGCAGAATAACCCGAGATAGATTTTACTATACAAGTGTGTATGTTATTAGCTGGGTCGTGTTAGAATGTTAATTAACATATTACTACTTGTAAGTAAAATTTCAAATTGTATAAAATGTGTTTGTTCCATACGATAGAGTGTCGCTTTAACGATACATATACAAGATTCGAACATATGTCGTTACGCTGACGTCGCCTTTCACTGCTCTACCATATCGGCATACATATAGGATCTTACATGAGTGTTGATTTTATACCATATGTTATCATTATGAAACCAGTTTTCTAATTTTGCTATTAAGCGAAAATGTGTGTGTGTTTTACGTTTATTTATCGTCGCTACCGGTTGCCCATATGAGCGACGCCTCCTGAAGAGATTAGTCATTTTAGATTTTTGGAGGATAGTGCATGATACAGACAGAGACCAATTCCAGAGTCTCCTCTGGTTCTTTTACGTGCACGGTGTAAAGCACCGACACGAGACCTCAGGTTTAACGTCTCATCTGAAAGACTGTTAATTTTTATTAGGGTCAGACGGGAGATCGAAAATGCACCAAGTGCTATGCTCCCACACAATCTATCTTGGGGAGAGGGTCATGTCGCTAGACCCCCCTAGCCAACTCGCATACCCCTAACGCCAATTCCTGGATCTAACACTGTATTCAATGTTGCAGTCCGGTTCACAGTTTCGGATTGTATTAAATTATTTTTCAGTATTTTGTTCATTAATGCCAAATTATTTAACTCTTTCAGCGCCGAATAAATTCAGAGCATGTGCAAACAACATAGATCCAGATCAGCCGCGGCGTAACGCCGCGTCTGATCAGGATCTATGTTGTTTGCTATTCGGACAGGTGCTTCAGCTCCACTGTCTGAAGAGCAATCAGCATATAGCCTGATCAGACGGCATGTTCTGTTCTGTCCGATCGGGTTCTCTACCTTTTTACAAAGTCGCTTTTATGCGACATTGGCGGTGAAAGAGTTAAAAAGATATTCATATATGACAAAGCTTCACCATTCCGGACACAAACATGCTTACCGACATTCATCAAACCAATAATCAGAGAACATCATTTATAGTTGTGTCTAATGACCGCGGACAGCCAGTAAGATCGACATATGGATGTTCTTGGTGCAAAGATGAAACCACAGACTCATAACTTGTATATGTATAGGTAGTTTTGATGGACCGGAAACCTTATGTATACAATCGAAGTAGGAATAGTTAAAGTCCCTATATGCGTTTGCTTAGAATATGCTACACACGGAGATGTTGTAATGAGTGAATGATTATATATTGCGATTATTGTTTTCATATTTTTTTCATATTTCAATAATAAATTATTACAGTAAAATCTACAGTTTGTAAAAATGGCCCACAGACAAACCTGTTTGTGTAAAATTATTTGTTTATTACCTCCCTTTATGGATATTATTTTAGCAAAATCACAAATCATTTTGTAAATGGTGGTTTATTAAAGTTAACACCTTTATTCCTGTTCAAACTGACTTACATTTTCCAAAAATGTTGCTGCCATACAATTGTATTTGTTACAAAACCATAATTACCACAGGAACTTGAAATTGTATCCATAAGCCACCAAAGGTCTCGTACCTCTATCCTAGGACACCCCACTCTATTAAAAAAGTCTTTTACTCAAGTTTGTCAGTTATGAAACCCACCAGTTTTAATGTTTTTAATGTACTTGAACATTGTTGAAATATCGATAAATCATTTTTGACTAGATCTTTTTTCGTTCCGCTCTCTTTGTAGCTCCATTTCTTCGTAATAAATCTTAACAGCAATGCCATCAATTTTAGCATGTCTTATTAAGATTGCTGGCATAGAAAACAGGGCTCTCGAATACATTGCAATTTTGTCTTATTGAACAAGAATATAACAAACGACACAACATCACACACAATCCCAAATAATTCGTGTTTTCACGTAGAAGTAGCATTGCTACTACACATTCTTCCTAAACGATTTAAATAATTAATTAATTAATATGTTTATTCCATTTACAAACTCATAAAGGTGAAACCAGGAATTTACGAAACGGTTAACACCAAGATTTTGACAAATAGGCTGCACATGTTCAGTCTCAAGACGGAATTAATAGGCAGAGAGCTGGCCCTGAATAATGCTAAACTGGGACATTTCTGGCACAGAAATGAAATTTATGTTTTCATATAGTTCAATGTCCATAGAATCCTGCACCATAAAGTTCCCAAAAGTTCCCACTTGGGAAACTGAACAATCCAAGATGGCCGCCAAGATGGCCGACAAAAACAGAAAAATACCCAATTATCTAGATAAAGATTTAAATTCTTCTGGCATTTTGAAATGACTATATTTTATTATTCATAGTGATGCTAAATCCATGTAACTACATGAAAATAATGCATTTTCTTACCTTTTTTGTATATTTTCTGAAAAAGTTGACTTTATCCACAGAAAAAGAGGTAAAACATGCTGTATTTTGAGGACACACCTAAAATCATTTCTTATAAAACTCATATATATTGACATATCATCTTAAATATGATATAGAATCATGAGTTGGAGAGACTGGACATACGTTTAAGTGGTTAGAGATAGATATGTACTGTTTTCTAAAAAATAACGGCCATAAAAGTGGGTGGGGTAAATTGACCCCTGAAAATGATAATAAAAATATATTAAAACTCAATTTATTTAATAGTTTTTCATACTTCTATATTACAATTATTCATTTTATAAACGTGTACATCCACTTCCATTGTTCACTGTTTAAGAACAGTTTATAAATAGTCCATATCCATCTATTAGAGTGATGTCTGCGGGAAGATCTCTGAGTGGAAAGGCCATCAGCAGAGCCATTCGTGGGCATTTACTGGCAGAGTCAGCCCTGTGTTCGCTGTTAGCAGCGAATATATTCAATATTGAAATCCCTCATAATAGTAATAACCGAAAGGAGGATAATGATTCAGCTGTAGATGTATCTAGTGTTGAAATAGAAGAGAATGACATAACTGACAATGGATGTAACACTAATGTGGATGAAGAAATGAGTCAGAGTTGTGATGAAGGTGGTCTGGTGATTGCAAATGATGTAGTAGACATAAATAATAACAGTCCCAGTAAATTCCCAGGCGTAAATGGTGTTGAGCCAGACATGAATGCTGAGAATGCTGAAGATGATGAGTATGGGGACAATGAGCATGAGAACGACAATAGTTCACAGTTAGAAGAAGCGATGAAAGTTCTAGATGGCCTTTTAGCTGCGGAGGTAGACATTGAATCGGTTGTGAAATCTACATGTGTTGAAAAAATGAAATTCAAGATGCAGAAAGCCATTTCAAAAATGAAAGAAAGCCGAACAGCCCAGCTATGGCTCCAATACATAGAATTGCTAGACATCCTTAAGGCATTTATAAAAGCAGAACGCACAGGTGATTGGAACCTTCACCTTCAGTCATTGTTAGAAATGCTACCATTTTTCGCTGCCACTGGCCACAACGCATATGCAAAATCATCGTACATATATTTAAACAAAATGCTTGCCCTATCAATAACACACCCCAATGTTCACAGTATGTTCATGGAAGGTATGCATGTTGTACGAAGATCGGACCGATACTGGGCTGGACTGTCAACGGACCTCATCATCGAGCAGATGCTTATGCGTAGTGTGAAGACAGTTGGAGGCCTAACTCGGGGGCGAGGCATGGACGAAACGCAGAGAGCACAGTGGATCCTCTCAAGGCCAGCGTGTTCTGAAATTAACTACAAGATGCAACAGCTAAGCGGACACAGGTATGAAAACTAGTGAAGACTAGTGAACAACACAAGGAATGTGGGGAGACCAGGCAAAGCAGAGACAGAGATGATATCAAAAAGATGGTAGATTTTCTTATGGATAGAAATCCATTTGAATCCACAGAAGAGTCATTGAGAAGTATAGCCAGTGGTGTAGTAGCCGGGGACAAGGTAAATGTGGACAAAGGGCGGGAAGTGGGCATGAACATTCTGAAAGATATGGCGGGGAAGAAAGTGGGTGACTTCAAGTTCAGTAAGAAGGCCCAAGTAACCACTATGAGTGATAATGCTAGTGTCAGTATTGGTGGTGATGATGTGGAGATTGACCCACAGCTTCTTTTCCAGCGATTGGTTGCTGCTGCCCAGGGCGCTGTACCAATAGAAGATCTACAGAATTTATTTGCATATGAGCTATGTACCTATCCGCCTTCCTTGTTCGAGAGCAAACAACTATTGAGACAGGCCAATAAAGCAACACTAGCACAGGAACTAACAAAACAGTTACTGACTGATGACAGTGTCCCTGACCAACAACAGGAAATAATATATGTAATTGATGGCGGTTGCCTTATTCAAAGACTCAACTGGCCAAGAGGCAGAACATATAATGAGATATGTTCAATGTACATAAAGTATGTAAGAGATAGCTCAGTCATATTGTGTTTGATGGCTATATAGCTGGTCCATCTACTAAAGATAACACCCACATAAGACATTGAAGTCACTCAAGCAAACGCAGACGCAGACTATGATATCGTCATGACGGCCATAGACTGTTCGAAGTATATGAACACTGTGGTGGTTGGTGAAGATACTGATCTGTTAGTATTACTGTGCCATTATGCAAAGGACCATGGCTACTCCATTAATCTCAACAGTGAAGGACATAGTGGAAGTCGTGATAGCGCAGTGGATGCGCGTTCGCTTCAGGTGCAAAAGGTCCGGAGTTCGAGCCCCACTGGAGCCGTTACGATTGTGCCCTTAGGCAAGGCATTTAAATTCCACGTTGCCTCTTCTCTCTCCCTCATGGCGATGGATTCCATCAGGAATGAGGTCTCGAGAGTGATTTATGTAAGTTGAAATAACTTGTTTCGCAATCGAGCTAAAATAAATTTGTATAGACTAACAGTGAAGGACGTAGAAAAGAGTCTGTAAACATACTAGAGTTAAAGAATAACCTAGGTGAGGTAGTATGTAAAAACATCTTGTTTATTCACGCATTACTGGGATGCGATACGGTATCAAGACCATACGGCATTGGTAAACTTGCAGCGTAAAGGCTAATAAAGAAGTCGGCAAGCTTCAGAGAATGTGCTGAACAATTTGATAAACTTCCCCATGAAGTATCACACAGCGAGATCCTGAAAACTGGAGAAAACGCACTCATTCTCACCTACACAGAAAATGAGGTTGAATCTATCAATGAACTCAGAATGAGATTATTCCTGGACAAAACAGCAAGAAACTCTGTATCAATTGACCCTAAAACATTACCACCAACACATAGTGCAACCATATATCATTCGTTGCGAGTATACCATCAAATACTGCAATGGAAAGGGTTGGAAGAAGATCCTTGTGATTATGATTGGGTGTTATCACATGGCATATTGATTCCCAGATTGTCGGACATGCCCCCAGCACCTGCCAACATTATAAAAGTTGTCCGATGTGGATGCAAGACAGGTTGTTGTAGTATGTCATGCAGCTGCAGAAAGCTTGGTCTGAATTGTACAACAGTGTGTCGCAACTGTGATGGACTTTGCTCCAATCAACCAGAAATAGCAGAGTACTGACAAAATCAAACACTGATCCAATGAGTAGAATATGACCCAAGATAATATTAACAGCATTGCTAAAATATTAATCAGCTGCTAGAAATCCTAATTACAGTGAAGATATTCTAGATTTGCTATAGAAATACATTGTGGATATTGGCATATTGAATGAGCATTTCTCCTAATTATATATACATATAATGTATATACGTGTATACTGTATACAATATACTTCTCTCTTGTAATATACTATACACTGAGTGGACATGTGATCAATGTATAAACTGCAATGTATCAATTGTATGTATTTTAATTCGTTATAAGTTTATAGAGTTAGGTATGCTTCCAACATTCAGATTATATATGTATACCCATTCATGACAAGATGTTATTTTATCTCATTTTATGGACATCTGACCTCAATTTGTAACCTTAACCTTAAATATACTTACCATATTGCTTATGTTTATAACTTCGTCTGGAGTTAACTTAAATACTAGAATGAAATATATGAGCTACCAATCATTAGAAGTGAAAGCATATCCATATGTTATTGAATTTTTGTAACTTTGACCTTGAAATGTGACCTTGACCTTTCATATACAGACAAAAAATAACATTATCATATTCTTCCTAAGGTGGTTAATATATGTGTGTAGTTTGTTCAAAATCCATTAAGCGGTTTTGGAGATATGATATTATTCCAGAAATTCCCAATGAAAATATCAAAAAAGTCAAAAAATGCCCCAATTTTTTTTCCCGGACCGGAACTTTTGGGAACTTTGTGATTTAGGATAGCCTATACTATTTCCAGCTTATATGCAAAACAATCATTTCTGTGCCACAAATGTCCCAGTCAAATCCTCGGCTGCTCTGCCTATAAAGTTACCGTACCTGTCCGAGCGCGTAACAAATGTATCATCATCAGTGACGTCACCAACTATTATAACATATAAGGATTCTTAACGAAAAAGAATTGACATAAAGTTCAATTAATTTATAATGTGTGTGTGCGTGTGCGCGCGCGCGTGAGCGTGTGCGTGTGCGTGTGCGTGAACGTGTGCGTGTGCATGTGTGTGTGTGTGTGTGGTTTGGTGTGGTAGGGTGTGGTGTGGTGTGGTGTGGTGTGGTGTGGTGTGTGGTGTGGTACCATGGTGTGTTGTGGTGTGGTGTAGTGTGTAAGCTGTATAAAGAATGAAAAACAAAGAGATATATAATACATGCAGCCCCATTCCATGCTAACCAGGCAAAACAAAGAGGACACATTGATACTATGCGAATCGTCGAGTTGCTTTAGTAAATCTTTGAACCTCTAAAAATAGTTTATTATTTTCTGAATTAGACAAATTAAAAGCTTATTAGTACTAACTGGATGAAATATGCGAGTACCATGTCATTAAGCAACGTTGTTTCTTAGACCTCGTATGTCGTGGTTATTTGTACCTACATATGGTGCCATCATAATGCCCCCCCCCCACACAGGCAAGAAGCTAATATAAGACATTAAAACTAAAAATCTAAAATCCCGAACATGCAATAAAGAGTGTAAAGTTAATTTAGTTAATTTATTTTACAACGATTGCGAAGCAAGTTTTAACAACTCTCTAACGTATCACTCTCGTTGGCGCGGATGAAAGCGTAAATGTGGTCATTCGTGTGGGAGGAAACCAGAGTACCCTGAGAAAACCCACCTGTCCGATCTGGCGACCATCGTACCATCTCACATACTTCCCGGCCCGAGGATCGAACCTGTGTTGCATTGGTGAGAAGCGAGCGCGCTAAATAAAGAGTGTAGGGTTATGTGGGTACTTCTCTGAAAACATCGAAATATGAACGTCTAAGACGCACATTACAACGCGTCAGAGTGCACCATTAACGTTCTATGATTCAAACTTTCCTGGGGGAGGGGGGGGCATGCACACAGATCCCTCTAGCAACATCGCATCTTTGATTCTCAATTTATTAGTCGGGCCTGCAAATTCAAAATCGCTAGCTACGCCCCTGATACACTACGTGTATTGCTGTGCTGTACGTGCGTTGACTCTTTCTGAGTTTTAAGTTCTCATACCACACACGAGCGATACCCAAAAAAACAGCGCTCAAAATGTTCCTCAAGTCCTTTCAAATTGCAAGACAAATTACGGCTTGCACTTTCTAGCACCATATCGTCAGATGTAAAATTAATTACTCATATGTAGATTTCGTACAGATGAAGCGGAGAAAAACCTACTCACAAAACTCATTTAGTTGTGTCTTTGGAGAAAAGAAACCAAGGCGAGCTGTTAATTTGAAACAGGCCAATGAGGAAGCCATCACTCGGTTGACGACAAAGCCTTGGTCAATTGGGAGAATATACATTGTATTAGACTTGCAATTATCCAAGCTAACCGATGTATTGGCAGTAGGCTTAATATTTCATTCCATGCTAAAGGGTGGCTTGTGTACTTAGACTAGATATTTCTCTTAGACGCCATTGTGTGATTGATTTTGTTTGTTTGAATCTTTGGGGGGTTTAAAGTCGCACCAGCAGCTAATTAGGTCATATTTGAAACTTGTCAGCTATTAGTGGTCAAAGAAGATCCCGGGTGTTGTCTTGCGGACGGTCGGTGCTTCTACGTGCCTGAATTGGAAGTCGTGATAGCGCAGTGGATGCGCGTTCGCTTCAGGTGCGAGAGGTCCGGAGTTCGAGCCCCACTGGAGCCGTTACGATTGTGCCCTTAGGCAAGGCATTTAAATTCCACGTTGCCTCTTCTCTCTCCCTCGTGGCGATGGATTCCATCAGGAATGAGGTCTCGAGAGTGATTTATGTAAGTTGAAATAACTTGTTTCGCAATCGAGCTAAAATAAATTCGTATAAACTAAACGTGCCTGAAATACTGCTCGGAGTCCCAATATTTTACTTATTGGATCCGTTTGAGGCTTGTATCTTACTTAAAAGTTAAAACACATACTTAATACTACTAATGTACGCGTAGGATTTAATACAATATGCTGGCCGTTTGACAGTAGTCCATTATTAATAAGACAATGCTAATGAACTCTGACAGATTTACGGTGACACCCTAATAACAGTAATTATGGTAGAAATGTGTCGTGGGGGATGTGGTAAGGCACCGATACAAGAGATCCCCCACCGCCTTTGAAGAAACCAGCTAATGAAGATGTTAATCTTTAATTGGCATTAATGTGGAGTGTGTCTTTTAATTATCATTCTAAAATGGAAGTAAATTGGGTTTCTCAAAGCTTCACGGTTTTGCAAAGAAGTAGGGGTAGGTTTTCGCGAATGATAGTTATAGTTTTTAAGTTTAAGCGTAAATGTGGTCATTTGTGTGGGAGGAAATCGGAGTACCCGGAGAAAACCCACCTGTCCTGTAGTTTTTGCTTAAGTTAAAAAGTCAGCTTATCTCCATTCACGAAAAAAATTAATAAGAAAAAAAATGCTATTATCTAAGCAAGAACTTAAGACAGGTAGGGAGCATAAGTCGAAACTAAGCATGACTTCGTCCTATGTTTTTGATGTTGGTAGGACACAATCGTCGAAGACAAAGAATAGTTCACGATAGAACGAATGAACTCTCGAATATATGCATAGCCGAGAATAATAATCCAAGCATATATTTGAGTTATTGCAAATCGTAGACGTGGACATTAGGAATTTAGGAGGCATACTATCCTAATCAAAAACTATATCCGTATCCTTGAAAGTGTTGATATCTCTGCGGTTTTATGCGACTTGAAGCTTTCAGGCTGTCAATGGAGATGTTCACATAAGCAAAGCCAGCGTTACGAGGGTTATGAGAGGTTTTCAATGGAGATGCTCGCATTAGCAGAGCCAGCGTTACGAGGGTTATGAGAGGTTGTCAATGGAGATGCTCATATTAGCAGAGCCAGCGTTACGAGGGTTATGAGAGGTTGTCAATGGAGATGCTCATATTAGCAGAGCCAGCGTTACGAGGGTTATGAGAGGTTGTCAATGGAGATGTTCACATTAGCAGAGCCAGCGTTACGAGGGTTATGAGACGTTGTCAATGGAGATGCTCATATTAGCAGAGCCAGTGTTACGAGGGTTATGAGAGGTTGTCAATGGAGATGCTCATATTAGCAGAGCCAGCGTTACGAGGGTTATGAGAGGTTGTCAATGGAGATGTTCACATTAGCAGAGCCAGCGTTACGAGGGTTATGAGACGTTGTCAATGGAGATGCTCATATTAGCAGAGCCAGTGTTACGAGGGTTATGAGAGGTTGTCAATGGAGATGCTCATATTAGCAGAGCCAGCGTTACGAGGGTTATGAGAGGTTGTCAATGGAGATGTTCACATTAGCAGAGCCAGCGTTACGAGGGTTATGAGAGGTTGTCAATGGAGATGCTCATATTAGCAGAGCCAGCGTTACGAGGGTTATGAGAGGTTGTCAATGGAGATGCTCACATTAGAAGAGCCAGCGTTACGAGGGTTATGAGAGGTTTTCAATGGAGATGCTCACATTAGCAGAGCCAGCGTTACGAGGGTTATGAGAGGTTGTCAATGGAGATGCTCATATTAGCAGAGCCAGCGTTACGAGGGTTATGAGAGGTTGTCAATGGAGATGCTCATATTAGCAGAGCCAGCGTTACGAGGGTTATGAGAGGTTGTCAATGGAGATGCTCACATTAGAAGAGCCAGCGTTACGAGGGTTATGAGAGGTTGTCAATGGAGATGCTCATATTAGCAGAGCCAGCGTTACGAGGGTTATGAGAGGTTGTCAATGGAGATGCTCATATTAGCAGAGCCAGTGTTACGAGGGTTATGAGAGGTTGTCAATGGAGATGCTCACATTAGCAGAGCCAGCGTTACGAGGATTATGAGAGGTTGTCAATGGAT
>CM026394.1:32883583-32913540 GCA_014843695.1 Archivesica marissinica
AGATGAACAATGCTTGTTTTAACACTTAAAATGCCGAATAAATTGGAAGGAATGTGCAAATACATAGATCTAGATAAAATGTTGTTAGATATACAGCCAAGTATTTTAGCTCCACTATCCGAATAGCAAACAGCATGGAGCCTGGACCTTTAGTTGTGAGTATGAGAAAGGGTAACTAACGAATTATAAAAGTAAAGTAAAGTGTTAGTTTATTATAGTGTCACCCCTATTTAAAGGGCCAGCCATTTCTGACTTATGAGACACCTCTTTTTATGATCATCAGTACTTCCCGAATTCTATGTTTGATTGCCAGGCGCCAGGCTGGTAGGTAATCGGTAACCATTATGGCGGCTCACCAACCGGCCATATCAGAACGAACCGTTTACGAGGTACGAACCTCCGACCTCCCGCTCCGTAGGCGGACGCCTTAACCACTAGGTCACGGAGATGGTATTTGATTGTATTGACTGTTAAAATACGATATTGTACAATGTATCATGGCTCCCTTACTCAGGGCTCGACAAATCCACTCGTCCGCTCGTATTTACGAGTGACTTTTCGATCTGGACGAGTAGAAATTCCAAGTCGCTTGCCCAGTCGGACGAGTGAAAATTTCAGCTAAATATCCAATATAAATCAAAGGAACAAAATAAAATAATATCCGTTTTACTTTCTTCGGAATGATTACCAGGCATGATAATGGGAAATCACCGAGGATATTTTAATGTGTTTATGCTGCCACATAGTTGCATTTATTAATAAATTAAAGTGCAATTCTGACGATTTTTAATTTTCCTAAAATACATGGGACGAGTGATAGTCCAATCTGGACGAGTGGAACAGCGGCATCACTCGCCCAGTAGGACGAGTAAGAAATAAAAAATGTGTCGAGGCCTGCTTACTGCGTCATTAGGGATAGGCACCCGCTTCCTGTGTTAATTACGACCATGACTGTATTCAAAGCATTTTTTAAATTTATCGTTTCCGAAAATAGTTATGTTATTATTAACAGCCTCGTTAAAATGGCGTTTATTTGCAGTATCTGGAAATGTATGAGAGAGCGCGTATTTTCAAGTAGGCCTACATTTGTCTATTTTTTAGTTTTTATCCTTTCTAATTCCGATCATTTATCGTAACTTCATGCGTAACAATCGTCAAACACGGCCTGCCTAATAAACTTTGCGTTATTAAACGTTGCCTAATAAACCTTTCGTGACGTCATATAACGATGTGTGTATGACGTAATATGTTCCCAGATGATATGATAAACTTCAGGTCATGAATATTGGGTAATCTTTCTCCTCTAGACTAAATCTTCTTATTATATCGGACGATAGGATAAATAGAATATTAAGTTGCTGTCTTATAAATGTTAAATTATTAGACTCATCTCCAAAAAAATACAAGGCTCAGCAGAGTCTCACCTTGTATATTTTCTCCAACTCGCCTAATAAATTAAAATTTATAAGACGGTAACCTAATATTCTCTATGTATTTTCAGGAGTTTTATATTCAACTTCAATCCGTTTAGATTATAGATTTTAAATTATTAGGCTCGTCTACAAAACAAAAACAAAGCTCACTAGAGCCTAGCCTTGTATAGAATCTCCAAATTGCCTAATTTTGGGGAAAGCGGCGCCTATTCGGCGCAGACAAAAGCCGCGCTGAAAACGCTTCGAATACACACTTCATGGAAACTGGGCATAATACACTAACATTTATAAGACAATTTGTGTGTGTTTTACGTTTATTTATCTTCGCTACCGGTTGCCCATATGAGCGACGCCTCCCGAAGAGACTAGTCATTTTAGATTTTGGAGGATAGTGCAATGATACAGAAAGAGACCCATTCCAGAGTCTCCTCTTGTTATTTTACGTGCACGATGCAAACCACCGACATGAGACCTCGGTTTAAAGTCAGTCCCATCTGGAAGACGGGGGGGGGGGGTCGAACCTGCGATCCCTGGATTACCAGTCTAGCGTGTTACCACTGGACTACAGATCCATCTGTATCACAAAAACTATTTTTACCTGGCTATATATCCAATATAGTCATTACAATGTATTATAACTATACGCCCACAATGGCGATTTATCATCTATTCCAAAGCTGACCAACAATAGTGATTGGTTAGAATATGTCACATGCAAATTGTTAGTATGACCATTTATAAATACAGTTTACATATATACAAGATGCAAACGATATACGTTAAGTATGGAACGCCAGAACGGACATAATATACGGGGGGGGGGTTAAAAAGAATAAAGCAACTGAATATTTTCCATGTAACGTTTATTGGTGGTTTATTAACGATTTTTATGATTTCGATCCAATTCCAGGCTATGACATATACAGTAAAATACCCATTGGATATACTGTAGTTTATCTGTCGAGATTTAATGAATTAAATTATTTAATAAATTTAAATTATAAAATCAGGGAACACATGAAAATGGATAGCATGTGGTGCAAAGGAGACAACGATAACATCAGAGGAATCCGATTTAGAAGATCTATTTTCCTTAAAGAATATTCAAGGGAGGTAACTGCTCAATGTCTCCCATTCTTCTCGGAGTTTTAATTACAAGGTCGTTAGGTACATATATGGACCATTGGTATTTCTGGAAATAGATGACTACAGCTGTGTCGTTAATGACAGGAAATGTCAGTCACAGTTTGGGGCATCATGTTTAGAGTTTATTGAAATGTAACCCTGACTAAGACACCGGAAACACGTGACAACAACTGTACCGTTAATGGCCGGAAATGTCACCCACCTACGGCTGGAGATATTGTGATATGTACCATGGAATATGACTCTTGATATATACGAACTACGTGACCAAAGTTCGATCGTTGATTATAATGACCGGAAACTGCCAACAAATATGAAGGACAAACCCTCTGTTTCCGGCTGCTGTGGAAAGCTCTTGTATTGTTTGAAAACGCGTAATTAGTGTTTGAAACTATAATCACGAGCGCGTGCTTGTCTATCAATTCTTATTTCCAATTGTCTTGTTTTCTTAGAAGATTTGAAACGCGTTTTGAAATTCCATCTTAAAAGCTATTGGCAATCTATTATAGTCAATAATATCATGTCCTAAGTAACCTGGCTGGTGTGAAGACATCGACAGTATTGGTTGTAAATTTATGCATATTAATGGGAAATTATTCCTGGATGAAAGCCACAAAACCACAATCTGTCTATAGAACGATTTATTGGGATTGTGAGAATATGTGGTTTGTTGATGAACTCTTTGTATCTATTATCGAACTATTCAAATTGACAAAAAATACCATGAATGCAGCTGACGTCATGTCCGTCTTCAATTACTAATTACAGTCTACATCCGCTATGTCTAATTATCCGGTATCTCGAAGTCGGATCAAAGTCCCGTTCAGACACTATCATTTACATATAACTGGCTCCGTTTATATGGAATTTCGTTAAGTCAAACTTCGGTTATGTCGAAGTATTTTGTTCGGTCCGACGGAATTCGACATAACGGATGTAGACTGTATATGGTTTTACTGATATACGAGTAACTAATAGAATAGAAACATAGACACATTTTGTAGATTTGTTTTACTTGCAATCTTCAACCATGTGCTTTCTAATTCTATGGCCCAGTTGTATAGAGCTGAATTTGAAATCGAAAGGTTCCGGGTTCAATACTCGATCACGTCACTAACACTGTGCCAATGAGCAGTGTACAGCCTTATGACTGGCTATCGGCTTAGGTCGGCACATCTTGTACATGTATCAAGGTCCCCGCAAGTGTCTTGGCCGTACTATATGTATAACACCTGGTTTATTGGATGATGTCAAACGTGACGACATTTTACTAGCATTGTTTATAGTTTTGACGTCATTTACGCTTTCCAAGAAAACACCAATTACTAATTGACTGATTGAAAGCAACATTTATTTTACAACGATTGCGAAACACGTTTTAACAACTAATATTAATCACTCTCGTGGGCGCGTACGAGAGCGTATATGTGGGAGGAAACCTTAGTACCCGACGGAGAAAACCCACCTGTCCGATCTGTCGACAAAAGTGCCATCTCATATACTTCCTTGTACTTGGATGGAACTCAGTACAGTTTACCTCATGTCACTGATTACTATGAGCGAGTAAACAGCACTGCATCAATTCACGTTTTATGGGAAATATTAAAACAGGTTTTGGCAGCTAATCTGATCATATCATAGGTGGATTCATGTGATATTCTTTAGTTCCTGTGTATTTCTTGACAGATGATATGGCGTTTTCAGCATTGCTACGCAATACTTATAAATCGATGTAGTGGCCGCAATGGTAATCAATTTCGAATTACGCAATGTTAAATACGCACTAGAGCCATGCATACAATATTAAACTTTTTAAAAGTGTGGCCATTTTAATGTACAGAGCGTCATATTGTTCATAGCCATGTGACGTCTTCATTGACGCCTTCATTGTTCATCCACTAAGCACAACATAATATTATGCAATGTATTGTTGTGCAAAACATAGTTTATATCGACATATATTACACCGGAAAACGCATAGCATTTCACATTCTTCCTAAATAATTTACATAATGTTCGTCAGTATACGAGGTTTATGCGATCTACATACATCGTAAAAGTGAAAGTTGGAATTTTAAAACGATCCGGAATGGATATTTGCTTATTACTATATCCTACGATAGAGTGGAGGTTCGTGTGATACTGTCGTTTAGGGGTAAGACAATCCAGAATACTCTCAAACTAATTCTGAACATATGCAAAGGGTAAAATACTGTATAGCGCATTATATCTGCGGTGCCAAATGTTAGCATCACAGAGTTTTGTATAGGCTATGTCTTAAATTGGCGCACTTCTTCTTTTCCCGCTAAATTTACTACTACTACGCATTTGCTTTCATGTTGTAAATATTGACGTTAAGTTAAGATGCAATATATTGGCGAGGTTTAGATTTGGCGGAATCGTTACTGACCGCCAATATATCCAAAATAAAACCTCCGCCAATATATCTACTTATACAGTATAACGGTAAATGTGTCCGAAAACTCTTTTTGGTCATTGAATTCACATCTTTATTCATGATACATGTGTTTGTTTGTTTGTTGAATGCTTGTTTATATACATTTGTTATGTAGAGAAATGTCGTATAGGATGCTTGTTTATTAGTTGCACTATATGGCAACTGTTTGACAGAAATGCTATACAATATAACAAGAAATTGCATTCTGTATAAATATTCTGTTTTTCTCTCCGATGTATAGTTTCGCTTTAAATTTTCAATACGATGTATAGTGTCGCTTTAAGTATCCAATAAGATACAAAAATGGGCGAAACATATTAAATAGTCACCTACGTTACTAGTGTTACTATAATAAAGACAGATACATTGCATAAATGAACAGAACTGTACTAAGAAACACAGATATATACCATTCCGGGAAATTGCAGGTAGATTTTAGCTGATGAACAACCAAGCCAAGAGTTGTAAGACACACGTTGCTAGCTCCGGTTTTGGTGTATTAACATGATTGATGTCGGTTCGAATCCACTGGTTGTGTGTCACAGGATGACTGTGCTAGTAACACTATGGCTCGTGTCCGTCACCGTGTTTCCTTACAACTATATCACGTCCTGTATAATAGTTGAATGCTTATTGGATTGATGCCTGGAATAGGTAGTTGCTGGCATCTAGGATTAGGTGGTATGTACCTATATTACCGGACAGATACCTGAGATAATCTACAAGATCCAGCTGCACATCGGATAGCAGAACTGACGGATCTGTAGTCAAGTGGTAACACGCTAGACTGGTAATCTAGGGATCGCAGGTTAGGTGGTATGTACCTAGATTACCGGACAGATACCTGAGATAATCTACAAGATCCAGCTGCACATCGGATAGCAGAACTGACGGATCTGTAGTCACGTGGTAACACGCTGGACTGGTAATCTAGGGATCGCAGGTTAGGTGGTATGTACCTAGATTACCGGACAGATACCTGAGATAATCTACAAGATCCAGCTGCACATCGGATAGCAGAACTGACGGATCTGTAGTCACGTGGTAACACGCTAGACTGGTAATCTAGGGATCGCAGGTTAGGTGGTATGTACCTAGATTACCGGACAGATACCTGAGATAATCTACAAGATCCAGTTGCACATCGGATAGCAGAACGGACGGATCTGTAGTCAAGTGGTAACACGCTAGACTGGTAATCCAGGGATCGCAGGTTCGATCCCCCGTCTGACCGAAATATAACATACACCGTGCACGTAAAAGAACCACAGGAGGCTATGTAATGGGTCTATGTCTGTATCATTGCACTATCCTCCTAAAATCTAAAATTACTAAGACCATTAGACTACACGATGTAAAGCACCGACACGAGACCTGCGTTGTATTGTCGTTTAAAAGTTCTGTTCGAAATCAGACTTCATCTGTCGTTAAGTTTTGAGTGATGCACGTTGCGCACGAGAATAATATTGATGGATAATACAATTATACAGAGAGATCCCCATTCCAAAGACTATGCCAGTAGCCATGTAAGTATGTTGGCCTCAGTTGTCGAGTGGTTAGTGTCGTTGACTTCAAATCACTCACCGCTGTAGGTTCGAATCCAACTGCGGGTGTCGAATCCTTTAAAGTAAGCAGGCTATTCAACTTGCTATAGAAGGTCTGTGATACTATCATTGTGCCGGTCCTTGTCTAAGCTAATGCTCGGAGGGGAATCCCCGGAGTCTTACCCCACAAACAGTCGCTGGATAATCGCTATATGACCAAAGCTCTCGACGTGACTTCAAAGCAGCACTATATCGTAATAAATGATGTTTTTTTTGGTAAAATATAAATACTAATGTATGTGTGTTTACAAAAATCGAAATAGTCTCGCAGAAACGATAATAATCCAATAACTATACACCGTCGTATACGCGAATTGTTTATCAACAAACGAAATGTGTTTATCAACACACGAAATGTAAACACGCATGCGTGAAACAACAGCGGATGTAGAATAACACGTTGGAATGTCTTGTATTTTGAACATGAAATACTATCTATCTATCTTCCTCTAATGTCGAATCCCTCGGGGGGATGTAGACATGTACCTAAAAGACTTAGAAAACAGAGGTATGAATCGACATCTCAAGTAATTCAATTAAAAATGACTACGTGGGACAAATGGGGACGATGCATTCCGAATGTAAACAAGTGCAGACGATGGCGTTCCGATTGTAAACAAGTGCATGACCGACCGATTCGGAAAGTCCTACATTCGGATTCGAGTTTGTTTTATCGCAAAAAACACTGTTTACTAATTAAACATAATTATACAAATTATAATGTATGAATGCGTAGCAGCATTGCTACCCATACGTAAAATTTGAATTTTTCAAATATCGGTTGTTTCATACGATATAGGGCTGCTTTAAGCCTCCTAAACAACCAAGCAATATATATTGCCCTGAACTGACATGTTATGCAATATTTGCAAAATAAGGCTTCCAGTTTGTCATGTTGGCTAATTTGAAAATTGGTTATAAATAGATTATGTATCTGAGAAGCTATGTCAACATGCCAATCATGCATTGATTATGTATCTGAGAGGCGATGTCAACATGCCAATCATGCATTGATTATGTATCTGAGAAGTGATGTCAACATGCCAATCATGCATTGATTATGTATCTGACTAGCGATGTCAACATGCTAATCATGCATAGATTATGTATCTGACTAGTGATGTCAACATGCCAAGCATGCATAGATTATGTATCTGAGAAGCGATGTCAACATGCCAATCATGCATATATTATGTATCTGAGAGGCTATGTCAACATGCCAATCATGCATTGATTATGTATCTGAGAGGCGATGTCAACATGCCAATCATGCATATATTATGTATCTGAGAGGCGATGTCAACATGCCAATCATGCATAGATTATGTATCTGAGAAGCGATGTCAACATGCCAATCCTGCATTGATTATGTATCTGAGAGGCGATGTCAACATGCCAATCATGCATATATTATGTATCTGAGAGGCGATGTCAACATGCCAATCATGCATTGATTATGTATCTGAGAGGCGATGTCAACATGTCAATCATGCATTGATTATGTATCTGAGAAGCGATGTCAACATGCCAATCATGCATTGATTATGTATCTGAGAGGCGATGTCAACATGCCAATCATGCATTGATTATGTATCTGAGAGGCGATGTCAACATGCCAATCATGCATTGATTATGTATCTGAGAGGCGATGTCAACATGCCAATCATGCATTGATTATGTATCTGAGAGGCGATGTCAACATGCCAATCATGCATTGATTATGTATCTGAGAGGCGATGTCAACATACCAATCATGCATTGATTATGTATCTGAGAGGCGATGTCAACATGCCGATCATGCATAGATTATGTATATGAGAAGCGATGTCAACATGCCAAGCATGCATTGATTATGTATCTGAGAGGCGATGTCAACATGCCAATCATGCATAGATTATGTATATGAGAAGCGATGTCAACATGCCAATCATGCATTGATTATGTATCTGAGAGGCGATGTCAACATGCCAATCATGCATTGATTATGTATCTGAGAGGCGATGTCAACATGCCAATCATGCATAGATTATGTATATGAGAAGCGATGTCAACATGCCAATCATGCATTGATTATGTATCTGAGAGGCGATGTCAACATGCCAATCATGCATTGATTATGTCGCACATTTAATGCTGACGCAATGAGGACGTGTCGCTATATTTGTACAGAAGGATTTATCAATTTACAGGGGCTTAGCTTGAGGTTGGTATATGTGTAGGCACCTAACCCCAGGCCTCTCACACCTCAAGCTAGCGCGCTAAAACTGCCCTATCACGACTTCCACTGCGCTATCACGACTTTCACAGTGCTATCACGACTTACACTGCGCTATCACGACTACCACTGCGCTATTACGACCACCACTGCGCTATCACGACTTACACAACGCTATCACGACTTCCATAACACTATCACGACTACCACTGTGATATCACGACTACTACATCACCATCACGACTACCACAGCGCTATCACGACTTCCACTGTGCTATCACGACTTCCTACGTTGAAGCAATGCATTCTAGCGTGTGATTAATATAAAATAGGGAATGGTGTGCAGACGATTCCAAATTACCAATTATCCTCAGTAATCCCCAAATGTCATATGCATTTCTGAATCCATGGCTACAGGGAACATGAAGTACATTACTGGTCTCACACCACCAATGTAACGACCTAAACAATTAAGGAATGAATGACCTGTTAATAGTTTCCTTCCGGGTATGAACTACAATCGACGAGCTTAAAGCACATATAGTCAGAAGAAGATGTATATACTCCGATGGAAATTATTAACCCGAGATTAATGAGACACATTTCTGTTTTCTCTCTCTATTACCTCCCTTTGACAGATAAGGTCCGTGTTATCCCGAAATGTATATTGGTCCTTTTAGTTGGGATTCTTTGTTTTTACTGTTTTACGCTAACCAGATGTTGCGGTATGAGAAATGTACTTGCATCACAAAACCATGTTATTTAATTGATAACTAATTCTTATAGTAAACTATTAATTGGGTATGCTATTTTTAATAACTAATATATGGGAAAACGGATTAAAATGAATAGCATGTAAAGCAAAGGAAACAGCGGTAAAAACAGAGGAACCAATTAAGATGACCTATGTACTTTTAGGAGTATCCGGGGTAGTAACTAACTAATGTTTCTCAATACTTATGTTACATTAATTACTCAAAACGTATCAAAGAAACGCTACCCAACACTGCGAATGCGCATGTCAGTAACTTCGAATGCGCATGACAGTAACTTCGAATGCGCATGCCCATAACTTCGAATGCGCATGCACGTAACTTCGAATGCGCATGCCCGTAACTTCGAATGCGCATGCCCGTAACTTCGAATGCGCATGCCCGTAATTTCGAATGCGCATGCCCGTAACTTCGAATGCGCATGCCCGTAGCTTCGAATGCGCATGCCCGTAACTTCGAATGCGCATGCCCGTAACTTCGAATGCGCATGCACGTAGCTTCGAATGCGCATGCCCGTAACTTCGAATGCGCATGCACGTAACTTCGAATGCGCATGTGAGCTGCATATGTGAGGACATTCTCACTAAAATGGATACAATCAGAGCATATACGTTATGTAAATATTATACATTATAAACACTCGGATTTCTTAATTTACTAAACCTCCTGCTGCCCACCTACTAGATTCTCTACCATGACTTACTTTCCAAGCAAGGATAGAGTCGTCATTAATGTTACGTTTATTTATCGTCGCTACCGGTTGCCCATCTGAGCGACGCCCCCCTGAATAGATTATTCATTTTATAGTGCAATGATACAGACATAGACACATCCCAGAGTCTCCTCAGGTTCTTTTACGTGCATGGTGTAAAGCACCGACACGAGACCTCGGTTTAAAGTCCCATTTGTCACTAATGTTGGTAAAACATGTGTCCAACCCATTTCCTTCTAATAAATTATGATAGTTTCACTCATATAATATTCGTTACATTTCATTTGTTGTACAACTACTGTGCAGTCTGTGTATATGTATGTTCTTTGAAAGCAATACAATACCAAAACTAAACGTCCAAGAAAGTATGCCTGGAAACTACTGTGTGCTCTGTCATAGAGAGACATGCTCAAAATGTTCACATGTCAACATACATATAAACAATCCACCGGAACAAACTTGCACATAACCAATGCAGCACTGGGTGTCAGGGCATGTCCTAACAGAGAAGTAAACTTATCCCACAAGAAAAAGATCCCAAGGGGTAAATCATCCCAATCTAGAACTTGGATCGATATCGATTGTTATATATATGTACGAGTCTTCTGTGAAAACGACCCCATGTCAAAACGGCCTCGATTTGGACAAATCTGCCACTGTCAGAGTGTTTCAATTGGTCAAAATGGCCCTCAAAACTACCCCTTTTGATTCTGAATATTAATGTAATATCGTACTATAAAGTTGAAGAAATCTTCTGAATTATGGCTAGTATGTTAATTTTAACATAACACAGCATTATGTCTGTATAGTTTACTCACAGAAGGAATTGACCGTGTTTAAATCTGCAATAAAACATGGTTTATTATGTGATGCCAAACGTGACGACATTTTACTAGCATTGTTTATAGTTTTGACGTCATTTACGCTTTCTAAGAAAAACACCAACTATTTTTTTGCGCGTTTTGTACATTTTGGTCGTGTTAGAATCTAAATAATATTTGGGTTATTTATAGTCGAATAAAACATGGTTTTCAGTTCTGAGCGCCGGAATTAACAAAACATGTCGTACCTACTTAGGCCTACGACTCGCGTCGTTAATTCTTAGGCGTCAGCGCTCCAAACTATATTGTATTCGCCAATAAATAACTGAAAGACAACTAACATTTGTTAATTCGATTATGGCGGGAACACAATATTAGTTTATTTTAGTAATTTTCCATATCTGCAAAATGAGAACATGAATAGAAGGGAAATGTGTGAGATAATTAAGAACACATTAGTCTAACTTTGAATGTGTATGATCACTTTCTGTGATCATTGATAGCACATATGTAATCATGATGCACGTGCTGTGTCACGCATTAGTTATAACTTGCTTATAAAAATTAGTTGTGCCAAAAAACTTTAGTTGAAATTCAGTTTCTGGAATATCTGGAAAACGAATATACAGTACATTAGAGAATTACAATGTGTAGAAACGAATATACAGTACATTAGGGAATTACAATCTGTATAAACGAATATACAGTACATTAGGGAATTACAATGTGTAGAAACGAATATACAGTACATTAGGGAATTACAATCTGTAGAAATCTTCTTTTTTTCCACCTATTTAGTTTCGCTTTAAGTAAACACACGATCTATTGTGTAATTTCGCTTTAAGTTTAAACTTTATTTATTTTACAACGATTGCGAAGCAAGTTTTAGCAACTTATATTAATCACTCTCTTTGGCGCGGATGAAAGCATACATGTGGTCATTCGTGTGGGAGGAAACCGGGGTACACGGTGAAACCCCTCCTGGCCGATCTGGTTACCACCGTACCATCTCACATACTTCCCGATCCGAGGATCGAACCCGAGGTGCATTGGTTAGAAGCGAGCGCGCTAAGCACTGCGCTAATCGGATATAGCTCTAAAGCTACTTCCCAAACTTTACGACACAGTTGATTATCAGGGTTGGCAATTTCCCGGGAAATAAGAGTATTTCCCGGGACGGCGGGAAATACCGGGAAATACCGGGAAATACTGGGAAATACCGGGAAATACCGGGAAATACCGGGAAATACTGGGAAATAAGAATTTGGATACCGGGAAATAAGAATTTGGATGATTTTGGTGGTAAATACAGGTATATATACCATACAATTTCTATTACCCGGTGTACTGATTGTAGTATCATGTGTGCAGGATGAAAATGAACTGCTTTTGAAGAATATGACGAAAAATACAGGCATTCATAGTGGCATTTACGCATTGCTTATAATCTTTATATAAATGTTAGAGATCTAACATTATTGAGACTGTTCATTATTACTCTAATATACATTGTATACAAACACAGTTTAAGGAGTTTATACATACATTTATTGGAGGTATTTTAAATGTTTAATGTAGTAGGCAAAATGCAAATGTTTTTAGGATTATCCCTGAAATGTGTTCATAATATAGCTGTATTATTAAAATAATCAATTAGTTATTAAAGAAGTCAGAATCATAATTTGAGATGACCCACACTGTTTGTTTGTACACAATTTCAACACGTCACCAGTGCCCAGGAGCTTCTTCATGAGACCAAGCCGGAACTTGTACCCGAACTCCTCAACTACATGTCCGAGACACTGCCAATTCCTAAGGTGCTACAACAGGAATCCTCCATCAACAACTCGAAGCCAGCTGTATGGTGGTCATGTGTGGAGAGGTCGGGCGTGATCACCAAAGACTTCAGTCAGCTCGCCAGGAAATTGATGGTACTGCCAGCAAGTTCAGCCGCCATTGAACGTGTGTTCTCCAACTTCGGCATCATACAGACGAAACTACGCAACAGACTGGGCGTTGAGAAAGCAGCGAAGCTGGTGCTATGCTACTGCTTCCTGAGAGGTAGCGAGGAAATCGACTGGTGAAGACAGACTACTGGCTGAAGAAACATTCCAACAAGAAAAACGAAAAAATAAATGAAAAAAAAAACAATAAAATAAAAAAAAACAAAAAAAAACAATAAAACCCAAAAAAAACTGTTGTGGTTGCCAATGATGCCACCTGATGAGTACCCCTGGCAGGGACGAAATAGTTTAAGCACTTATAGAGTGGTAGCAATGCATAAAAATGAGCAAAAAACGTGTTTGGAAGACACATAATCTTATTTCCCGGTATTTCCCGGTATTTCCCACTTCTGGGCTTATTTCCCGGGGCGGGAAATACCGGTATTTCCGGTATTTCCCGGCGGTATTTCCCGCCCCCGGTATTTCCCGGCCAACCCTGTTGATTATTCATGACCGTTAATGTCAAACATAGAAATGCAATACAGTAATCACACTAGTTAATCATCGGATCCATATCGAAATCTTCTTATGTAACCCTTGATTTCCATCTCACTAATGTACGGAGTCAATCGTATTGACATCGTGTTTGCGCTTAACGCTGGTATTTTATGATATTTGTGTGTGTTTTACGTTTATTTATCGTCGCTACCGGTTGTCCATATGAGCGACGCCTCCTGAAGAGATTAGTCATTTTAGATTTTGGAGGATAGTGCATGATACAGACACGTGTGTGTGTTAATTTCTGCATTTTCTGGCGTGTCATCACACGATACCTCCATGTTTATACATGAATGACACGCGGAAGCACCCGAAACAATTAAAATAGCAACGTTAGTTTATACAAATTTATTTTAGCTAGATTGCGAAACAAGTTATTCAACTTATATAAATCACTCTCGAGACCTCATTCCTGATGGAATCCATCGCCACGAGGGAGAGAGAAGAGGCAACGTGGAATTAAATGCCTTGCCTAAGGGCACAATCGTAACGGCTCCAGTGGGGCTCGAACTAGCAACGTTACCGTATATAGTGTGGCAGATATACGAAAAAAGTGTGGGTTTGTTTATACAAGCGTGAATCTTGGCACAACTGCACACCAAGGTCGTTAAGCAAATTGTTAGAACCACGAGAACAAGTCTGTGTCAGCATTGGCAGCCATTTTCCAAAATGGCACCAAAAGCTATACGTCATGAAAAAGTTTAATCTATAATGCAAAGCTGAGACATTTATTTGTACCCAATTACCCATGTATACAATCAAAATGTTTAAAATAATGCACACGGCATGCTTAGTGGTTCTGTAAGCTATATTTTAATAGCCATATAGCATATACTACTAAAACCAACGCTGACTCAGCACATATTTCGGAGTTTGTATTATTTTCCAGATGAGTATATAGATTGAATGCCATTTTAATTGTAGCATTATACGATGCATTATTGAAGTCATTTTTTTAAAAAATTTATTACTTAAGTTTATTTGACGTCGCTACAGGTTTCCCATTTGAGCGACGGGCAGTTTACCCTAAAACACCTTTCCTGGGCAGGCTCCAGCGGTTAACCAGTATTTGGTGCACCAACCTCCGTAAGAAACTGCCAACTTTTTTATATAAATGAGACACGGTCTGAGCGGGGCTCGAACCCGTGACCATCAGAGATGATAGGTTACAGTGGTATACAAGTCAGCGACGAAGTCCGGCTAACAGTGCACAGTCCCTTTTATACTTTTACTTGAACTGTGCTGCAAACAAGATACTATTAGGAGCGTGCCATTAGAAATGTACTTCACTATTGTCTTGTGTTTCTATGTTACAATGATAAGCTAGAGGTCACACCGTGGACGGTATAGTTCAGGTCCATCACTCAACTGCCCTCCCCTCACCACTTCCTGTTCCAATTCTACTCTAATTATTTCATGTAAGGAAGTTATCAAGCTGGCTTGTGGAAAGTACGCGGTTCTACACGGGTGTGTTTTACCTTTATTTATCGTCGCTATCGGTTGCCCATATGAGCGACGCCTCCTGAAGATATTAGTCATTTTAGATGTTGGAGGATAGTGCATGATACAGACAGAGACCCATTTCCAGAGTCTCCTCTGGTTCTTTTACGTGCACTGTGTAAAGCACCGACACGAGACCTCGGTTTAATGTCCCATCTGAAAGACTGTTAATTTATTAGGGTCAGACGGGGGATCGAACCTGTGACCCCTGGATTATAAGTCGAACGGGTTCTACACGGGTGCATACCGTGCCTGAAATAGTTCCGCCAATGATAGCTGGGGAGTCTCCATATGGCATACGCTATTGGTGCGACTTGATGCCACACCCCAACACACACACACCAAAAACCAAACAAACCAAACAAACCAAACAAACCAAACATCAATTATAAACTATTCAAATTTTAAGATAAGTTTAATGATATTGCAGCACCTTAACTCGAGTTTTTTGTGGAAGTATATGTTTTCCCATTAAAACTTGCACGGAGATTTCTAAGGAGAGGATTATTAGAAATAATATTTTTAAATTTTAGATTTTATGTCAAATTTGAAAATATATTCATATGTGAAATGTTTTATTGTGGAAGTACTGTCTCCGTTTATCGATATTAATTTTACGCTTCCCAATGGCATATTGAAATCTGTGAAATAAAATGTGTTATTCACTCTGGTTGCAAGCAGAATAAAAAAGCACATTTTATTTCTCACTGCCTTGATTTCCAGCCACTGCAGTTTGAAATAGTGTCAGTGTGACTCAATCTGTCAGAGACATCAATCATGACGTCATTTAAACGTGTCATTCTGACGTCAATTAGTGCATGGTTGTATCGTTTTCCATAATAAAAAATACACCTATCATGAAACAACATCCATTCTAAGTGCAAAAAGATCTTCATAGAAAAACACACTGCAATTTAATGGTTGGATTGACCGTAAACAGGTTAATGCCAGACACACGAACGATACAAGTAATTTCCTTACTAGATAGTCTGCTCTTCGCAGGATGCAAGCAATTTCCTATAAATAAAAAGGATTTTACAGTACGTTAGCACAATATTTGTTTCTGTGTTAAATAAGAATTTAGATTACGGTCAGAGTTGTGATGTGGTTTGCTCGCTAGGCTACCAGTTTGTTGTTTTGGTTTTTTGGGAGGGGGGGAAGGGGGTTGGTTAATGTTACACCAACAGCTTAGGTCATATGTATCTCCAGCTAGTATTGGTGTTGCCAGACCCCTGGTGCCCCTCTGAGCAGTATTACAGACACGGACGGGAACCCGGGTTGAACCACCAACCTACCGCATGTCAGCTGGATGGGTACCTCAACACCTCATGTAGTGGGATTCGAATATACAGCGGTGAGGGGCACGTGATTTGAAGTCAACTATCTCAACCATTCCTTCGACAAGGCACTTCAATTCTACATTGCCTATTCTCTCTCCCTTACGGCGATTGGTTGCATCAGGAATTAGGTCTCGAGAGCGATTAAATTAAGTTGTAAGAACTTGTTTCGCAATCGAGCTAATGTTAATTTGTATAAGCTAACGACCGTAACCACTCGACCACGGAAACCCCCATCGGCCCCCAGCAATGCAACCTGGTTTATATACATTGTAATTTATCAATCTGGTTAAAATAGTCTGGACAATGCCATACTTACTAGTTATATCGATTTGCGTATGTTGCAACTAGGGTTACAATCGACATTAAAGGTAACAATAATGGATTTGTTCGTATATTATGCGTAAGTTCGCGACATTAAATATAATAACATATGGCGACACACGGTAATGATAAAATGTTAACATTGCTATCAAGCGCAATGGTATGTATATTCTAATACTGAATCGGTTAGTGGACGTTATTAACCGGGTAATTGGTACTGTGCGGGTTAATATTCAGGCCCGGGTGTAGGATTTTTTCATAGGGGTGCGTAATTCTGTTCAGTGATGAGTCCAAGCACGAGTGCCTAGCGGGATCCGCATCGTTTGAATTTGGGGGTGATGCGGTGGATGGGAATTGTACCCCAACACTGTTTTATAACGTCAATGTCTGGGCGCCTTTGATACCTTGCATCAATATATTTCGTGCGCATATATTGTACATACATATATACAAAACTAGGCGGCAAGCGTATATTGGGTTGAATTTGTAGCAAATGATAGTTGCATATTTTGCATCTACGAAATTTTAAATTATGATAAATGTATCGACAAAAAGCGGACCTCGGCAGATTTAGGGGCGTACCCCCCTCACCCATCGCACACCCACTGTATACGGCCATCAGTCAATTGAACCATAATATGGTCAAACACTCTGAATACCAGATTGTTTGCTGATGTGTTACACCATATTGGTCTATGGCTAATGAATGTGTCCCCCTTAAATGAATCCGTATATTGGATGTTCATTCCTGTTTTGTGACACTTGTAGGACACCTATTGCCGTGAACTTACGGCAGGTATTTATGTAATCCTGTTGCCAGGGGAAGAAAAAACTCGTCCGGTTAACATGTTAATAAAAGCGGCTAGTCGTGAGTTTGTAGGCGGACAGACGGATCGGTAGTCCAGTGGTAACACGCTGGACTGGTAATCTAGGGATCGCAGGTTCGATTCCCCGTCCGACCCTAATACAATTAACAGTCTTTCAGATGGGACGTTAAACCGAGGTCTCGTGTCGGTGCTTTACACCGTGCACGTAAAAGAACCAAAGGAGATTCTGGAATGGGTCTCTGTCTGTATCATGCACTATCCTCCAAATATAACTAATCTCTTCAGGAAGTGTCGCTCATATGGGCAACCGGTAGCGACGATAAATACACGTAAAACACACAATGCACACTATCATAATCATTGCTGTATTGTACAGTAGAAATAGTAACAGCAGCAGTCATATTGACCTACTGGAGTTTGAAAATAAACATTCTGACATATATGCCTTTAATATACCTCACGTGACTGCTCATAGGCCAATAGTCAATATTATTTACTATTGGCCTCCGAGATAATATTGACCGGTCAATATGTCGGTAATGTTGACTGCCTTTTGCTTCCAGTCTGAATCAGTAAAACGCTCATTGGGATATTGCTAGAAACAAAGCGCCTCTCTTAATAAGTAGACGCTTATTGAAATGCATACATAGAAGCGTCTAGATACTTACAGATTCTATAAATAGATTTACTGAGACAAGTCAGCAGTTAGAATCTTGATTGTTTGCTTTTCAAATACGTGTACCTGGGTTCAATATAGTAAAGCGCAGAGGTTAATAGTCATGTCTCTGGATGATATTTTTCATATCTCCCACTCAGGGATTCATTATTTATACAATAGTCGCAGTGGCTAACACTAGTATAGTCTATAAATATTGCATGGCAGTATGTGTGTAATATGGGCATGAAAGCACAATGTCACACGAGACTACGGCTTTTATTATTTATTTTACGATTTCATTGTTTATTAGCAATATGCATATACGTATGCTTTGACCATTTATGTGAACTCGACAGACGGATCTGTAGTCCAGTGGTAACACGCTGGACTGCTACTCCAGGGATGGCAGGTCGGACCCTAATAAAATTAACAGTCTTTCAGATAGGACGTTAAACCGAGGTCTCGTGTCGGTGCTTTACACGTTGCACGTAAAAGAACCAGAGGAGATTCTGGAATGGGTCTCTATCTGTATCATGCACTATCCTCTAACATCTAAAATAACTAATCTCTTCAGGTTTAACGTCCCATCTGAAAGACTGTTAATTTTATTAGGGTCAGACGGGGGATCGAACCTGCGATCCCTGGATTACAATGCTATATTAACTCGTGCATAGTTTTAAAAAGTTGTGATTATTTCTATGTCGGTTAATTGGAATACATTTGCATAAATTATTCTAATACGGTATGGAAATAATGGCTATAACTTTGTAAATCTATGTCCGATTTATGTAAAATGAGATATTCATGTTAAGCTCAGGCACACATTGTTCGTTTAACGGGGCACTTTGATTGCTGCAATGCAAACAACTTCGAATATGTGTGCGTGCGTTTATGCAGATTAGCTGCATAACTAACGACAGTGTTTGTCATTTGAAAGTTTCTGCTATTCTATCATTACTGGTACACCAGTTATGTTCTTACCAATCTAGTTGTTCATTAGGGTTCTCCGTGGCCGAGTGGTTACGGTCGTTGGCTTCAACTCACTTGCCCCTCACCGCTGTAGGTTCGAATCCATTGGAAGCTATCCATCTTGCTTACTGACGGTCGGTGGTTTTATACGGGTGTCCGTCCGTCCGTGCCTGAAATATTGCCCGAAGGCAAAAGCGCACTCCACAAATAACAGCCATATGACCTAATCTGTTTGTGCAATTTTAAAGACGGATCTGTAGTCCAGTGGTAATACGCTGGACTGGTAATCCAGGGATCACAGGTTCGATCCCCCGTCTGATCCTAATAAAATTAACAGACTTTCAGATGGGACTTTAAACTGAGGTCTCGTGTCGGTGCTGTACACCGTGCACGTAACAGAACCAGAGGAGACTCTGTAATGGGTATCTGTCTGTATCATTGCACGATCCTCCAACAATCTAAAATGACTAATCTCTTCAGGAGGCATCGCTCATATGGGCAACCGGTAGCGACGATAAATAAACGTAAAACACACACACGATTTTAAACCAATAACTCCAGCCCCAAAGGGCCGTTTGACACCCGGAATGTACAAGAAACGAAATGCGGACCAAGTTTGCAATATACTAGTAAGATGATTTTATTTCAGACCCATTTAGCGTGAAAATAAACGCCATTCGGAGAGAGACTTGAAAATTAAGAGATGTTTAATAAATATTATAGTAGTCTGAACGTCTCGGAAGCAGGTCGGATTATACTTATAGGATACGATCGGATGGCATACGACACGTGGACGAGGTGTGGAATACTCTGTAGAACCACGTTCCATATGGTTTTGTCGGACATCCGTATGGTTCGATCCCAACATCTTACGAGTACAAATCGTATCGCACCAATATTCCATCCGATATAATCGTTCTCGGATATTATTTGGAGAGACAGCGGAACGCACTCATGTGCAACGAAAGCAACTTAGCGACTGGACGAAGCCCACGGACGGGAACTAGACGGATGGACAACGGATCGTACTGCAAATACTCACATCTATATTGATCGCTTCGGCACATCTTGGTGACTGTACATCGAGAGAAACGGTGCAGTTGGACTCGGCTATTGTCAACATGTAATAGCGAGCTCAAAGCGAGCGGGTCCTTGAGTTGTAGGGTAGCGTGAGTTGAGATGAGAGTCGATATGTTAGCTAAATTTAAACCGGAACACTAATTGTCGGCTTAAGAGCTGCCACATCGAGGCAGGACGGATATAGCATACGGAGCCGCAACGAGGCCCGGACGCTTTCTTAATGAGACAGATTAGTCCAACAGCGTTCGTGTGAGCCCGATTAACATTCACTGCACCTATTTGATAGTGGAACACAATCAAAATGCACAGGTTCGATCCCCCGTCTGACCCTAATAAAATTAACAGTATTTCAGATGGGACGTTAAACCGAGGTCTCGTGTCGGTGCTTTACACCGTGCACGTAAAAGAACCAAAGGAGATTCTGGAATGGGTCTCTGTCGGTATCATGCACTATCCTCCAAAATCTAAAATAACTAATCTCTTCAGGAGGCGTCACTCATATGGGCAACCGGTAGCGACGATAAATAAACGTAAAACACACAAACACAAAATGCACACTATCATAATCGTTGCTGTATTGCACAGTAGAAATAGTAACAGCAGCAATAACAGTATCACATTGAAATACATATATTTTTTACATACATGTTTATACTGGAGAAAATAGTTCTATTAGCCCCGGCCGTGGATTAATACTTCTTTAGCTATTCTATGTATCTACGATTGAGCTCGCTTTGAGGCTTTGCCTTATTCATGTTATAATTAGAAATGCTAAGTTCGTTATTGTGAATATGGGTAGCTATTCCTTGTAATTATGGTAACCATTGTTGCAGTTTGTAATTGTCCATTGATGTTCCACATAGTTCCGAGAAATGTCTCCGGAATAATTACTAGCTTCTAATCTGACTCATTAACCACATATTATATTTCTAGAATAGTTCATACATTTTTAACGGGAAAGTGCTTGCATATTCTTAATTAAAGATCGTTTTTTATGGAGCTTATTAAACGTGATCTGAAGAATGCTTAGAGCAATACATTTATATTATATACTTTTATATCACTACTGTGAATCCATGGATCGTAGTTTCGAGCCGTCGTTTGGCCAGTCTTTCAGATGCCAACCACTGCGCTATATATATATGGATCAGCATTGGCCACACCGTCTCCTAGTGGTTAATGTGCCCGCCTACGGAGCGGTAGGTCTATGGTTTGAATCTCGCCAGGGATTCATTCTGATATGGCCGGTTGGTGAACCGTCAGCTAGTTTAATAATGGTTACCGATTGCCTACCAGCCTGGCGCTTGGCATACAAGCATAGGATTCGTGAAGTACTGATGTTCATCAAAAGAGGTGTCTCATAAGTCAGAAATGGCTGGCCCTTTAAATAGGGGTGACACTATAATAAACAAACACTTTACTTTACTTTTATATCACATTGTACTGTGAATCTATGGATCGTAGGTTCGAGTCGTCGTTTGGCCAGTCTTTCAGATGCCAACCACTGCGATATTACGACTTCCACAAATACTTGATTGTAACACGCTGAACTGGTAATCCAGGGATCGCAGATTCAATCCCCCGTCTGATCCTAATAAAATTAACAGTCTTTCAGATGGGACTTTAAACCGAGGTCTATAGTCGGTGCTTTACCCCGTGCACGTAAAAGAACCAGAGGAAACTCTGGAATGGGTATCTGTCTGTATCATTGCACTATCATCCAACAATCTAAAATGACTAATCTCTTCAGGAGGCGTCACTCATATGGGCAACCGGTAACGACGATAAATAAATAAAAAATATATAAGTATAGCTCTAATACAAATATAATATTTGTATTGTTATTGTTTCACCTTTATTAATTGCGCTCCTTTATATGTTCTTTATTTTTGACAGTCATGCTATTGGGTGTAGGATTATTGCATGTAAGGAGTTCTCTTCCTCCACCATTAGTATCTGGAGAGTCACCATATGACCTAATAATATCATTATAATACACCATAATTACCAACTGTTGTATTTATATAGTCATCGCATTAGCTTGAATAAACATGTCTTTAATTATCAGTCATCGATCAGTACTAAATTGATGAACATCATTCATATATGCAAACACCATTTCATAGTACATCCCCTCCCTCATCTAATCATAATATTTGATTTCATATATTTTCTTTACATATATATATATTTTTTTCAATTCAATTATTCTTTATTAACTCAGATCATTTACATGAAATATGAGTATACATGTAATTAGTTAACAGATGTTGTGACACGGGTTGATATATAAATAATAAAGAGTACAGTAGAGAAAAGAGTCTAGTTTGGAGATGGGTAAAGAGCGGGAAATTCTATTGTTTTGTTTTGTGTTAGTTGTACTTCACGTGATTGTTAGTTTAAATTTTATTTATTTTGGCAACGATTGCGAAGCAAGTTTTAACAACTTATCATATAAGATAAGAAATTATTTTATTATAGTGACATGTGCATTAAACATAAATATCAAACAAATATATACAAAATGTTGCACCCGACCCAGTGGGCCTATAAGTCACCTCATATACAAAGTTACAGTTAATGACATTTAACTAACATACATATATATACGATTTCAAACAATTATGGTTTAAATATGGTCAATGAGAGAAAGATTTGTTAACAGTTGGACATTAAGCAAAATTAAACTACAAACAGCGTTTCCTTTGCAAAATGATGATGTTCCATATTGAAATAGGACACACTGTGTAATTGTGTGTTGTATGGTCATGTTTATGTATAAATAGTTCTTCTTCTCAACAGATAGGTCTGTACCACATATTTACTTAGTTTTCTAGGGTAATTTTCTGTACAATACAACAGTTTCTGCTCTAATGACATATTGTTAAAATCATTGTCTCATTGTCTGACAGTTGGCTTTCAAACACTTCGTCGTATCGACATATTGTTAAAATCATTGTCTGACAGTTGGCTTTCAAACACTTCGTCGTATCGCATTATGCAGGCTACAGTCAAACAGAAAATGCATTTCTGATTCCACAGTTCCTTATATTAATCACTCCCGTTGGCGCGGATGAAAGCGTATATGTGGTCATTCATGTGGGAGGAAACCGGAGTATCCGGAGAAAACCCACCTGTCCGATCTGGCGTCCACCGTACCATCTCACGTGTTAATAATTTCGTTGTACATAATTATGTTAAATACCAAAAACTGTAATAGTGTCTAATAGAATGGGAAACATCGGTGAGTTACTGCCCCTGGATACTCCCTAAAAGTAGATTGGTCCTATTAAGTGTGTTCCTCTGTTTTTATCGTTGTGTCTTTTGCACACACTGTGTGGCGTTCGTGGTCCAATGGTAGAGCGTCGGATTTGGAATTTAACGGTCCGGGTTCGATACTCAGTCAGGCCACGTATGTAGTATCATTGAGCAAGGCACCTCACATACATTGCTTAGTACTGGTTAACCGCTATGGTCGGCTAAGCATGCCCAGGAAAACATGTCTAGGTCCCCGCAAGGGGTTTGACATTAATGGTACATATATATACATATACATATATATACTGCTAGCATTTTTATTCCACTATCGTTTTATATAATTATTAAATAGAGAATATTAGGTTCCAAAAAAATACAAGGCTCGGCAGAGCCTCGCCTTGTATTTTTTCTCCGACTCGCCTAATAAATTAAAATTTATAAGACAGTAACCTAATATTCTATTTATCCTACAGTCTGAGTGTGAACCCGACACAAAAACAAACAAACTAGCCATGACAGCTTACAAACTCGCTACGCACTTGGTAATATGTTGTGCATTGATATTTCTCTATATAGATAAATGACATTTCTCTGACAACAGTAGTTTCCAGAGGGGTCTCATCGAGTGGTGTTAATTCATCCCAAACAACCTGAAAGTTTGCCTGTACACGACTTTCTTCTTGGGACATTTTCCAAACTCAGCAGACAGCACAATGTGACGACAGACGCTTTGTTTATTTACAAACCGTAATCTGGGTAATAAAAGTAGTCCGTCACGAAAGCTTTATTAGGCACTGACTAATAAAGCAAAATTTATTAGGCAGGCCGTATTTGTACGTTATTTCGCATGAAGGTAGGATAAATTACTATATCTCGACATATCTCCTACAGTATATACAATGGGTACTTATTTGTAAAACAATGCTATCAGTTAATTAACACGATTTTGATAAACTCACAATTATCATACCGCAACATCTGGTTAGGGAACAACAGTAAAAACAAAGAATTCTAACTAAAATGACATATTCACATTTTGGAATAAATCAGACTTTCTCTGCCAAGGGAGGTAATAGAAAATTAGAGTTGTCTCTCATTGTTCTTCCTCTTCATACTAAGCTATTATATTTATACAAATTTATTTTAACTCGATTGCGAAACAAGTTCTTACAACTTATATTAATCACTCGATACCTCATTCCTCATTCCTGATGGAATCCATCGCCATGATGGAGAGAGAGAGAGAGAGAGAGAGAGAGAGAGAAGAGGCAACATGGAAATTAAATACATTGCTGCCTTAGTGCACACTCGTAACGACATCAGCAAGGCTCGAACTCCGGGTCTTTCGTTCCTGAAGCGAGCTCGTTACCACTGCACTATCACGACTTCCTACGCCATTTGTACAAACCACTGAAACAAACCCACATATCAACATATACTGAAGGAATTGGCACTGCTTATTTCTTGCAGATCTGTATGCGCTGGTACGTGAAGCATGATTAACGTGCTTCTAACATTTCACAGAATCATTGAATAAAAGATCAACACATTGAGATTCACTTCGAGACATTTAGTTCTTGTTTATTCCACATGGAAACAACATCTCGCAGATTAGATCACGCGAATCTAGTGGTCTCATACATATGATCAAATACGGACTTTAGTCTACTTCTAGTAGAAATAAGACACACTTTGCCAAATACAGATCCATCAAATGTGTCATTTTGGGATAATATGGATAACCACAAATCAGAAAAGGTCAATGACACATATTTAATCACAATAGATGGGTTAAATAACTAAATTGATGAACAATCGCACCTCTAGCTTTCAAATATATGAGAGAGCCAGCTACATTTGCTGCTACTTCTTGGCAGCATACATATGATGATTTCGTTAAAAGAGTCCCCAGTGACCAAGTGGTTACGGTCGTTGACTTCAAATAAATTGCTCCTCACCGCTGTAGGTTCGAATCCTACCGGGAGTATCAATATTTTTCATGTGAGGAAACTATTTAGTTGACTTGTGGAAGGTCGATGGGTCTACACGGGTGCACGTCCGTGTCTGAAATACTGCTCAGTATAGACATCTGGGTCTTTCTCCATATGTCGCCATAAGCTGTCGGTGCGACTTAGAAACACATTGTAAAACACCACGTGTCTCTTCCATTCTTCCAGCAACACGTTTGTTTTGAATTGGTTTCACTTTTCATCTAGATTCAATATTATAAGTCATTTAAAGCGACACTAAATCAGTGAAAACACAAATTGCTACAGAATGCATTTTCCTATTATATGATATTATTTCCTGCCAAATATTTGCATCAAAAATTGAGTATTTCAACTAATAAGCAAACGTTGTATAAGCGGTTAGTTGACATAACAATATAATGTCAATAGGGTCGTCGACATGCATAAGTAATATCATGAATAACATGATATATGGAACAGATTTGCCGTTATATCTCACATGTGTGCCTATGCATATTTATTTGTAGAATAATATTAGGTAACACACTGTCGTGACGTCATACATTTGTACTTGCAGTCCATTATTATTAATATTGGACTGGTGTCAGAAGGCCAGATTATTATATTAAAAATACCACGCGTAAATATACGAAATTAACAAGTCATGTTTGACGTCACTCAAGGCACGTTTTAGTGCAGATTTAAACACGGTAAATTCCTTTTTTGCGTATACAGACAAAATGCCGAGCCTTGTTAGAAATCATAATATAATGGACTGAATATAAATAATGCTCTGCATAGAACGCGATGACGTCATACTTTCAATAAAGGTTACACACCGTAAACAAGATAGGACTACTCCTCATATGTTATCGAAGTGCCATTTGTAACAGTCATATTGAATCGCTCAATGTACGTGCAAAGCAGCCGTTTACTCCCAGAGGTTGTCATGCATTGATTGTCTTACTTGTATTTCCAAGCAGTTCACCCTTTCGATAGATTGAGCTTAGTGTTACAGTGTCTGTGTTTGTTCTCCTGTTAGCAAATGTATGTCTGTATTTATCCTCCCATCCTCAGAACGATTACCGAAAGCATAACTGACACGTAAAATAGCCATTACTGCAGAGGCAATGGAAGTCTGATACAGTCAAACGTGTCTTAAGCAGCCAGCCAAGGGAGTCAGAGAAAGTGGATGCTTAGCACAGTCGGCTGTTATAGAGGTTATTTGTATATTAAAACAACATATTGGTAATCTGTAGTCAGAGAAAGTGGTTGCTTAACAGAGGTGGCTGCTTAATAGAGGTCATACATATAATAAAACGACCGATTGGGAATCTGGAAACTGGCTGCTTAATACAGGTTGGCTGCCTAATGGAGGTGACCACTAACACAGGTTTGACTGTATTTCGATTCGGAAATTGCCAATGATAAGGCATATACAGTGAAACCTGTCTTAAACAGCCAGTCCCAATGGAATTACGTAAAGTGGATGCTTAGCACATGTGGCTGCTTAATAGAGGTCTAATGTACCGGTATGAATGTAAATTGGCTGCTTAATACAGAGTGTCTTTTCAATACTCATCCTCAGAAAGATTACTGTAAATATAAACGATAAATAAGGTATATACAGTCAAACCTGTCTTAAGTAGCCAGCCAAGGGACTTGCATACAGTGGATGCTTAGCCCCAACGACTGTTTAATAGAGGTTACTTGTATAATAAAACAACATATTGGAATATGTAAGCTGGCTGCTTATTACAGGTTGGCTGCTTAATGGAAGTAACCACTAACACAGGTCTGACTGTACACCATTGACTAAATCTAATCTAACGAAAGATGCCATCTGGGTTGATTCGTAAAACATTTGCTTATCTAAATAAAGCGTATGTATGTATGCTCCTTTAATGTCAAACCCCTCACGGGGACTTAGATATGTTTTTCTGGGCAGGCTTAGCCGACCTAAGCGATTAACCAGTACTAAGCAATGTGTGTGAGGTGCCTTGCTCAATGACATACGTGGCCTGACCGAGTATCGAACCCGGGACCGTTCGATTCCAAATCCGATGCTCTACCACTGGACCACGGACGCCACACACACGACACACTGGCGTAGATGCCAGGTTACATTGTTTTCAAACTTGTTATACATAGTAACAACACTGTTGTGTGTGTGTGTGTTTGTTTTTGAGGTATAAAGTTGCACCAATATGGCGACTCTTCAGCTATTATTTCTGGGAAGACCCCGGTTGCCCCTCCGAGCAGTGTTTCAGGCACGGACGGACATCCGTGTTTGAACTTCCAACTTTCCGCAAATCAGCTGGATATGACACCCCAAGTGGGATTCGAACATACAGCGGTAATAGGCAAGGCAATTAAAGTCAATACCTTAATCACTCGGCCTCGTGACCCCTACCGCTACGGTGACGTCACATAGAAAGAGCACTATTGTTTGTTCATACTTCGCACGTGTAGCTTAGGTCATATGGCTACACTAAATTTGTTCTTGACAGGGGCGTAGCTAGCCGTTTTGAATGAATAGGTTCGACTAATAAATTGAGCACAGAAGATAAGGTTGTGTCGGAGGGGTGTGGAGGCTCCCCAAGGACAATTTTGAATCCTAGAAATGTCGATTGTACACTCTGGCGAAATTTAATATACGTTTTAGACGTTTAAATTTCGATGTATTTTTCTAAGTGATACCAAATTGAGTTTTTTAACATTGCTATACACAGAGATGAAACGTCACATTGACTATACTAGAGGATATAGAAAACGCACACCTACATTATATACTAGAGGATGTAGAAAACGCACAACTACATTATATACTAGAGGACATAGAAAACACACACTTACATTATATACTAGAGGACATAGAAAACGCACAACTACATTATATACTAGAGGACATAGAAAACACACAACCACATTATATACTAGAGGACATAGAAAACGCACAGCTACATTATATACTAGAGGACATAGAAAACGCACACCTACATTATATACTAGAGGACATAAAAACGCACAGCTACATTATATACTAGAGGATATAGAAAACGCACACCTACATTATATACTAGATGACATAGATAACGTACACCTATATTATATACTAGAGGACATAGAAAACACACACCTACATTATATACTATAGGACATAGAAAACGCACAACTACATTATATACTAGAGGACATAGAAAACGCACACCTACATTATATACTAGAGGACATAGAAAACGCACAACTACATTATATACTAGAGGACATAGAAAACGCACACCTACATTATATACTAGATGACATAGATAACGTACACCTACATTATATACTAGAGGACATAGAAAACACACACCTACATTATATACTAGAGGACATAGAAAACGCACAACTACATTATATACTAGAGGACATAGAAAACGCACACCTACATTATATACTAGAGGGCATAGAAAATGCATAACTACATTATATACTAGAGGACATAGAAAACGCACACCTACATTATATACTAGAGGACATAGAAAACGCACAACTACATTATATACTAGAGGACATAGAAAACGCACAACTACATTATATACTAGAGGACATAGAAAACGCACAACTACATTATATACTAGAGGACACAGAAAACGCACAACTACATTATATACTAGAGGACAAGAAAACGACACCTACATTATATACTAGAGGACATAGAAAACGCACAACTACATTATATACTAGAGGACATAGAAAACGCACACCTACATTATATACGAGAGGACAGAGAAAACGTACAACTACAGTATATGATTATTATTACATGTAAACGAAAATCGAAGGATTCCATCAAAAATATATTACATCTTTATTACAAAACACAAACTGAACAACTAAACATATTCCAAAATGTTTAAAACTATGTATTTATATAGTTATTGTTTTTCATGTAAAACACACTTATCCGAAGTGTGCGTTTTCTATGTCCTCTAGTATAGTATCCGAGGTGTGCGCTTTCTATGTCCTCTAGTATAGTATCCGAGGTGTGCGCTTTCTATGTCCTCTAGTATAGTATCCGAGGTGTGCGCTTTCTATGTCCTCTAGTATAGTATCCGAAGTGTGCGCTTTCTATGTCCTCTAGTATAGTATGCGAGGTGTGCGCTTTCTATGTCCTCTAGTATAGTATCCGAAGTGTGCGCTTTCTATGTCCTCTAGTATAGTATCCGAAGTGTGCGCTTTCTATGTCCTCTAGTATAGTATCCGAGGTGTGCGCTTTCTATGTCCTCTAGTATAGTATGCGAAGTGTGCGCTTTCTATGTCCTCTAGTATAGTATCCGAAGTGTGCGCTTTCTATGTCCTCTAGTATAGTATCCGAAGTGTGCGCTT
>CM026394.1:32914540-32938171 GCA_014843695.1 Archivesica marissinica
TTGTAGCACGAGTTACTGACGTAAATACTGGCTTGTAGCACGAGTTACTGACGTAAATACTGGCTTGTAGCACGAGTTACTGACGTAAATACTGGCTTGTAGCACGAGTTACTGACGTAAATACTGGCTTGTAGCACGAGTTACTGACGTAAATACTGGCTTGTAGCACGAGTTACGGACGTAAATACTGGCTTGTAGCACGAGTTACTGACGTAAATACTGGCTTGTAGCACGAGTTACGGACGTAAATACTGGCTTGTAGCACGAGTTACTGACGTAAATACTGGCTTGTAGCACGAGTACGGACGTAAATACTGGTTGTAGCACGAGTTACGGACGTAAATACTGGCTTGTAGCACGAGTTACGGACGTAAATACTGGCTTGTCGCACGAGTTACGGACGTAAATACTGGCTTGTAGCACGAGTTACTGACGTAAATACTGGCTTGTAGCACCACGAGTTACTGGCATAAATACTGGCTTGGTGCACGAGTTACGGACAGAAATACTGGCTTGTGGTACGAGTTCCGGACAGAAATACTGGCTTGTGGTACGAGTTCTGGACAGAAATACTGGCTTGTGGTACGAGTTCTGGACATAAATACTGGCGTGTGGCACGAGTTCCGGACAGAAATACTGGCGTGTGGCACGAGTTCCGGACAGAAATACTGGCGTGTGGTCGAGTTCCGGACAGAAATACTGGGTATGGCACGAGTTCCGGACAGAAAACTGGCTTGTTGCACAAGTTCCGGACAGAAATACTGGCGTGTGGACGAGTTCCGGACAGAAATACTGGCTTGTTGCACAAGTTCCGGACAGAAATACTGGCGTGTGCACGAGTTCCGGACAGAAATACTGGCGTGTGGTCGAGTTCCGGACAGAAATACTGGCGTATGGCACGAGTTCCGGACAGAAATATGGCTTGTGGTACGAGTTCCGGACAGAAATACTGGCTTGTGGTACAAGTTCCGGACAGAAATACTGGCTTGTGGTACAAGTTCCGGACAGAAATACTGGCTTGTGGTACAAGTTCGGACAGAAATACTGGCTTGTGGCACGAGTTCCGGACAGAAATACTGGCTTGTGGTACGAGTTCTGGACAGAAATACTAGCGTGTGGCACGAGTTCCGGACAGAAATACTGGCTTGTGGTACGAGTTACGGACAGAAATACTGGCTTGTTGCACGATTTACGGACAGAAATAATGGCTTATGTTACGAGTTCCGGACAGAAATACTGGCTTGTGGTACAAGTTCCGGACAGAAATACTGGCTTGTGGTACAAGTTCCGGACAGAAATAATGGCTTGTGTTACGAGTTCCGGACAGAAATACTGGCTTGTGGTACAAGTTCCGGACAGAAATATTGGCTTGTGTTACGAGTTCCGGACAGAAATACTGGCTTGTGGTACTAGTTCCGGACATAAATATGGCGTGTGGTACGAGTTCCGGACAGAAATATTGGCTTGTGTTACGAGTTCCGGACAGAAATACTGGCTTGTGTTACGAGTTCCGGACAGAAATAATGGCTTGTGGTACTAGTTCCGGACATAAATATGGCGTGTGGACGAGTTCCGGACAGAAATAATGGCTTGTGTTGCGAGTTACTGACATAAATAATGGCTACTGGTACGATTTCCGGACAGAAATAATGGCTTGTTGCACGAATTACTGACAGAAATACTGGCTTTTGCACGAGTTCGGACAGAAATACTGGCTTGTTGCGCGAGTTACTGACAGAAATACTGGCTTTTAGCACGAGTTCCGGACAGAAATACTGGCTTGTGGCGCGAGGTACTGACAGAAATACTGGCTTGTAGCACGAGTTCCGGACAAAAATACTGGCTTGTGGCGCGAGGTACTGACATAAATACTGGCTTGGTGCACGAGTTCCGGACAAAAATGCTGGCTTATGGCACGAGTTACGGACAGAAATACTGGCTCTGATAGCATTTAAGGAAATGTGCATTTAAGGAAAATTGCCATTGGTTTGAAATTGCATGGTGTCACAATGCAACATGCCACTGTATGTATGCATCAACCAATTCTGATCGACATATCTGTACATTTTTCAGCTATTATGTAATATTTTTGTGTCACCTCTATTGAGTCGTCATTTATGACTTAAGATAAACCTCTTATGAACATGAGAACGTCCCGAATCCTACCCGTGTATGGCATGCGCCCGGCCGATAGGCAATCTGTAACCAGTATTTAAATAACTGGCGGCTCACCTATCGGTCATATCAGAATGAACTCCTGACCAGGTTCGAACCTTCGACCCCCGCTCCTTAGGCGTACGCCTTAACCACTAGGCCCCGGTTTTATTTCAATCATAAATTGCTATATTTCATTGGAGAGCATAAATGAATGATGGCACACGACTGTCATAAATACGTTAGTATAAGAGAACACCTCAAATAACCAGGCCTCGACACATTTTTTATTTCTTACTCGTCCTACTGGGCGAGTGATGCCGCTGTTCCACTCGTCCAGATTGGACTATCACTCGTCCCATGTATTTTAGGAAAATTAAAAATCGTCAGAATTGCACTTTAATTTATTAATAAATGCAACTATGTGGCAGCATAAACACATTAAAATATCCTCGGTGATTTCCCATTATCATGCCTGGTAATCATTCAGAAGAAAGTAAAACGGATATTATTTTATTTTGTTCCTTTGATTTATATTGGATATTTAGCTGAAATTTTCACTCGTCCGACTGGGCAAGCGACTTGGAATTTCTACTCATCCAGATCGAAAAGTCACTCGTAAATACGAGCGGACGAGTGGATTTGTCGAGCCCTGATAACAACAGCTTTCGATCTATTTCCATTCATATATATAAACTATATTTATTTTACAACGATTGCGAAGCAAGTTTTAACAACTTATATTAATCACTCTCGTTGGCTCGGATGAAAGCGTATATGTGGTCATTCATTTCCATTCATATATCTTAGCTTTGTGTAAAATGTACATTTGTATACCGACACCATAAACAACTGTGCACTTTTATATTGAACGCTACTTATAATTTTGGATTTTACTGCAATGAGTGAAGACAATAATCATTTCATAATCATTGCACTAATTTACCCAATATTTCGCACATTTTGATACCAAATGTGCCTTTATTCGTTTCTAAAAGGATATAAAGCGTACCTCTAGGGCAAGTACATAGTTTATTTTTGGTGTCAGTATATATGTTGTATACTATGTTTAAATTAAAAAATCGATAAATTTCTATAGTTTATATAGTTTAAACTTTATTTATTTTACAATAATTGCGAAGCAAGTTTTAACAACTTATATTAATCACTCTCGTTGGCTCGGATGAAAGCGTAAATGTAGTCATTCCTGTGGGAGGAAACCGGAGTACCCCGAGGAAACCGGAGTACCCGGAGAAAACCGGAGTACCCCGAGGAAACCGGAGTACCCGGAGAAAACCCACCTGTCCGATATGGCGACCACCGTACCATCTCACATACTTCCCGGTCCGATGATCGAACCCGGGTTGCATTGGTGAGAAGCGAGGGCGCTAACCACAGCCTATATTTCATTGGAAAGCATAAAAGAATACACTACCTGATCGACAACTTATACTTACTGGGTTATTCATGAGGACGTTTCCATCCAGGGCAACAAATATGTAAAATAGAATCCAGGCCACACCAGTAAGAACATAGGATATAAATAGATTTTTGTGTATGGTAATCCTATCACATCGTAACTGTCTGAAAATAAAGAGTCACACATTTATAATTATTTAAATACATTTGTTAATAGTGGAAGTCGTGATAGCGCTGTGGATGCGCGTTCGCTTCATGTGCGAAAGGCCCATAGTTCGCTCCCCACTGAAGCCGTTATGATTGTGCCCATAGGCAAGGCATTTAAATTCCACATGTCTCTTCTGTAGTGACGATGAATTCCATAAAGAACGAGGTCTCGAGGGGGATTAATATAAGTTGTAAGAACGTGTTTCGCAATCGAGCTAACATAAATGTGTACAGCAACTGTCTTGATAGAAAAGTTCTTAGATACCTAAACTATATTCAAAGGTTATTCAACGCTTCCTCCCTCCTGGACTACATCAGGGATACAAAAACAACATTTACGATAGAAAATGGACATACTGGCGAGCACATACTGAACTATAATAAATAGTAGTTTATGCAAATTTATTTAGCTCGATTACGAAACATTATATTAATCGCTCTCGATACCTCATTTCTGATGGAATCCATCGCCGTAGGGGAGAGCGAACGAAGGCATCGTGGAATTTAACCCTTTCCTTCATAGAGATTTAGGATAATATACTATTATATCTCCATACAAATGACAGCCATTTAGCTATCATGCAATGGATAAGTAGTCGCCATATCTATCCCACCTCCATAGATATTACTGGGACTACATGAGATTCTGTCCTTTATTATGAACATTGGTTTGGCTAATACATTGTCAATGTAAGTCTTGGTAATGACGTCAAGAGGTGCTTCTATGAGGGAAAGGGTTAAGATATCACAATGTATGTCGTATTGGTAATGGCGTCAAGAGGTGCTTCTATGAGGGAAAGGGTTAAGATATCACAATGTATGTCGTATTGGTAATGGCGTCAAGAGGTGCTTCTATGAGGGAAAGGGTTAAGTGCCTTGCCCATGGACACATTCGTAACGGCTACAGTTGTCTTTCACACGTTGTGAGTTACAGTTGTGTGGCGTCCGTTGTCCAGTGGTAGAGCGTCGGATTTGGAATCGAACGGTCCCGGGTTCGATACTCGGTCAGGCCACGTATGTAGTGTCATTGAGCAAGGCACCTCGCACCCAGTGCTTAGTACTGGTTAACTAGTTAGGTCGGCTAGGCCTGTCCAGGAAAACATGTATAGGTCCCCGCAATGGGTTTGACATTAATGGAACATACATACATACGTACACACCAAAGCGAACGCTCTACCACTGCGCTATCACATTAAATATACATATGAAGATCTGTATTGTGATTCTGTTCTAGGAGTCTCCGTGGTCAAGTGGTCTAGCACGTTGTTCGAACTCGAGTTTCACCGCTATCACCAGAGTTGCAGATTACCTCGGACATAAGTGGTGTGGGAGAAGTAGTTCTTGTAGCAACCTGCATTCAGATCATTATAATAATCATTTGCGCGATAGTCCAAAATGCTTGTGTGAACTTAACGAAAATGAGGATGGGGGCACTATCTATTTCGCTGTCTATTCTATGTAAATTCCAGACGCGTACTATTCGTAAACACTCGTACTTATCATCCCTTAAATACAAGAAAACTACTGTTAGGCTTCGAAAACTTAGCGGACAATGAAAACGAATATATTTTCACACAAGTTCAAACATATATTAAAACGACTAAACGCTTCGAGTAAATAACCACATGATCTGTATATATATACATAGGCTGTTCTCTTGTGACGATCTATGTTAGGGTGTGGTGACGGGTGTGGCTGGCTGGGTAACGTTGTATGGTGGGAAACTTGATAGTAGTAGCTATTACAGCTACCTTTCCTAAACTTTTTTGGTTTGTTTATTGTTGTTTTTTGTTTCTAAATTCTTATTACCTAAAATGCTGCTTATTCTCTTAATCATTTTACCCTTTTTCTATTAGTATCATTAAATTAGTAAAGTACTAGCACAACTCTTGTATCCAGTCTCTTTGTTAATTACAATCTAGTCTTATGGGGAGGGCCGTAACTAATGTTGTTAAAACTTTAAAACCCAACCCATTTGCTTCAACATATAATGACAATCCTTGAGCAAACAATGCCACACATCATGCATTATGGATAGTTATACATGTTTGTTCATTTGTTTTGTATTGTACATTGTATATATAGAATGCAATAAAATATGATTAAACTAAACTGGGAGAAGTTAGCAGTGAGGAATGTACTGCTAGTTAAGTTGTTTGTATTCACATAGCATTCACAACTAGAATACACCGCTCACTGCTAGAATAAAGCATACATGTTTTGTTTCTTGTTACCTAGCCGACCTTACCTAGGTGCACGCATCCTGCAACATACGCTCGTATATCGATGCACAATTTAGACGTCACACCCACATATATATATACTGAGTCAAAAAAGAAACGATACCAAACTAAAAATGACGTAAAACGGATAAAACCATAGAAAGGTTTAATATATTATTACGTATCAGTACCGGGTATCTTATTGCAACGTCAGCCAACCATAAACACAGGTAAATAAACACCCAATAATCCTGGAACGCCGAATTTCCGATTTGCACGTGCTCCTCAACAAAGACAACTTCCTACACATGTACAAATCGGAAAACCGGTTTATTGTACTGGTATTGCATTATCATCGAGGAAAAACACCTTACATACCCATTGTTACCTCTAACAAAATGCCTAGGCTAAACCGCAATCAGAGAATGCGTGCCATTGGCATGATTGACGGCGGTTTACGTCAGCGTGACGTCGCAAATCGACTCGGGGTTACGCGGATCACGATAACACGTCTACTTCGACGTTATCGAACACATGGATCGGTGGACGACCGTCCAAGATCTGGTCGACCACGTGTGACGACGCGTGAACAGGACCGTCACATTCGGACGTCACATTTACGTGACCGGTTCCTACCTGCTACGCACACAGCTGCCGTTACTCCTGGGATGACCAACAATCGCATCAGTGCACAAACAGTCAGGAACCGGCTCGGTGAACGTGGCATTCGTGCCTATCGGCCATACGTTGGACCCATCCTGACACGACGTCACCGTGACGTACGGCGGGAATGGACGACGGAACGTGCTCGCTGGACTCGGTTACAGTGGAATTCGGTGATGTTTAGCGATGAATCGCGGTTCTGTTTGCGTCGAGCGGATGGCAGAGAGCGGGTATATCGCAGACGCGGTGAACGTTACGCCGACGCATGTGTACGTCAGGTCGATCTGTTCGGGGGCGGAAGCGTTATGGCGTGGGGCGGTATCACCTTCGGCAGTCGCACTGAACTGTTAGTGGTGGACGGGAACCTAAACGCCCAGCGGTACTGTGATGAGATCCTTGCGCCAGTTGTTGTGCCGTTCTTTAACGCCAACAGAAACGTCACACTGTTCCAACAGGACAACGCCAGGTGTCATACTGCTCGGATTTCCACCACATTATTGGAGCAGAACAATATTGAAACCCTGCCGTGGCCTGCTTTGTCACCAGACTTGTCACCCATAGAACATTTGTGGGATACGTTAGACCGCCGCGTCAGACGACGTCAGCCGGTAACGTTAAACCAACTGAGGGATGTTTTGCGTCAGGAGTGGACAAATATTGACCAGCAAGAGATTCAGACACTCTTCCGTTCGATGCGACGGCGGTGCATTGCAGTGAGAGACGCAAATGGTGCCCATACTCGGTATTGACGTCTGTGTGAAAACTCCATTAGACCCCTGTCCGACGAATTACGTCATCACGCAGCAGACAGTTTCGGAGGCTCATTATGCTTTATGTGCTCCTCTTTCAAACATGTTGGACTATCATCTTATGAATTTTCAAAGAATGTTCTTTATAAATGTTGAAATTATAGACACATAAACACCAGGTATCGTTTCTTTTTTGACTCAGTATATATACTAAGTAAATACACATCGTGAGTTAAGTGACATTATGTAAATTAAATCAATCTAGATGCTATATGTACGTATTTAGCTTCGGCACATACAACATAGTCTCAAAGACGCGGCAATCCGGAGCTAAGACAGAAGAGTATGACCACTCTATTTAATCTTATAAGATATAGACAACTTAGATCGCGGATTGTCTCAATTAAAGATGTTTGCAGAGTACACAAGAATCCTCTTCAACGTGTCTGATTGCTACTTATCGTATTCGAGTGCAATTTAAAGGGCAGCGTATGTCTACAACATCTGAATGTAGTGGTCTATAAAAGACATACTCGTTTCTAAGGGTTGTCAGTGGTGTAGACATATTCCAGGGGCGTACCTTAACTGTACGCTAAATTTGAACTGAGACACGAGCAGCGTCAACAGGAGCGAGTCTAGGGTAGTTGTGTGAGGGATTTCCCCCCTCAATGCTTGTGTAGTTATTGCGCGATCTTACCCAAGACTATTTGGAAAATTAGTAGACAAATGGTGCATTCGCGTGCTATCATTTTGCTTTGTTATCACAATTTGTATGTATGTACATGTATGTACATGTATGTTCCTCGCGGGGACTTAGACATGTTTTCCTGGGCAGGCTTAGCCGACCTAATCGATTAACCAGTACTAAGCAATGTGTGTGAGGTGCCTTGCTCAATGACACTACATACGAGGCCTGACCTGAGTATCGAACCCGCGACCGTTCGATTCCAAATCCGACGCTCTACCACTGGACCACGGACGCCACACATTTGTAAACATCATTCGGGAACCAATACAATTACAGAAATAAAGAACGACCGCAAAAGGAGATACACTGTGGTCACGGTGTATATATGCACTTCAGTATACGCACTGGTGGTCACGGTGTATATATGCACTTCAGTATGCGCACTGGTGGTCACGGTGTATATATGCACTTCAGTATACGCACTGGTGGTCACGGTGTATATATGCACTTCAGTATGCGCACTGGTGGTCACGGTGTATATATGCACTTCAGTATGCGCACTGGTGGTCACGGTGTATATATGCACTTCAGTATGCGCACTGGTGGTCACGGTGTATATATGCACTTCAGTATACGCACTGGTGGTCACGGTGTATATATGCACTTCAGTATGCGCACTGGTGGTCACGGTGTATATATGCACTTCAGTATGCGCACTGGTGGTCACGGTGTATATATGCACTTCAGTATAAGTAAAGAAAAAGAAAGCATGGAGATAAATTTATCATTTTTATAATCAAATAGTTCGGATTGATGTATTTGTAAATCGGTTGATATTAGTATATTCCCCTTCGTATATTCCCCTTCGCCATCAGCATTTACCGCATATTCAGGACATTTCCCAGTTTGTTTTCTCAAACGATTGTACACACTACGCATTTCAGTGCATGGGTAGAAACCAATTTATTTTCCAAACGATGTGTACGCATTTCATTGCATGGGTAGAAACCAATATTCATGGCTCTGACCTCCGCAAGGGACTGACAATAGTTCACATGTCATAATTTTATAATGTGTCCTTGTGAGTTGACTCGAACTCACGGCACTGATGATAGCGTTGAAATACGAGTTCTAACAACGCTGTGATAACTAGACCGCTGTGTTTCACGTTTATTTATCGTCGCTACCGGTTGCCCATATGAGCGACGCCTCCTGAAGAGATTAGTCATTTTAGATATTAGGAGGATAGTGCAATGATACAGACAGAGACCCATTCCAGAGTCTCCTCTGTTTCTTTTACGTGCACGGTGTAAAGCACCGACACGAGACCTCGGTTTAAAGTCCCATCTGGTAGTCTAGACCACTCGGCCACCGAGGCGCACTATATCGCTATTTACAGTTTGCCCTAGATTGTAAACCAATCAAAAGTCTCTATTTCGTTTAAACGACAACAAAATAACATTTACCATAGACATAATGTTAATGTAAATTGGGCGGAGCGAAGGTGTGTGCGTACATCTACTCACTGCGCATGTGCCATGGCTGCCGCCACGCGGCGAGCATCAACATCAAAGTAATGATGAAGGTGTGTGCGTACATCTACTCACTGCGCATGTACCATTGCTGCAGCCACGCGGCGAGCATCAATATCAAAGTAATGATGTAATTGTGGGAGGGGCAAACTGTAAGTTACTTATTGATCATATATAGAATTATACATGTATAAAGGGCAAGCATTATACGTGTATAAAGGGCAAGCATTATACGTGTATAAAGGGCAAGCATTATACGTGTATAAAGGGCAAGCATTATACGTGTATAAAGGGCAAGCATTATACGTGTATAAAGGGCAAGCATTATACGTGTATATAGGGCAAGCATTATACGTGTATATAGGGCAAGCATTATACGTGTATATAGGGCAAGCATTATACGTGTATATAGGGCAAGCATTATACGTGTATATAGGGCAAGCATTATACGTGTATAAGGGCAAGCATTATACTGTAAGGGGTTTGTGTAGGGCAAGCATTATACGTGTATATAGGGCAAGCATTATATGTATAAAGGGCAAGCATTATACATGAATAAAGGGCAAGCAGTATACATGTATAAGGGGCAAGCATTATACATGTATAAAGGGTAAGCATTATACATGTATAAAGGGCAAGCATTATACATGAATAAAGGGCAAGCATTATTCATGCATAAGGGGCAAGCAATATACATGTATAAAGGGCAGCGTGTATACCGATACCTTGCACGTATATTGCATATAGCCTTTATTAAAAGTAAAGTGCGTGTTTATTATAGTGTCATATTGAAATGGTCAGCCATTTCTAACTTATGAGGCGCCTCTTATGGACATCAGTTCTTCCAGAATCCTATCCGTGAAGGCCAGGCGCCAGGATGGTAGGAAATCGGTAACCATTATTTAACTAGGTGGCTGCTCACCAACCGGCCATATCTGAATGAACCACTGACGAAATTCGAAGCTCCGTAAGCGGGCGCCTTAACCACTAAGCCACGGATAACATACTCGTAGATTTTAAGAAAACGTGATTAAATCCTGACGACGAAGAACCAAAAACGCTGAAAGGTTGGTACAATGATATAAATACTATGCTTTGCTATTTTCGTAATATTTATGGTGTGGAATAACTACAATGACAGGCGGGTATTTAATTGCCCCTGTAAGACGCGTTGTCGTATCCTATGAGCAAATGGTACATAATAAATTTCGTACTGAAACAAGAGATGTTCTATCATCTTACGTCGGGTGATATTAGCAGTGAGCAGTGGGATCGCTTCTCCCCAATGCAACCCGAGTTCGATCCTCGGACCGGAAGTATGTGTGAGATGGTACGGTGGTCGCCTGATCGGACAGGTGGGTTTTCTCCGGGTATTCCGATTTCCTCCCACACCAATGACCACATTTACGCTTTCATCCGCGCCAACGAGAGTAATTAATATAAGTTGTTAAAACTTGCTTCGCAATCGTTGCAAAATAAATTAAGTTTAAGCAGTTGGTAGTGTAATCCAGCAGTGCGTTGTGTTTAGGAAGTGTGTATTGTAATCCAGCAATGAGCGGTGTAATTTAGTGGTGAGCGTCTTACTACAGTCGTGTACTACTGTATTGCTAGAATTGAGAAATCGTGTGTAAAACGTGTAATCCAGCAGTGAGTGGTGTATTCCAGCAGATGGTACTATATTAGAGCAATGAGCGGTGTATTCAAGTAGTTAATGCACCCTTTGTTAACCAACCGACCTTCCCAAAAAATAAATCTTTGTTTTACTTTATTGTATGCATAATGAACTCTTTTTAATGATTCACTATTATAATATACCCCACTCGCTGCTGGATTACAGCATTCACTGCTGATCTACATTACTTGCTGAATGGGTGGGTGCTTGAAATAAATTTAAGCCGATGGCCTGGTGTTTTATAGCTCCGCCTCCCTGATATCTAATAATTAGTTTTGATACATATTTTGAGCTCTTTAATTCTTAATTACACTAACAGTCTTTCACACGGGACTTTGAACCGAGGTCTCGTGTCGGTGTTTTACACCGTGCACGTAAAAGAACCAGAGGAGACTCTGGAATGGGTCTCTATCTGTATCATTGCACTTTCCTCCAGACATCTGAAATGACTATTCTAGTCAGGAGGCGTCGTTCATATGAGCAACCGGAAGCGATGATACATAAACGTTAAACACACACATTACAAGACGATGCAAACATAGTTGCACTGTTAACGTCTGCATAGCGTCAGGTGTGAGGTACTTCATAAATGCATTACACAGCTGGCCTAGTGGTCTAGTGGTCCGTGGCCTAGTGGTAAAGGCGTTCGCCTTCGGATCTCGAATCTCGTCAGGGGTTCGTTCTGCATCGAATCTCGTCAGGGTTTGTTCTTATATGGCAGGTTGGTGAGCTGCCAGTTAACCGTTCGTTAAATAATGGCTACCGATTGCCTACAAGCCTGTCGCCTGGCATACAAGCATAGGATTCGGGAAGTACTGATGTTCATAAAAAGAGGTGTCTCATACGTCAGAAATAGTTGGCTCTTTAAATAGGGGTGACACTATAATAAACAAACACTAATAGCAGAACAAAACCAAACTGACTGTTCAGAATCTATTCATCATTTCGTAGTAGCATAACACAATGTGTTTCCATTCTTCTGTTATCACAAATCATCGTCTTAGAACACACTAGAAGCATGCCAAACCACATGTGTGCAGAACCAAATGGAATATGTGCACATTAGCATAATTAAACTGTTATATAATGGGGAAGATACAAGGAACCTGCTTACTTGAATCGGAAGAAGATTGCCAGGGACAAGATCAACATGACCAGAGATAAGGAAAATCCACCAATAAATATGTAAATATACTTTGTATGTTCCTCCATCTGAAACAGAAATGGAATTTACATCAATAAAGGTTAGACCAAAGCAGTTGTAGTATCTGATTGTGGAATCCCTACAGACAATGCATCGTTTCCTTTGTTTCGGTGTGTGGTTTCATGCCGCACCAACAACGTATGTCACACCTATGGTGGCGTTCATGCTATTGCTGTTTGATAGAGATCCCGGGGTATCTCACCGAGCAGTAGTTCAGGGACAGACCGGCACCCTAGCATAACCACTGACTTACTACTGTAAGCAGCCATCTGTATAGCAATTGAAACATTTTTACATCCCCAGTCGGATTCGAACCTACATATTATTGAAGTCAGCAACCGTAACCACTCGGCCACGGAGATACCACAATTAATTAGTAATCAACAGTCTCAATCAACACATGAAAACAAACATATTTTTCGTTTTCGACTATCCAAATCTTTTTTAGAATACTATCAGCTTCTCCCGTAACCACTCTCAGTCTAGTCACATGGTCTTAATTTAAATAAGTTCTATAAATAGCGCACATTATGCAAATTAGTATCACATATCGTTTTCTGGCATTTCTATGTAAATTAGCATGTTGGTATCGCGTTCATCCGTTTAGTAGATCGTACTAGCCAATATATGAACGAGCGAAACTCATTTTAACAGGTCTTATTCACATTGCAAGTATGCAAAACGAGACTCTCGTATACAGTGCAAGTTCTCGTTTCTGAACAGGAATATGTGTCTAAGAAAGCCACACTCCCCATCACAATCCAGGGATCGCAGTTTCGATCCCCCGTAAGAGTTGTTAAGTGATGTTGTATTGTTTGAAATAAACTATGTTTAAATTAAGTCCAATAACATCGTGTACATAACAGACGGATCTGTAGTCCAGTGGTAACACGCTGGACTGGTAATCCAGGGATCGCAGGTTCAATCCCCCGTCTGACCCTAATAAAATTAACAGTCTTTCAGATGGGACGTTAAACCGAGGTCTCGTGTCGGTGCTTTACACCGTGCACGTAAAAGAACCAGAGGAGACTCTGGAGTGGGTCTCTATCTGTATCATTGCACTATCCTCCAAAAATCTAAAATGACTAATATCTTCAGGAGGCTCATATTGGCAACCGTTAGCGACGAAAAATAAACGTAAAACACACACACCACATCTTCATTTGAGATACATAGGCTGTAGTTGATACGTCTAATCCCCGTACTGACGTTGTTAAACCACGTGCCATCTTCTGTACACATCCGGTACGCTTGTTCTGAAATGTACAGGGTACACGCTGTTTCACACAAAGCCCATTAATCGTCCACCTTGTCCACACAATGTAGCGCTATCGGCTAAGTTACGAACCTACCTCAATTAATATGTGGAGCCTCTCCACAATGCTTTTAGTGTGCAATAGTAATATGTCCGCCACGCAACAGGTGTGTCGAATATAGTCCCAATAACTAATATAGTTAGCCTTTTTATGACAGGCAATGTATAGTTTTGTGTTTTTTGAGAAAGTATGTGACTTGAGAAGACTTCAGACTAGTTGATGTGTAGAAAAGATGAATTCAGGCCATTGCAAACTGAAGGTTGGTATACTGTATTATTTGGCGGAGGAATACAGTGTGTAAAAACAGTGACGATATTCACAGGTGAGCACTGGCTATATGAACCATTATAATTTGAATATTCTTGCTGTATTCCAAGTTGATTTGAATACCTCTTTACAGTGAAATGAAAGATAGGAAATATAAATGAACAGACTGTATGTTTTTACTTTTTACTATGTATTTAATAGGCAATTTATTTGTTGTATTATAACCGTGTGAGTTTTTTAAATCATGGTGTCCTTAAGAAGATACGCCCATGTCCTTACTAGCTCCGACCCTGTAAATCTCTCAGGAGCAACTCGAGGTTTATGATTATGATTATATTCTTTGTACTGGTTCCTGGCCTGGTGGTCACAACACATTTCTCCAATCTTAAATTGAAACTCGATTGTTTTGATTGGTTGATTCTGATATTAACTCTCAGCTGAACCAATCAAATAACAACATTAACCACAACGTCAATAGTATTGTTAATGTTGATCCGAATAATTAGATGCTATATTTTATAATAAGAGTATTAATTAGTATCCACTAAGGGATTAGATCTATCAATGGTAATTTACACATAACTAGGTCAAGTAATGACATATCTTCAACATACACCTTAATTTTAAATTGCAATGCATTATTTAAGAAATAAAAAGTGTCTTCCTGCGTTGTTAATTCCGGCGCTCAGAACGACAAACGATGTTTTATTTAAGAAATAATAAGTATCAACCGTGGTATATCGCAGAATAACCCGAGTTTGAAGTTCTTATGCGTAGAAATATATCACGAAGGCCGAAGGGTTATGTTTTGTTCTTTGTGGGTTTAAAATCACACCTAGACCTTGTGTCATATGGTGACTATCGTGGAAGCCTTCGTGATATATTTCTACGCATAAGAACTTCAAACTCGGGTTATTCTGCGATAGACCACGGTTGATACTTATTATTTCGATTCTAACACGACCTACTTCTAATAATTTTAGACTAGAATCAAAGGAGTATTTTCTTCAAACGCGGTGCTATACCGCTGCATTTGGCTGACGGTATTTCCTCCCGCGTAAGGGTTGATGACGTTATTTTTTATGGAAAATATCAATCTAGTGCATAAATGAACAAAAGTTGTAACTGATCAATAATTTTATTTATTTTGTCAAATAAAACTATACAGAATAGTAACTGAAACGTTACTTAACAGAAAAACATGACGGACAAGAGATTATCTGATTCTAAAAAATAGCTCACTTCCGCGAATTCCCACGGTAGTATTTAAAAACATCACATGACTTTCATTCATAAAACTTTACACGCATTGTATAAATGGAATAGCCAAATCACGGTGCACGCGCAGCATAGTTCAAGGTAGGTATATCGCAGAATAACCCGAGGTAGATTTTACTCTACAAGTATGTATGTTATTAGCTGGGTCGTGTTAGAATATACTTTAACTAACGCAAATACAAATATTATTTCGATTTCTAACATGACAATAATAAAAGTTGGTGTTATTTTAGATTACCAAAATGACTTCACAAAACTGCAAAAATGCTAGTAAATTTACGTCAAGTTTGACGTCACTCGCTAAACAATATTTTATTGCAGATTTAAACAACTTAAATTTCCTTTTTGCGTATATAGACACAATGCCAATAGTCCCGTGTGCAGCCATCGATATGATATATTGATATGTTAATAAATACAGTACATACCTCTCACGTCGAATGATGGTATAGCTGGACACTGTATCACTGCCACTGCTCCTGCAGGCGTATCCGGCCAGCATCCGCCCCATGTATCAACAGTACGATTACAGTAGGGGCCGTCTGAAAAAAAATATTATATGTTAGTTGGTTTGTTGGTTTATATACATAGTGGCGAACAGGGCTGATATTCTCCGAGCCATAGGCTTAGTCACTTTTTAGTTTAGGAATTTTCATCGAATTCATGTTATCATATTTACCTCGTTACGTCGGCTGCCTCAATTGAGCAATTTCACGAATGGGGTATTTTACCCTGACACCGGCACAGCAAGATTTGGTATCATATAATTGTCCATAGATTTTCATATGGCATTTCGCTGATAGTTTTACCGTGTGTTAAGCAATTGAACATAATTATATAAATTGTGTAAAATGGCGGAACATTCCTCCATATTTATTTATATCAGCATCTTACTCAGATGCATTGCGCATTATCGAACCGCATGCGCAGCTACATGTATTATCTTAGCAATCGTGAGACACGCGAAAGGTGTGTGTTTTACGTTTATTTATCGTCGCTACCGGTTGCCCATATTAGCGACACCTCCTGGGGAGATTAGTCATTTTAGAATTTTGGAGGATAGTGCAATAATACAGACAGAGACCCATTCCAGAATCTCCTCTGGTTCATTTACGTTCACGGTGTAAAGCACCCGACACGAGACCTCGGTTTAATGTCCCATCTGAATGACTGTTAATTTTATTAGGGTCATACTGGGGATTGAACCTGCGATCCCTGGATTACCAGTTCAGCGAGTTACCACTGGACTACAGATCCGTCTGTAAATATAGTCCATACCAACATTTTATTTGCTTCGTTTAGCGAAATGCTAATTCTACCTTTGACCGAATGTGGCAGTCTACATACATGTACTCCCCTAGAACCATAAAAGACCAGAACAAGCTACCAGCAAGTACGATCAAGACATGTGACATCGAGTGCTTGATGGCTGCACTCCAACACAACGTAGCAACACCACTACGTCCGATTACCTCCAATGCAACATGGTTCGATCCTCGGATCGGGAAGTATGTGAGATGGTACGATGGTCAGAGTTTTCTCCGCTACACCGGTTTCCTCCCACAGGAATGACCACATTTACGCTTTCAACTGAGAGTGATTAACATAAGTTGTTAAAACTTGCTTCGCAATCGTTTAAAAATAAATAAAAAAATTTAAAAAACCATCACATCTGCCCTCGGCGTAGACGGCCAACGGTTGTGTAATGCTTTATTTATGCATACACTATTCCGGCTCCTATTTTAACTGTTCAGTCGTGGACTGTCTCCCCCCATCTATGCAAGTACAATGTACACTCAAGCGTAGGAGTCCTGTTAATCCAGTCTTGAAGTCTTGAACAAGAATGATCGGATTTCAGAAGGCAACCTTTACTGTTCGCGGAAGCCTGCTCCAATCGTCTAATAATTATGATTGTGTTATATTTTAGTTGCCATGACACACGATATGGCTTTTAAATTGTATTCATTCTTCTTGCGAATTTAAAATTTCATTGTAAATTCGTACAGCCGATATGTAAGTTTGTGATTTTGGGGTTTGTGTTTTTGGGGTTGGCTCGCATCTCACTAATACAATCCATGTTCGTTCCTCGGATAGTAAAGTATGTGAGATGGTACGGTTGTCGCTTGATCGGACAAGTAGGTTTTTTCTCCGGGTACTCTGGTTTCCGACCACAGGAAGGGCCACATTATACGATTTCATCCACGACAACGGCAGTGATTAATATAAATTGATATAGCTGGCTTCGCAATCAATCGTTATGACACAAATAATGTCTATACTTTAATTTTCCATCAGATATTGAGTCAGATGTACTTTGAACGATAGTGTCGTACTTTTAGCTAATGTGTTAATGTGAAGGCAATCTCTGCTACTGCTCTACTTACTGGTGTATGTGTAAACATGTAAATGATCAAGGAGAGAAATGACAATTTCGGATTCCTTTTACATTTGCATTTACAGCCGGTTTTATTACTGTGTTTAGTTCAGAAATGTAACCATTGATGTATTTACAGGATTGAAGTATCACCAGTGAAGTAGTTCATTTCCGCACACTAAATTGGTTCTTGTGGTGTGTGTGCTTTCATTTTGACCCCCATTTGAACTACAGGGTCATGATTAAAAAAAATAGAATTATAGACAAGTATGTGTTCAAGAATGGAATGCCTCTAATTCAGACTGTATCCAAACTTTTGGTGTTGGCGGTGTGTGCTTTCATTTTTGACCCCCATATGAACTACAGTGCCATGATTAAAAGAATTCAGATCAGTATATGTTCAAGAATGGAATGCCTCTAATTCAGACTGTATCCAAACTTTTGGTTTTGGCGGTGTGTGCTTTCATTTTGACCCCCATATGAAACTACAGTACCAGGATTTAAAAAAACAGAATTCTAGACCAGTATGTGTTCAAGAATGGAATGCCTCTAATTCAGACTATATCCAAACTAAACTATTATAAATTTAAAAAGCGATTCTGCTTTGAGAAACATTTAGATAATATACATATTAAGTTATTAAGAACAATACTGTCACACTCAGAACATGTCTTAGCGGAACCACATACAACACTCAAACTGTGTTTGCAATAGGCAAGATGGGCGATCGTTTATTCACTGTAATGACTAAGTTAATTACAAGTACAAAATAAATGTTTTCAAATCTCTTTGACTGCACTACATATATATAGTCGAATACATGAAACATAGCCTCGGCGCAGACTGAGATACGCGGGACCAGGGTAAAAACCAGATGTAAAAAATCATTAATGATAATGTAAAAAACTGTATCCAATGTACCTCAGGGATGTTTCATATATTTTACTAACACCATATCTCTGATTGCTAGTAGATTAAAATGATTTCCAAACGATAACATATTCGTACACAGCTTAAGTTAGTTTTCAAACGATAACATATTCGTACACAGCTTAAGTTAGATTCCAAACGATAACATATTCGTACACAGCTTAAGTTAGTTTCAAACGATAACATATTCGTACATAGCTTAAGTTAGTTTCCAAACGATAACATATTCGTACACAGCTTAAGTTAGTTTCCAAACGATAACATATTCGTACACAGCTTAAGTTAGTTTCCAAACGATAACATATTCGTACACAGCTTAAGTTAGTTTCCAAACGATAACATATTCTCACTCAGTATTACGATATACTACATGATATGCATAACAATAACGAATCTGAATTCATTTCGATTTTAACATTTAAATAAATATGGAATTTGAATAGCAGAAAATGCTTGCCAAACGATCTAAGCATAAGCTTGGAACTGACATGCACTCCGTTTGTGTTTTACGTTTATTTATCGTCGCTACCTGTTGCCCATATGAGCGACGCCTCCTGAAGAGATTTGTCATTTTAGATTGTTGGAGGATAGTGCAATGATACAGACAGAGACCCATTCCAGAGTTTTCTCTGGTTCTTTTACGTGCAGGATGTACAGCATTGACCCGAGATCTCGGTTTAAAGTCCGATGAGTCATGTGATCATTTATCTATGCACCAATAATTCACACGCACACTTGTGTGTCAAATATCGTTAAGACATACGTTCTTGACTAACCTAACAGAACTTGAAATTAAATACACTGAGCAGACGTTCTAACGGGATTTATTGTAATACTTAAAATGCTGAAAAGCATTCTGTTGTACATTTCAGAGACATTGAATAAGGATAGCTAAATTCAATCGAAATTTGAAAAAGAGAATTTGGATAGGTTCGTACCTGCCAAAACGAAGTGCCATCTACATCCATTCTAACAGCACGACTGCGCTTGTGACATCGCTCAAATTGATCCACGTGCTACACGTGCAGAAAATGACCACTCAATACTGCGTGAGTGATTCCGTTTGAAACATATTTATTCTGAGTTTTGGTTGATTGCAAATTTACAGAACGCTCGGAGTTGTTAAAATATTATGAACCAATGGAAACCGTTTTCATAAATATTCATTTTATATGCTGATCTGTTACAAATTGTGCTAAGTGTATGTACACGATGCTTTTGGATTTAGTTTAAACATAGTTTATTTCAACAATACAATATATGCAAATATACATTTTACACACAATTTAGATACATGAATGAAAAAGGATTAGAATCGAAAGATATAGCTTAGAGGTCTTCTCCTATAGCAAGGTACTTAATGCAGCTACGATATGAAGCGAAAGCTATAGCTTATATAGGTCTTCTCCAATAGAAAGGTACTTAATGCAGCTACGATATGAAGCGAAAGCTATAGCTTATAGAGGTCTTCTCCAATAGCAAGGTACTTAATGCAGCTACGATATGAAGCGAAAGCTATAGCTTATAGAGGTCTTCTCATATAGCAAGGTACTTAATGCAGCTACGATATGAAGCGAAAGCTATAGCTTATAGAGGTCTTCTCCTATAGCAAGGTACTTAATGCAGTTACGATATGAATCGAAAGCAATAGCATATAGAGGTCTTCTCCTATAGCAAGGTACTTAATGCAGCTACGATATGAAGCGAAAGCTATAGCTTATATAGGTCTTCTCCTATAGCAAGGTACTTAATGCAGCTACGATATGAACCGAACGCTATAGCATATAGAGGTCTTCTCCTATAGCAAGGTACTTAATGCAGTTACGATATGAATCGAAAGCAATAGCATATAGAGGTCTTCTCTTATAGCAAGGTACTTAATGCAGCTACGATATGAAGCGAAAGCTATAGCTTATATAGGTCTTCTCCTATAGCAAGGTACTTAATGCAGCTACGATATGAACCGAACGCTATAGCATATAGAGGTATTCTCCTATAGCAAGGTACTTAATGCAGCTACGATATGAACCGAAAGCTATAGCATATAGAGGTCTTCTCCTATAGCAAGGTACTTAATGCAGCTACGATATGAAGCGAAAGCTATAGCATATAGAGGTCTTCTCCTATAGCAAGGTACTTAATGCAGCTACGATATGAAGCGAAAGCTATAGCTTATAGAGGTCTTCTCCTATAGCAAGGTACTTAATGCAGCTACGATATGAAGCGAAAGCTATAGCATATAGAGGTCTTCTCCTATAGCAAGGTACTTAGTGCAGCTACGATATGAAGCGAAAGCTATAGCATATAGAGGTCTTCTCCTATAGCAAGGTACTTAATGCAGCTACGATATGAAGCGAAAGCTATAGCTTATAGAGGTCTTCTCCTATAGCAAGGTACTTAGTGCAGCTACGATATGAAGCGAAAGCTATAGCATATAGAGGTCTTCTCCTATAGCAAGGTACTTAATGCAGCTACGATATGAAGCGAAAGCTATAGCATATAGAGGTCTTCTCCTATAGCAAGGTACTTAATGCAGCTACGATATGAAGCGAAAGCGATAGCATATAGAGGTCTTCTCCTATAGCAAGGTACTTAATGCAGCTACGATATGAAGCGAAAGCTATAGCTTATAGAGGTCTTCTCCTATAGCAAGGTACTTAATGCAGCTACGATATGAAGAGAAAGCAATAGCTTATAGAGGTCTTCTCCTATAGCAAGGTACTTAATGCAGCTACGATATGAAGCGAAAGCTATAGCATATAGAGGCCTTCTCCTATAGCAAGGTACCTAATGCAGCTACGATATGAAGCGAAGGCTATTGCTTATAGAGGTCTTCTCATATAGCAAGGTACTTAATGCAGTTACGATATGAAGCGAAAGCTATAGCTTATATAGGTCTTCTCCTATAGCAAGGTACTTAATGCAGTTACGATATGAAGCGAAAGCTATAGCTTATATAGGTCTTCTCCTATAGCAAGGTACTTAATGCAGCTACGATATGAAGCGAATGCTATAGCTTATATTGGTCTTCTCCTATAGCAAGGTACTTAATGCACCTACGATATGAAGTGAAAGCTATAGCTTATAGAGGTCTTCTCCTATAGCAAGGTATTTAATGCAGCTACGATATGAAGCGAAAGCTATAGCTTATAGAGGTCTTCTCCTATAGCTAGGTACTTAATGCAGTTACGATATGAAGCAAAAGCTATACCTTATAGAGGTATTCTCCTATAGCAAGACTTATTACAATTACGATATGAAGCGAAAGCTATAGCCTATAGAGGTCTTCTCATATAGCAAGGTAATTAATACAATTACGATATGAATCGAAAGTTATAGCTTATAGAGGTCTTCTCATATAGCAAGGTGCTTAATGCAGCTACGATATGAAGCGAAAGCTATAGCTTATAGAGGTCTTCTCCTATAGCAAGGTACTTAATGCAGCTACGATATGAAGCGACAGCTATAGCTTATAGAGGTCTTCTCCTATATCAAGGTACTTAATACAATTACGATATGAAGCGAAAGTTATAGCCTATAGAGGTTTTCTCCTATAGCAAGGTACTTAATGCAGCTACGATATTAAGCGAAAGCTATAGCTTATAGAGGTCTTCCCATATAGCAAGGTACTTAATGAAGCTACGATATGAAGCGAAAGCAATAGCTTATAGAGGTCCTCTCCTATAGCAAGGTAATTAATGCAGCTACGATATTATGCGAAAGCTATAGCTTATAGAGGTCTTCTCATATAGCAAGGTACTTAATGCAGCTACGATATTAAGCGAAAGCTATAGCTTATAGAGGTCTTCTCCTATAGCAAGGTACTTAATGCAGCTACGATATGAAGCGAAAGCTATAGCTGATATAGGTCTTCTCCTATAGCAAGGTACTTAATGCAGCTACGATATGAAGCGAAAGCTATAGCTTATAGAGATCTTCTCCTATAGCAAGGTACTTAGTGCAGCTACGATATGAAGCGAAAGCTATTGCATATAGAGGTCTTCTCCTATAGCAAGGTACTTAATGCAGCTACGATATGAAGCGAAAGCTATAGCATATAGAGGTCTTCTCCTATAGCAAGATACTTAATGCAGCTACGATATGAAGCGAAAGCGATATCATATAGAGGTCTTCTCCTATAGCAAGGTACTTAATGCAGCTACGATATGAAGCGAAAGCTATAGCTTATAGAGGTCTTCTCCTATAGCAAGGTACTTAATGCAGCTACGATATGAAGCGAAAGCTATAGCTTATAGAGGTCTTCTCCTATAGCAAGGTACTTAATGCAGCTACGATATGAAGCGAAAGCTATAGCATATAGAGGCCTTCTCCTATACCAAGGTACCTAATGCAGCTACGATATGAAGCGAAGGCTATAGCTTATAGAGGTCTTCTCCTATAGCAAGGTACTTAATGCAGTTACGATATGAAGCGAAAGCTATTGCTTATATAGGTCTTCTCCTATAGCAAGGTACTTAATGCAGTTACGATATGAAGCGAAAGCTATAGCTTATATAGGTCTTCTCCTATAGCAAGGTACTTAATGCAGCTACGATATGAAGCGAAAGCTATAGCTTATATAGGTCTTCTCCTATAGCAAGGTACTTAATGCAGTTACGATATGAAGCGAAAGCTATAGCTTATATAGGTCTTCTCCTATAGCAAGGTACTTAATGCAGCTACGATATGAAGCGAAAGCTATAGCTTATATAGGTCTTCTCCTATAGCAAGGTACTTAATGCAGTTACGATATGAAGCGAAAGCTATAGCTTATATAGGTCTTCTCCTATAGCAAGGTACTTAATGCAGCTACGATATGAAGCGAAAGCTATAGCTTATATAGGTCTTCTCCTATAGCAAGGTACTTAATGCAGTTACGATATGAAGCGAAAGCTATAGCTTATATAGGTCTTCTCCTATAGCAAGGTACTTAATGCAGCTACGATATGAAGCGAA
>CM026394.1:32939171-32967277 GCA_014843695.1 Archivesica marissinica
TTCTATGCCCTCTAGTATATAATGTAGGTGTGCGTTTTCTATGTCCTCTAGTATATATCCGAGGTGTGCGCTTTCTATGTCCTCTAGTATATAATGTAGGTGTGTGTTTTCTATGTCCTCTAGTATATAATGTAGGTGTGCGTTTTCTATGTCCTCTAGTATATATCCGAGGTGTGCGCTTTCTATGTCCTCTAGTATATATCCGAGGTGTGCGCTTTCTATGTCCTCTAGTATATATCCGAGGTGTGCGCTGTCTATGTCCTCTAGTATATCCGAGGTGTGCGCTGTCTATGTCCTCTAGTATATATCCGAGGTGTGCGCTGTCTATGTCCTCTAGTATATATCCGAGGTGTGCGCTGTCTATGTCCTCTAGTATATATCCGAGGTGTGCGCTGTCTATGCCCTCTAGTATATATCCGAGGTGTGCGCTGTCTATGCCCTCTAGTATATATCCGAGGTGTGCGCTGTCTATGCCCTCTAGTATATATCCGAGTTGTGCGCTGTCTATGTCCTCTAGTATATATCCGAGGTGTGCGCTGTCTATGTCCTCTAGTATATATCCGAGGTGTGCGCTGTCTATGTCCTCTAGTATATATCCGAGGTGTGCGCTGTCTATGTGCTCTAGTAGTATACAATAATGCATGTTTATGCAATGCGGTTTATTGCATTTTTGGCTTATTTGGATTTCTCAGTTTCTGTGACAATCTGCAGACCCGAGCCTTCAGTGCCTTATAGGAGCTAGGCCACAGCTTAATACAGGGAGAAACCAGGTGTATTTCAGGAACCCAATAATACGAACGGAATCATCGGCTGCTTTCTGTGGAGTCATATTTAATTCCCTACAAGCTTGGTTAGACCTCATACGTTGTATGCTTTATTAACTGAAACTAGAAGAAGACAAAAGAGCAAAAACACTTCTGGAATAAATCTCACAAGTCTCGGAACTACATACGGAATCTTGCTACTTGAGTGACTGGCTAATATTTTCTTGTCAGCTCTTAAAGTGAGAGTGATTGCCAGCTCACTGCAATGGAAGCTAGCCTACAAGATAGTACACATGCACCACCATATTGTCTTCAGTTGACATTCCCAATTTATTATAATATGTAGGGTTGTTGACAGTGTGCTCTTACTGCACTGAGGACAGGGTCGAGGCGAAGCGGGTGAGCTGGCAATAGGTAAGGGGCGGGGCCAGACAAAAAAGGATCTGAAAGGAAGATTTATACATTCAACTTATATACATTCATTTCCATATAATAATAATTGTGAATATGACCTTGAAAATAATCCAACAATTTATCTCATCATCATTCGGGTCGGAAATTACTTATGACCTTGAACGTGTTCTAACCTGGAATCTCATGAAACTTGCAATACATATAAAAGAAATTACGTATGACCTTGAAAGTGATCCAACCTGGAATCTCATGAAACTTGCAATACATATAGAAGGAAATTACTTTTGACATTGAAAGTGATTCAACCTTGAATCTCACCAAACTTGCAATACATAGAGAAGGAAATTACTTTTGACCTTGAAAGTGATCCAACCTGGAATCTCACCAAACTTGCAATACATAGAGAAGTCGTGGAAGTCGTGATAGCGCAGTGGATGCGCGTTCGCTTCAGGTGCGAAAGGTCCGGAGTCCGAGCCCCACTGGAGCCGTTACGAGTGTGCCCTTAGGCAAGGCATTTAAATTCCACGTTGCCTCTCCCTCGTGGCGATGGATTCCACCAGGAATGAGGTCTCGAGAGTGATTTATATAAGTTGAAATAACTTGTTTCGCAATCGAGCTAAAATAAATTTGTATAAAATACATAGAGAAGGAAATTACTTCATGTAATATCCTACTTAGTTACAGGTTACTGCCATTTCATGTCATCAGACAGCTGCTGGAGCCTAGAGGAGAATGCTTGGGGAATAAACGCGATTATCTTGAGCAGAGAATAATTGGCTTAGAAAACTGAAGGAATAAATGAACCAATTTAACAAGCGGTCTGGTAAGCCTCTAATCGCCTAAGTGCAGGGTAGCGAACGCTCCGTCATCCAGTAACAGCACCCAATCTGTATACCTTCGGAGTACTCGGTTTTCATCAGCATACCAGCAGTTCATCCACACTCGTTGTGCCACACAATGTCTACTTACTATACACACGACCATTCATCACCAGACCAGCAGTTCATCCACACTCGTTGTACCACACACTATCTACTTACTATACACACGACCATTCATCACCAGACCAGCAGTCCATCCACACTCGTTGTGCCACACACTATATACTTACTATATACACGACCATTCATCACCAGACCAGCAGTCCATCCACACTCGTTGTGCCACACACTATCTACTTACTATATACACGACCATTCATCACCAGACCAGCAGTCCATCCACACTCGTTGTGCCACACACTATCTACGTACTATACACACGACCATTCATCACCAGACCAGCAGTTCATCCACACTCGTTGTGCCACACACTATCTACTTACTATACACACGAACATTCATCACCAGACCAGCAGTTCATCCACACTCGTGCCACACACTATCTACTTACTATACACACGACCATTCATCACCAGACCAGCAGTTCATCCACACTCGTGCCACATACTATCTACTTACTATACACACGAACATTCATCACCAGACCAGCATTTCATCCACACTCGTTGTGCCACACACTATCTACTTACTATACACACGACCATTCATCACCAGACCAGCAGTCCATCCACACTCGTTGTGCCACACACTATCTACTTACTATACACACGACCATTCATCACCAGACCAGCAGTCCATCCACACTCGTTGTGCCACACACTATCTACTTACTATACACACGACCATTCATCACCAGACCAGCAGTTCATCCACACTCGTTGTACCACACAATATCTACTTACTATACACACGACCATTCATCAGCAGTATTGCCCCTTTGCATGCCACTGACATCCGTGTTATTATTTTAGTTTAGTAATGGTATAGCATACATAGTTTCACTGTATTTTCCGACACCATTCCCATCACACAAATATTTCCGGCAAATTCTAAATTTAATATGTTCAATCATGTGTTTTTACATTTATTTATCGTCGCTACCGGTTGCCCATATGAGCGACGCTTCCTGAAGAGATTAGTCATTTTATAGTTTGGAGGCTAGTGCAATGATACAGACAGAGACCCATTCCAGAATCTCCTCTGGTTCTTTTACGTGCATGGTGTAAATCACCGACACGAGACCTCGGTTTAACGTTCCATCTGAAAGACTGTTAATTTTATTAGGGTCAGACGGGGGATCGAACCTGCGATCCCTGGATTACAGTCCAGCGTGTTACCACAGTGTTCAATCAGGACCTGTTTTATCTATCTATACATAGCCATATTGTATTTGTTTGTCGGAGGTTTCGCGCTACTGGGTCACGTGATCTTAGGGGGCGGACCGATATAGCAATTGGCGACTTGTTAAATGTATCCATCAATAATGGCTTTGTGTTCCACGCGTGGGTGTAGTCTGTACTCTGTAGTCAACTAATGTTGTAGGAGCTTGTTTCGCTTTAAGATTCTAATCTGTATTTGGTCATAATTGTGGAATACATTTTAAAATTGCAACCAGCTTTCCTCACCTCATTATAGTGTATAATTATATATATATAAAGTGCGCACTTCCCTGGGGACAAATACATTTATTACATAATTCCAACAAATTGGAATGCCATATCTGCACTCTAAATACAGTCAAACAGGTCTTGGGTGTAACTGAGCAATACGACAGCAGATTGGGAATCTGGTATGCTGCTTAATAGAATTTATTGTTTGTGCAAATTTATCTTAGCTCGATTGCGAAACAAGTTTTTAAAACATTATAATAAGTGCTCTCCATGCCACATTCCTGATGGACTCCATCGCCATGAGGGATGGGGAAGAGGCAATGTGGAATGTAAGTGCCATACATAAGGGCACACTCGTAACGGCTACAGCTGGGCGTGAACACAAATTTATTTTAGCTCGATTGCGAAACAAGTTATTTCAACTTATATAAATCACTCTCGAGACCTCATTCCTGATGGAATCCATCGCCACGATGGAGAGAGAAGAGGCAACGTGGAAATTAAATGCCTTGCCTAAGGGCACACTCGTAACGGCTCCAGCGGGGCTTGAACTATTACTGATACTTGAAGCGAACGCACTACCTCTGCGCTATCACGTATTCCACAATTCTACAATATAGCTTAGTAGAGTTGACCACTAGCACAGGTTTGACTGTACCACACCAGTATGGAACCAGTGATATCACAAGCACGTTCAATATGCCAACTGGACAGTCATCTACAACTTTATTACTCTAGACTTGATGAAATTAATCATGACGATGCGACGAGAAATACATTTGAGTAATCATGACCTGAGGGCATAACACTTTTCTCAGATCTCTAACTTGAGCCCAAGACATTTCATTGATTGAGTTTAAGGGGATGCTCTTGGCCCAACCAATCAGAAGCTCGAGACTGAGTTTGAGATTGGGGAAAGGTTTTATAACCTGACAGCCAGATATAGATATCTCGTAAAAGCATACGAGATTGATATAATTAGAACGGTTAAGTGTGATAGCGATTCTGGTGCGAAAGGCCCGGGGTTGGCGCCAGCTATAGCCGTTACGATTGTACCCATCGGCAAGGCATTTAAATTCCACATTGACTAGTGTATGTCCCTCATGGCGATATATTCCTATAGGAATGATGCCGCGAAACCGATTAATCTAACGTTGTAAAACATTGTTTCGCAATCGAGCTCAAATAAATGTGTATACATTAACGGTTAAGCAACGGTGGTGTTCACAATCCAGGGATCGCAGATTCGATCCCCCGTCTGATCCTAATAAAATTAAGAGTCTTTCAGATGGGACGATAAACCGAGGCCTCGTGTCGGTGCTTTACACCGTGCACGTAAAAGAACCAGAGGAGACTCTGGAATGTATCATTGCAAAAATCTAAAATTACTAATCTTTTCATGAGGCGTCGCTCATATGGGTAACCGGTAGCGACGATAAATAAACGTAAAACACACAGGTGGTGTTCATAATTCCATCGATAAGCCGGTGATAACATTATTACTGTCTGCCTTTGAAAATGTATGATATATTTGGAAACAGAACAATTGTATGTATAGGATATAAGCCGAAAACGATCCAATATGTAAAATATTGGACTGTGTGAGGCGCGTAGCACACACTAATATAATAAGATCCTACTAATTAAAAGTGTTAATTTCGTACCGGTATGCCTATTATTTAGACAGCTGTCTAATATTAATCATTAATTCATTAAAGGTGTATTTAGTCCAGATGTGCGACTTACCGTGTGCTGGACCTGGTAAATATATTATTGTATTGTAGCAGCGTCATCATCATCATCATCACCATCATCATCATCATCATCATCATCATCATCATCATCATCATCATCATCACCATCACCATCATCATCACCATCATCATCATCATCATCATCTCATCTCATCATCATCATCATCATCTCATCATCATCATCACAATCACCATCATCATCATCATCATCATCATCATCATCATCATCATCACATCATCATCATCATCATCATCATCACCATCACCATCATCATCATCATCATCATCATCATCATCATCATCATCATCATCATCATAAACAACGTTTATTTAGCAAATCGACATAATACATCGACGGAAATGCAATAGTGATGTAAATATTTGTATTAATAATTTGATCACGCATGTAGAATATATTTCGCATATTCTGCTATTCAATAATGACATCGCTGTGTTTTTATTACCTCCCTTGACAGGTATAGTCCGATTCATCCCGAAATGTATATCGGTCTTTGTTAGTTGTAGTCCTCTTGTTTTATTGTTGTCCCTAATGTGATGTGACCAAGATGTTGCGGTATGTATGATAAATGTGATTTTATCAAATCATGTTAATCAATTGATACATGTTTACAGTAAAGTAAAGCGCATTGGATATACTGTAGGAGGAGAGATGTAATAATTTAATAAGTATAAGATGAGAACACGGATGAATCACATGAAAACATGTGGCGCAAATGAAACAACGATAAAAACAGTGAAAACCAATATAATAGACATGCCCTCCTTAACGAGTATTCATTCCTCCGTTACAGACGGATCTGTAGTCCAGTGGTAACACGCTAGACTGGTAGTCCAGGGATCGCAGGTTCGATCCCTCGTCTGACCATAATAAAATTAACAGTCTTTCAGATGGGACTTTAAACCGAGGTCTCGTGTCGGTGCTGTACACGGTGCATGTACAATAACCAGAGGATACTCTGGAATGTGTCTGTCTGTATCATTGCACTATCCTCCAAAAATATAAAATTACTAATCTCTTCAGGAGGCTTCGCTCATATGGACAACCGGTAGCGACGATAAATAAAAGTAAAACACCAAAACATAAAGGGGACATTTTAAAGAACATCTGTGAAAAGCAAAGGATTCCAAATACAAGTACATCATATTTTGCTTGTTTTAGGTGTTTAAAGTCGCACTAACATATCTGGTCATAATCGTGTTTATGTCTATATTAATCCGACTTATTCCTAGTCTAACATTGTATTTCCCCTTTTAATGTCTGAAGAAGTACGTGGTTGATTACCTTGACTAATCCCTACATGTGACATCTGTCAGATAAACTAGGACACGCTCAGTCTCGGTGCAACATCAGGAGTGCCTGCTGTCTCATTGTAACTTTTGACATCCGCATGCGAGGCAAGCACTGGCATTAGACACACTATTTATCAGATAATCTTCCAATACCAACGTTTATTTTTACATGTTTGAATATTAAGTACATTATTATTTTCAATGTTTGTTTACTATTTACTATTCGACTCTGAGATAATATTGACAGTTCAATATAGTCGGTAATATTGAATGCCATTGGGTTTAATCTAAATCTGTAAAACGCACATTGAGATATTGCCAAGAACAAAGCGCCTCTCTGGCTTATTGAAATGCACACGTAAAGGTTGTAAAACAACAAATCAATTGCCAATCAAATACACAGTAAAAAGTAAAAACACAGTCTGTTCATTTATATTTTCAATCTTTCGTTTATTGTGTATACCAATGTGTAAAGAGGTTTTCAAATCAAACTGAAAAACAGCAAACATATCACAAATGCAATTATGAACATTGACACAGCTCACCTGTCAATGACGTCACTGTGCTTACACAGTGTATTCCTCCGCCAAATATTACAGTATACGTATATATGTAGAGTTATCTCCCTTCATGGAGTGACATGGAATTTAAACTCCGACAATTATTTGGAATTAAATTAAAAAATAAGGACTTATTTTCGTAAATTGTTGGTGTAATAGAGTTAAAGTGTTGTTTCCTCATGCCACCGAAAGGAAAACATCAGAATAACAATTCTGGGAAGAAAAATAAACGAAAACAAATTTCCCCATTGTGTGCGGACAATAGTGAAAATTCTCGTGCTCAGGACCGTGAACACATTACACGAACTTTGGATACAAATGATCAACACGTACACACGACAGCGCAACATGGAACTGATGAAGTGAGTAAACGTTTGAAGCTTAAAAATCCATCTCCGAGTAGTTACACACCAACAGACTCTCGGTATCTAGTAAACATGAACTATACTCCACAAGCATACCCTGGGTCTACCCCTGGTCAGTTTACTACGCCTCAAAGACAGTATACCCTACCCTACGTACCAGTTGTCACGCCCGGAGTCGAACCTCCTCCGTGGGCTGTGAGCATGATGGAAGATATACAGAGCATTAAATGTACAGTGGCAAGGATCGAACATGTGGAAAAAACCGTGAACTCTATAAGCTCAAAACTCAATGATCTAGAAATAAAAGTAAGTGCCATTGACAAGCGGGTTATTGATGTCGAAAATGCTAGCGCCTATATAAGTAATCAATATGACCAACACTCGACTGAAACGAAGTCAGTCAGAGCCAATGTTAAAGGTATCCAAGACTCGTGCGCAACCCTTCAAAAACAAATAAGAACACTGGAAACACAACAGGAATCCACAACAGACCGAGTTCTAAATGGTGAATATCGTAATATGAGAGAGAATCTAATATTCTATGGCATTCCTGAAACTCACAGACCACAGCACGGAGATTCTGTTACCACGGAACCCGAAAACAGCGAAGCCCTTGTGAAAGATTTCATCAAAAACTATTTAAAGGTAGATAGTGACAGCATGGCGTTTGACCGTGCACACAGAATGGGCAATCCGGAGTATTCGAAGAAACCCCGCCCAATAGTTGTTAAATTTCACAGTTACTCTGAACGCGAGACGGTTCGAACCACATCCTACACAGTCAAAGACGACTTGAAGAAAACCAACCATGGTGTGGGAATCCAGCTTCCGAAGGAATGGAGAGAAGCCCGTCGAGATCTGTACCCAGTCATGCAAACCGAAAAGCGCAAAGGACATAAAGTTAAGCTCGTTACAGACAAACTTTACATCAATGGGCAGCAGTACATGAGGCCGGTATCCCCGGCGCACTAGGGAAGTCCTGAAGAGCAGTTGAACATTATTTCGTGGAATATAAATGGACTAATACGTAAATTATCGGATCCAGATTTTCTTGACATTATTTATAATCATGATATAATAATACTGACTGAAACATGGCTGTCACGAAATTCTCATTATAATTTAGACATTCATGGATATTTTGCCTATCACCTATTTGGTAATAAATCGCCCCATACTAAGAAAGGACGTTTCAGTGGTGGCATCACTATATATTGTAAATCGTATTTGCAAGAGACGATAACACTAGTGGAAACACACCAAAGTGGCAGTATGTGGTTAAAGCTTTGTCAAAGCCTATTTCATTTTGAAACTGATGTTTATTTATGCGGTATTTATATACCACCACAACAATCAAATGTACTAAGAAACCTTAACAATGATTTTGATGTATTTGAACAAATTGAAACTGATATAGAAAAATATCATGTTCAAGGTAAGGTCCTCTTAATCGGTGATCTAAATTGTAGAACTTCGAATGAACCAGATTATATCGTTTTTGACAGGTTTTTAGACAACAATATTGATGTACAATCTAATGTTTACAGTCAGAGAGTAAACACAGATCACGTGTTAGACGCACATGGTAAACGTCTTATACAACTTTGTCAATCTACTGATTTACTTATATGTAACGGTCGTCTATGTAATGATCAAACTGGCGAGCCTACATTCATTAATAATAATGGTTCAAGTGTTGTTGATTATTGTTTATTGAATAAGAATGACTTTATTTACATTAATAACTTTTGCGTACAACCGCCCAATGATCTATCGGACCATTGCGCATTGAATATGTGTATACAACGTAAACACAGTAAGGAATGCGAATCACGTGATAATAATACAACCAATGGGGAATACTTAGAGTGGGACGATACGCTGACCGATACATTCCGTACACAATTATTGGACAGTAATGACCTACTTCAGCGACTGTCATCAGATTTAAATAACAATACAATAAATGAATCAGTACAGCAGTTCACACAATACATGCAGGATAAAGCTTTTAGTGTATTCAGAAAAGTTCGCAAACGGGTTCATAATCTGGCGAGCAATAATATAAGTAAAAATAGAAAGAGGTGGTTTAATAATGATTGTATTGCTGCTAGAAAGCAATTTAATATAGCAAGAAATGCATTTTTAAGAAACAAAACACAAGAAAGTAAATTAATATTTCTAAGTAAAAGGCGTGATTATGTTAATTTAAAGCGTTTGCACAAACGGCAGTTTAATCGTAAGGCAAGCGAACGTATAAATAACTTAGCTAAATCAAATCCAAAAGCATTTTGGAAAAATGTAAAAGCTCAATATAAAACAAAAGGTTCAAATATAGATAATGTTTCAATTGAAGATATGTTTACTCATTTTACTAACCTGTACGGCTCGCAACCAGAACATGATTAAGATAATTTTGAAAACACGGACACTCTTATTTATGATAATGACCTAGATACTGAGTTTACTGAGTCGGAGGTAAGAAATGCTGTATTCGCGCAAAATAACTCGAAAAGCCCGGGAACAGATCAATTAATTGCCGAAGTTGTTAAGTATTCGTTCGATATAATCGCGCCTTACCTGACTAAACTATACAATACTATATTTAGCTCTGGGGTTTTCCCACAAAGCTGGGGAGAAGGTATCATTATACCGATATTCAAGGGTGGTAATCGTGAAGCCAAACACTTTCGAGGAATCACACTTAATAATATAATTTCAAAAATATATTCAAAACTATTGGTCAATAGATTAATAAAATGGACTGATAAACATGACACACTTATTGATAATCAATTTGGTTTTCAGAAGATTAAATCCACTAGTGACTGTATTTTTATTTTGCATGCCCTTATATGTAAAACTCTTGCTCCAAGAAAAAACTCTATGTAGCCTACTTGGACTGGCAAATGATGTTTGATAGAATTGATAGGGTTTACTTATGGGGGAAACTGCTTAATTCAAATGTTAGCACTAGATTTATAACTGCTCTAAAATCTATGTATACAGTAGTACGATCGTATATTCGCTATGGGTCAAACACGTCTGATTGTATCACATCGAATATTGGCGTAAAGCAAGGAGACCCGTCCAGTAGCATTTTGTGTTTATTTTTTTTTGAATGATATATTAAATAATATTAATGCAGATCTGAATGGAATAATGAACATTGGTGACCTACACATATTCTTACTATTATTTGCTGACGATGCTGTTGTGTTTGCGCAAGATCCTGAAGCATTACAATCTATGTTCCTGAAGCATTACAATCTATGTTCCTGAAGCATTACAATCTATATTCCTGAAGCATTACAATCTATGTTGAACGATATTGAGACTTACTGTAATACATGGGGCTTACGCCTTAATACTAATAAAACAAAAATTATGATTTTTGAAAATGGTCGACATTCTCGACATGATTTTTACATATATAATTCACGTATTGATATTGTAGAATCGTTTAAATATTTAGGTGTTCATCTATACAAGAACGGTAATTGGAATCGAACACAAAAACGTGTAGCTAAGCACGCCTCTTTTTCTTTACATACATTATTTATTGCTTTTAATCAAGTAGACTTCCCATCATCGAGAAAGTTAAGCTTGTTTGATTCTCTTGTCGCACCAATTTAAAACTATTTAGCAGAATTATGGGGCTACCATGATGCACCCGATGTTGAATTAATACTTTCAAAATGTTGCAGAAAAATATTATGCGTAAGGCGCTCAACAAACCTAAATGCACTATATGGAGAACTTGGTTGTCTTCCCATGTCGATACGCAGACAACTACTAATGGTAACATATTGATTAAAATTATTGACTTTACCAGAAGATTCCTTACTTTATAAAACTTACCAACTGTTGAAAACTGATGTTGAAAACAAAAATTATCACAACAAAATGAACTGGGCTTATCAGTTAAAAAATATTATCGATACATGCGGACTGTCCTATTTGTGGCAAAACCAGTCAAGAATGCTTATTAATTACAATACTATAAAATCACGCATATTAAACATATATTATCAACGCTGGTATACTGCTATCAATAACTCTGCACGTCTAGAGACATACAGTTTGTTTAAAAATGAATTTATCTTTGAAATTTACCTTGATTTTATTAAAGAAAACAAATACAGAATTGCCCTTACACGATTTAAAACATCATCGCATGATTTAGCTATTGAGCGTGGTCGTTACCTACACCTGCCACGAAACGAAAGATTATGTATTTATTGTAATTCGAGAATTTTGCAAAATGAATATCATTTCATACTAATCTGCCCACATTATGCAACTTTAAGATCGAAATTTATTAAAAGATATTACCATACCTGGCCGACTATACAGAACTTTATTAATCTCTTGTCATGCAAATCCCAAAAAATCACTATCGATCTTTCCAAATTTATATATTTTGGAAATAAACAACGAACCTAACATCTTTTTATATCATATACATGTATTTGAATACTAATAACCTATAATTATGCTCTTTTGTAAAATTCCATGTCACTGCCTGTTTCTACTGTTTAATTGCTATACACATGTGTCTGTTTTATGCAATAAACTTATTGTATTGTATTGTATTGTATACCCCACCTTCAGTTTGCAATTGCCTGATTACTTATATTACATAGTTTCTACGCATCAACTAGTCGGAAGTCTTCTCAAGTCACATAATTGCTCGATAAAGCACACATAACATACGCTGCCTGTCATGAAAATGCATTTTTTTACCCAAAAGAAAAATGCACTATATTAGTTAGCAGGACTACATTCGAGATACTTACAGATTATATATTAAATAGATTGACTGAGACAAGTCAACTCGAAACTTGATTGTTTGCTGTTACAAGTTTTCTTTTCAAATACTTGTGCCTGGGTTCGGAATAGTAAAATAAATATTGCATTCCTGAGTGGACAATATGAAAAATATCACTCATCGAAACATGAAAATTAACGACCGTAACGTCATTTTCGAGGAGAGATATGTTTCCTATTGCACTCTTAACCTTGGTTCCAGTCTGTCGATTTTTCACTGATATTATTAGAAACTCAATACGGCCCAATTAATGGTTTCGATGTTAAACTAGGTTTATATGACTGAGCAGTCAAAATATACCATTTATCGTCGCTACCGGTTACTCATATGAGCGACGCCTCCTGAAGAGATTAGTCATTTTAGATGTTTGGAGGATAGTGCAACGATACAGACAGCGACCCGATCCAGAGTCTCCTCTGGTTCTTTTACATGCATGGTGTAAAGCACCGACACGAGACCTAGGTTTAAAGTCCAACCTGAAAGATTGTTAATTTTATTAGGATCAGACGGGGGATCGAACCCGCGATCCCTGGATTACCAGTCCAGTGGACTACAGACCCCGTCTGTTCCCAGGCTAGCATGCACTATTTATATAGCATTGCTGTATTTTGATACGGATATTGCTCATGCATGTTCAAGCATTTTCAGTCAATGGGTGTGGTAGTACACCACACAGCTTAGAATGAAATGTACAATTTATCTATGCATCATTAGTTTAGTTTATTTTATACAAATTTATTTTAGCTCGATTGCGAAACAAGTTATTTCAACTTATATAAATCACTCTCGAGACCTCATTCCTGATGGAATCCATCGCCACGAGCGAGACGAGGCAATGTGGAATTTAAATGCCTTGCCTAAGGGCACACTCGTAACGGCTCCAGTGGGGCTCGAACTCCGGACCTTTCGCACCTGGAGCGAACGCCTATCCACTGCGCTATCACGACTTCCACACATCATTAAGCTGATGGATCACTTCGAGTATTGTAATTATTCTTAAAAGCACACATTACGTCTTGGAAATTACTTTCATTAAGGAGCAAATTCGTATCCTCTAACACAGTAAAATAATGGGATGAACTATATCTCTAGAACATATTCTCAGAAATAATGGAAACATATCTTTTAACTATATTTAAATCGATTAATAGTGAAAGCCATATCGCCATAGGAAAGGCCATATATATATCTCACGGTTTTGTCTATATAAAGAGGCCATTATGTTTTTGGGGGAGTATATTTTAGTGTAGATACACGGGGGGGGGGGGGGCAATTTAGCACCGTGAAGTCGTGATAGCGCAGTGGATGCGCGTTCGCTTCAGGTGCGAAAGGTCCGGAGTTCGAACCCCACTGGAGCTGTTACGATTGTGCCCTTAGGCAAGGCATTTAAATTCCACGTTGCCTCTTCTCTCTCCCTCGTGGCGATGGATTCCATCAGTAATGAGGTCTCGAGAGTCATTTATATAAGTTGAAATAACTTGATTCGCAATCGAGCTAAAATAAATTTGTATAAACTATAAATTAATTTAGCACCGTCGTGTTGCCGTGTTTGTCCAGAGACAGTGCGGCCATACGAGGAACGTAGCCCCACGCATAGAGGGCTTAATTATGGAGAAAGGACCGAAACACGGTCACTGGACAGACCCTACAAATCACCAATTTGCCAGGGGGGCTAACCCCATATAGCTACACGAACATATGCTCCTCCTATACTAATATACAAATAGACGAAGAACAAAAATGTGGTATAAAAATATGGCATTAACTCCCCCGAATACATTCACCAACACTAGCTCCTCATTCATTTAAAACGTCAATAAAATCGAAAAATACAAAATGACGAATGATCAGTCAGTTTTCCAAAGTCGCATCAGCACCTTAGTTCATACGGCGACTCTTGTTACGATGTGGACATGGTGAGGCTCTCTGGACGTAATCACAGCAACAGCAAAGTCTTAATAGTATTTAATTACATCTAAGAGCCGACATTATAACCAACACAGAGACGCTAGTCTCAATAGTAACCAACCAGGCTCTCTCCCTGCCAAAGCTGTCCGAGATGGTTTTATAGACAATTGTGAGGAGAGCTATAAGCTCTGCCAATAATTCTTTTAACTAATCAAATTCATTTAGCTTTTCAATTGTTGACAATTTGGCATGGAATATCAAATAGACTTGATCACACGAGCATGCGTTTCCATGACCCTGTGACCCCGTCCGTGTCTACCTCTGCAAACCATGCATTAATTCCGGCTTGCACCAGTCAATTCAGTGTGTGTACCCTGCTTAGTAAGCACTCTATCACCACATGTCTGGCGAAATCCCATAGGATGGTCGCGTGATCCAAACAATGGAATTCTACCATCCATTTTATCAAGTGCAGACATGTATATCAGATGTCCCCAACAAAGGACACACACACACACACGCACACGCACACGCACACGCACACGCACACGCACACGCACAGCGCACGCGTACACACGTACACACGTACACACGTACACACGTACACACGTACACACGTACACACGTACACACGCACACGCACACGCACACACACACACACACACACAAAACACTGGTCCCACAACACAAACACACATGTTTAAATAATTAAATTAAGAGAGTCATCAAAACATAATCACTACACATGTATATAGGCGTAAGGCAAAATGTAACTATGTTACACTCTCCAGCTAAAGTCCTGGTGCCCAACCAAGGTGCAGTACATGCAGGGACTTATAACCGGGTAGAACAACCAGCATACCGCAAGCAAGCTGGGTAGCTTACTCATATGAAATAGGTCGACACCCCAGTAGAATTCGAACCTACAGCTGTGAGGGGCAAGTGATTTGAAGTATTAAGATGCGGCTCAATGGTAGTGATTGCATTCTAAGTCCTGTCCTGTCCTGTAAATACGGTCTTCCATCGTTATTTATTTGAATGTCTCTACTATAATTACATCAGAATTCGTCTCCATGCAACTACTTCTAAATATTGTACCATAACGCTGTACACTCTATTATACGGAGACCGAAATCTTAGCGATGATTGCAACGCAAACATATATCAAGCAGCTCAAAATTGCATCCGGGAAATCAGACGATTTTCATGAGCATCTGTTCACTAAATATTGCATGCTTGCCTCTACCATTGAACTATCTAAATGAATCTAACATATTCCTCTTTCTATCAGTTCTCCTTTCCTCTGAGTCAATCTCAATTTCATCCATCTAAATTAGTTACTATATGTACGTGTTTCATCTGAATAATCTCTTAATCTTATTGATATTCTAGTTTAAGGTTCATGATTAAAACGTGTACTCAAAATGAAATTTACAACATTGTCATATCGTAACTGCATTAAGTACCTTGCTATAGGAGAAGACCTCTATTAACTATAGCTTTCGCTTCATATCATAGCTGCATTAAGTACCTTGCTATATGAGAAGACCTCTATATGCTATAGCTTTCGGTTCATATCGTAGCTGCATTAAGTACCTTGCTATAGGAGAAGACCTCTATTAACTATAGCTTTCGCTTCATATCGTAGCTGCATTAAGTACCTTGCTATATGAGAAGACCTATATAAGCAATAGCTTTCGGTTAATATCGTAACTGCATTAAGTACCTTCTAATAGGAGAAGACCTCTATAAGCTATAGCTTTCGGTTCATATCGTAACTGCATTAAGTACCTTGCTATAGGAGAAGACCTCTATAAGCTATAGCTTTCGGTTCATATCGTAGCTGCATTAAGTACCTTGCTATAGGAGAAGACCTCTATAAGCTATAGCATTCGGTTCATATCGTAACTGCATTAAGTACCTTGCTATAGGAGAAGACCTCTATAAGCAATAGCTTTCGGTTCATATCGTATCTGCATTAAGTACTTTGCTATATGAGAAGACCTCTATAAGCTATAGCTTTCGCTTCATATCGTAGCTGCATTAAGTACCTTGCTATATGAGAAGACCTCTATAAGCTATAGCTTTCGCTTCATATCGTAGCTGCATTAAGTACAATGCTATTGGAGAAGACCTATATAAGCTATTGCTTTCGCTTCATATCGTAGCTGCATTAAGTACCTTGCTATATGAGAAGACCTCTATAAGCTATAGCTTTCGCTTCATATCGTAGCTGCATTAAGTACCTTGCTATTGGAGAAGACCTCTATTAACTATAGCTTTCGCTTCATATCGTAGCTGCATTAAGTACCTTGCTATTGGAGAAGACCTCTATAAGCTATAGCTTTCGCTTCATATCGTAGCTGCATTAAGTAACTTGCTATAGGAGAAGACCTATATAAGCTATTGCTTTCGCTTAATATCGTAGCTGCATTAAGTACCTTGCTATAGGAGAAGACCTCTATAAGCTATTGCTTTCGCTTCATATCGTAGATGCATTAAGTAACTTGCTATAGGAGAAGACCTATATAAGCTATTGCTGTCGCTTCATATCGTAGCTGCATTAAGTACCTTGCTATATGAGAAGACCTCTATAAGCTATTGCTTTCGCTTCATATCGTAGCTGCATTAAGTACCTTGCTATATGAGAAGACCTCTATAAGCAATAGCTTTCGGTTCATATCGTAGCTGCATTAAGTACCTTGCTATTGGAGAAGAACCTCTATTAACTATAGCTTTCGCGTCATATCGTAGCTGCATTAAGTACCTTGCTATTGGAGAAGACCTCTATAAGCTATAGCTTTCGCTTCATATCGTAGCTGCATTAAGTACTTTGCTATAGGAGAAGACCTCTATAAGCAATAGCTTTCGCTTCATATCGTAGCTGCATTAAGTACCTTGCTATAGGAGAAGACCTCTATAAGGTATAGCTTTCGCTTCATATAGTAACTGCATTAAGTACCTTGCTATAGGAGAAGACCTATATAAGCTATAGCTTTCGCTTCATATCGTAGCTGCATTAAGTACCTTGCTATAGGAAAAGACCTCTATAAGCTATAGCTTTCGCTTAATATCGTAGCTGCATTAAGTACCTTGCTATAGGAGAAGACCTCTATAAGCTATAGCATTCGGTTCATATCGTAACTGCATTAAGTACCTTGCTATAGGAGAAGACCTCTATAAGCTATAGCTTTCGCTTCATATCGTAGCTGCATTAAGTACCTTGCTATATGAGAAGACCTCTATAAGCTATAGCTTTCGCTTCATATCGTAGCTGCATTAAGCAACTTGCTATTGGAGAAGACCTATATAAGCTATTGCTTTCGCTTCATATCGTAGCTGCATTAAGTACCTTGCTATATGAGAAGACCTCTATAAGCTATAGCTTTCGCTTCATATCGTAGCTGCATTAAGTACCTTGCTATTGGAGAAGACCTCTATTAACTATAGCTTTCGCTTCATATCGTAGCTGCATTTAGTACCTTGCTATTGGAGAAGACCTCTATAAGCTATAGCGTTCGCTTCATATCGTAGCTGCATTAAGTACCTTGCTATAGGAGAAGACCTATATAAGCTATTGCTTTCGCTTCATATCGTAGCTGCATTAAGTACCTTGCTATAGGAGAAGACCTCTATAAGCTATTGCTTTCGCTTCATATCGTAGATGCATTAAGTACCTTGCTATAGGAGAAGACCTATATAAGCTATTGCTTTCGCTTCATATCGTAGCTGCATTAAGTACCTTGCTATATGAGAAGACCTCTATAAGCTATTGCTTTCGCTTCATATCGTAGCTGCATTAAGTACCTTGCTATATGAGAAGACCTCTATACGCAATAGCTTTCGGTTCATATCGTAGCTGCATTAAGTACCTTGCTATTGGAGAAGACCTCTATTAACTATAGCTTTCGCGTCATATCGTAACTGCATTAAGTACCTTGCTATAGGAGAAGACCTCTATAAGCTATAGCTTTCGCTTCATATCGTAGCTGCATTACATACCTTGCTATAGGAGAAGACCTCTATAAGCTATAGCTTTCGCTTCATATCGTAGCTGCATTAAGTACCTTGCTATAGGAGAAGACCTCTATAAGCTATAGCTTTCACTTCATATCGTAGGTGCATTAAATACCTTGCTATAGGAGAAGACCTCTATAAGCTATAGCTTTCGCTTCATATCGTAGCTGCATTAGGTACCTTGCTATTGGAGAAGACCTCTATAAGCTATAGCTTTCGCTTCATATCGTAGCTGCATTAGGTACATTGCTATTGGAGAAGACCTCTATATGCTATAGCTTTCGCTTCATATCGTAGCTGCATTAAGTAACTTGCTATAGGAGAAGACCTCTATAAGCTATAGCTTTCGCTTCATATCGTAGCTGCATTAAGTACCTTGCTATAGGAGAAGACCTCTATAAGCTATAGCTTTCGTTTGATATCGTAGCTGCATTAAGTACCTTGCTATAGGAGAAGACCTCTATATGCTATAGCTTTCGCTTCATATCGTAGCTGCATTAAGTACCTTGCTATAGGAGAAGACCTCTATATGCTATAGCTTTCGCTTCATATCGTAGCTGCATTAAGTACCTTGCTATAGGAGAAGACCTCTATATGCTATAGCTTTCGCTTCATATCGTAGCTGCACTAAGTACCTTGCTATAGGAGAAGACCTCTATATGCTATAGCTTTCGCTTCATATCGTAGCTGCATTAAGTACCTTGCTATAGGAGAAGACCTATATAAGCTATAGCTTTCGCTTCATATCGTAACTGCATTAAGTACCTTGCTATAGGAGAAGACCTATATAAGCTATAGCTTTCGCTTCATATCGTAACTGCATTAAGTACCTTGCTATAGGAGAAGACCTCTATAAGCTATAGCTTTCGCTTCATATCGTAGCTGCATTAAGTACCTTGCTATATGGGAAGACCTCTATAAGCTATAGCTTTCGCTTAATATCGTAGCTGCATTAAGTACCTTGCTATAGGAGAAGACCTCTATAGGCTATAGCTTTCGCTTCATATCGTAATTGTATTAAGTACCTTGCTATAGGAGAATACCTCTATAAGCTATAGCTGTCGCTTCATATCGTAGCTGCATTAAGTACCTTGCTATAGGAGAAGACCTCTATAAGCTATAGCTTTCGCTTCATATCGTAGCTGCATTAAGTACCTTGCTATATGAGAAGACCTCTATAAGCTATAGCTTTCGCTTCATATCGTAATTGTATTAAGTACCTTGCTATATGAGAAGACCTCTATAGGCTATAGCTTTCGCTTCATATCGTAATTGTATTAAGTCTTGCTATAGGAGAATAACTCTATAAGGTATAGCTTTCGCTTCATATCGTAACTGCATTAAGTACCTTGCTATAGGAGAAGACCTATATAAGCTATAGCTTTCGCTTCATATCGTAGCTGCATTACATACCTTGCTATAGGAGAAGACCTCTATAAGCTATAGCTTTCGCTTCATATCGTAGCTGCATTAAGTACTTTGCTATAGGAGAAGACCTCTATAAGCTATAGCTTTCACTTCATATCGTAGGTGCATTAAGTACCTTGCAATAGTAGAAGACCTATATAGGCTATAACTTTCGCTTCATATCGTTGCTGCATTAAGTACCTTGCTATAGGAGAAGATCTATATAAGCTATAACTTTCGCTTCATATCGTAACTGCATTAAGTACCTTGCTATAGGAGAAGACCTATATAAGCTATAGCTTTCGCTTCATATCGTAACTGCATTAAGTACCTTGCTATAGGAGAAGACCTCTATAAGCTATAGCTTTCGCTTCATATCGTAGCTGCATTAAGTACCTTGCTATAGGAGAAGACCTCTATATGCTATTGCTTTCGATTCATATCGTAACTGCATTAAGTACCTTGCTATTGGAGAAGACCTCTATATGCTATAGCGTTCGGTTCATATCGTAGCTGCATTAAGTACCTTGCTATAGGAGAAGACCTATATAAGCTATAGCTTTCGCTTCATATCGTAGCTGCATTAAGTACCTTGCTATATGAGAAGGCCTCTATAAGCTATAGCTTTCGCTTCATATCGTAGCTGCATTAAGTACCTTGCTATAGGAGAAGACCTATATAAGCTATAGCTTTCGCTTCATATCGTAGCTGCATTAAGTACCTTGCTATATGGGAAGACCTCTATAAGCTATAGCTTTCGCTTAATATCGTAGCTGCATTAAGTACCTTGCTATAGGAGAAGACCTCTATAGGCTATAACTTTTACTTCATATCGTAATTGTATTAAGTACCTTGCTATAGGAGAAGACCTCTATAAGCTATAGCTGTCGCTTCATATCGTAGCTGCATTAAGTACCTTGCTATAGGAGAAGACCTATGTAAGCTATAGCTTTCGCTTCATATCGTAGCTGCATTAAGTACCTTGCTATAGGAGAAGACCTATATAAGCTATAGCTTTCGCTTCATATCGTAGCTGCATTAAGTACCTTGCTATAGGAGAAGACCTATATAAGCTATAGCTTTCGCTTCATATCGTAACTGCATTAAGTACCTTGCTATAGGAGAAGACGTCTATATGCTATAGCTTTCGCTTCATATCGTAGCTGCATTAAGTACCCTGCTATAGGAGAAGACCTCTGTAAGCTATAGCTTTCGCTTCATATCGTAGCTGCATTAAGTACCTTGCTATAGGAGAAGACCTCTATAAGCTATAGCTTTCGCTTCATATCGTAGCTGCATTAAGTACCTTGCTATAGGAGAATACCTCTATATGCTATAGCTTTCGCTTCATATCGTAGCTGCATTAAGTACCTTGCTATAGGAGAAGACCTCTATATGCTATAGCTTTCGCTTCATATCGTAGCTGCACTAAGTACCTTGCTATATTAGAAGACCTCTATATGCTATAGCTTTCGCTTCATATCGTAGCTGCATTAAGTACCTTGCTATAGGAAAAGACCTCTATAAGCTATAGCTTTCGCTTAATATCGTAGCTGCATTAAGTACCTTGCTATAGGAGAAGACCTCTATAAGCTATAGCATTCGGTTCATATCGTAACTGCATTAAGTACCTTGCTATAGGAGAAGACCTCTATAAGCAATAGCTTTCGGTTCATATCGTATCTGCATTAAGTACTTTGCTATATGAGAAGACCTCTATACGCAATAGCTTTCGGTTCATATCGTAGCTGCATTAAGTACCTTGCTATTGGAGAAGACCTCTATTAACTATAGCTTTCGCGTCATATCGTAACTGCATTAAGTACCTTGCTATAGGAGAAGACCTCTATAAGCTATAGCTTTCGCTTCATATCGTAGCTGCATTACATACCTTGCTATAGGAGAAGACCTCTATAAGCTATAGCTTTCGCTTCATATCGTAGCTGCATTAAGTACCTTGCTATAGGAGAAGACCTCTATAAGCTATAGCTTTCACTTCATATCGTAGGTGCATTAAATACCTTGCTATAGGAGAAGACCTATATAAGCTATAGCTTTCGCTTCATATCGTAGCTGCATTAAGTACCTTGCTATAGGAGAAGACCTATATAGGCTATAGCTTTCGCTTAATATCGTAACTGCATTAAGTACCTTGCTATAGGAGAAGACCTCTATAAGCTATAGCTTTCGCTTCATATCGTAGCTGCATTAGGTACCTTGCTATAGGAGAAGACCTCTATAAGCTATAGCTTTCGCTTCATATCGTAGCTGCATTAGGTACCTTGCTATAGGAGAAGACCTCTATATGCTATAGCTTTCGCTTCATATCGTAGCTGCATTAAGTAACTTGCTATAGGAGAAGACCTCTATAAGCTATAGCTTTCGCTTCATATCGTAGCTGCATTAAGTACCTTGCTATAGGAGAAGACCTCTATAAGCTATAGCTTTCGTTTGATATCGTAGCTGCATTAAGTACCTTGCTATAGGAGAAGACCTCTATATGCTATAGCTTTCGCTTCATATCGTAGCTGCATTAAGTACCTTGCTATAGGAGAAGACCTCTATATGCTATAGCTTTCGCTTCATATCGTAGCTGCATTAAGTACCTTGCTATAGGAGAAGACCTCTATATGCTATAGCTTTCGCTTCATATCGTAGCTGCACTAAGTACCTTGCTATAGGAGAAGACCTCTATATGCTATAGCTTTCGCTTCATATCGTAGCTGCATTAAGTACCTTGCTATAGGAGAAGACCTCTATAAGCTATAGCTTTCGCTTCATATCGTAACTGCATTAAGTACCTTGCTATAGGAGAAGACCTATATAAGCTATAGCTTTCGCTTCATATCGTAACTGCATTAAGTACCTTGCTATAGGAGAAGACCTCTATAAGCTATAGCTTTCGCTTCATATCGTAGCTGCATTAGGTACCTTGCTATATGGGAAGACCTCTATAAGCTATAGCTTTCGCTTCATATCGTAGCTGCATTAAGTACCTTGCTATATGAGAAGACCTCTATAAGCTATAGCTTTCGCTTCATATCGTAATTGTATTAAGTACCTTGCTATATGAGAAGACCTCTATAGGCTATAGCTTTCGCTTCATATCGTAATTGTATTAAGTCTTGCTATAGGAGAATAACTCTATAAGGTATAGCTTTCGCTTCATATCGTAACTGCATTAAGTACCTTGCTATAGGAGAAGACCAAAATAAGCTATAGCTTTCGCTTCATATCGTAGCTGCATTACATACCTTGCTATAGGAGAAGACCTCTATAAGCTATAGCTTTCGCTTCATATCGTAGCTGCATTAAGTACTTTGCTATAGGAGAAGACCTCTATAAGCTATAGCTTTCACTTCATATCGTAGGTGCATTAAGTACCTTGCAATAGTAGAAGACCTATATAGGCTATAACTTTCGCTTCATATCGTTGCTGCATTAAGTACCTTGCTATAGGAGAAGATCTATATAAGCTATAACTTTCGCTTCATATCGTAACTGCATTAAGTACCTTGCTATAGGAGAAGACCTATATAAGCTATAGCTTTCGCTTCATATCGTAACTGCATTAAGTACCTTGCTATAGGAGAAGACCTCTATAAGCTATAGCTTTCGCTTCATATCGTAGCTGCATTAAGTACCTTGCTATAGGAGAAGACCTCTATATGCTATTGCTTTCGATTCATATCGTAACTGCATTAAGTACCTTGCTATTGGAGAAGACCTCTATATGCTATAGCGTTCGGTTCATATCGTAGCTGCATTAAGTACCTTGCTATAGGAGAAGACCTATATAAGCTATAGCTTTCGCTTCATATCGTAGCTGCATTAAGTACCTTGCTATATGAGAAGGCCTCTATAAGCTATAGCTTTCGCTTCATATCGTAGCTGCATTAAGTACCTTGCTATAGGAGAAGACCTCTATATGCTATAGCTTTCGCTTCATATCGTAGCTGCATTAAGTACCTTGCTATATGGGAAGACCTCTATAAGCTATAGCTTTCGCTTAATATCGTAGCTGCATTAAGTACCTTGCTATAGGAGAAGACCTCTATAGGCTATAACTTTTACTTCATATCGTAATTGTATTAAGTACCTTGCTATAGGAGAAGACCTCTATAAGCTATAGCTGTCGCTTCATATCGTAGCTGCATTAAGTACCTTGCTATAGGAGAAGACCTATGTAAGCTATAGCTTTCGCTTCATATCGTAGCTGCATTAAGTACCTTGCTATAGGAGAAGACCTATATAAGCTATAGCTTTCGCTTCATATCGTAACTGCATTAAGTACCTTGCTATAGGAGAAGACGTCTATATGCTATAGCTTTCGCTTCATATCGTAGCTGCATTAAGTACCCTGCTATAGGAGAAGACCTCTGTAAGCTATAGCTTTCGCTTCATATCGTAGCTGCATTAAGTACCTTGCTATAGGAGAAGACCTCTATAAGCTATAGCTTTCGCTTCATATCGTAGCTGCATTAAGTACCTTGCTATAGGAGAATACCTCTATATGCTATAGCTTTCGCTTCATATCGTAGCTGCATTAAGTACCTTGCTATAGGAGAAGACCTCTATATGCTATAGCTTTCGCTTCATATCGTAGCTGCACTAAGTACCTTGCTATATTAGAAGACCTCTATATGCTATAGCTTTCGCTTCATATCGTAGCTGCATTAAGTACCTTGCTATAGGAGAAAACCTATAAGCTATAGCTTTCGCTTCATATCGTAGCTGCATTAAGTACCTTGCTATAGGAGAAGACCTCTATATGCTATAGCGTTCGGTTCATATCGTAGCAGCATTAAGTACCTTGCTATAGGAGAAGATCTATATAAGCTATAGCTTTCGCTTCATATCGTAGCTGCATTAAGTACCTTGCTATAGGAGAATACCTCTATATGCTATTGCTTTCGATTCATATCGTAACTGCATTCAGTACCTTGCTATAGGAGAAGACCTCTATATGCTATAGCGTTCGCTTCATATCGTAGCTGCATTAGGTACCTTGCTATAGGAGAAGACCTATATAACCTATAGCTTTCGCTTCATATCGTAGCTGCATTAAGTACATTGCTATATGAGAAGGCCTCTATAAGCTATAGCTTTCGCTTCATATCGTAGCTGCTTTAAGTACCTTGCTATAGGAGAAGACCTATATAAGCTATAGCTTTCGCTTCATATCGTAGCTGCATTAAGTACCTTGCTATATGAGAAGACCTCTATTTTCTATAGCTTTCGCTTCATATCATAGCTGCATTAAGTACCTTGCTATAGGAGAAGACCTATATAAGCTATTGCTTTCGCTCCATATCGTAGCTGCATTAAGTACCTTGCTATAGGAGAAGACCTCTATAAGCTATAGCTTTCGCTTAATATCGTAGCTGCATTAAGTACCTTGCTACATGAGAAGACCTCTATAAGCTATAGCTTTCGCTTAATGTCGTAGCTGCATTAAGTACCTTACTATAGGAGAAGACCTCTATAAGCTATAGCTTTCGCTTCATGTCGTAGCTGCATTAAGTACCTTGCTATATGGGAAGACCTCTATAAGCTATAGCTTTCGCTTAATATCGTAGCTGCATTAAGTACCTTGCTATAGGAGAAGACCTCTATAGGCTATAGCTTTCGCTTCATATCGTAATTGTATTAAGTACCTTGCTATAGGAGAAGACCTCTATAAGCTATAGCTGTCTCTTCCTATCGTAGCTGCATTAAGTACCTTGCTATAGGAGAAGAACTCTATAAGCTATAGCTTTCGCTTCATATCGTAATTGTATTAATTACCTTGCTATATGAGAAGACCTCTATAGGCTATAGCTTTCGCTTCATATCGTAATTGTAATAAGTCTTGCTATAGGATAATACCTCTATAAGGTATAGCTTTTGCTTCATATCGTAACTGCATTAAGTACCTTGCTATAGGAGAAGACCTCTATAAGCTATAGCTTTCGCTTCATATCGTAGCTGCATTACATACCTTGCTATAGGAGAAGACCTCTATAAGCTATAGCTTTCACTTCATATCGTAGGTGCATTAAGTACCTTGCTATAGGAGAAGACCAATATAAGCTATAGCTTTCGCTTCATATCGTAGCTGCATTAAGTACCTTGCTATAGGAGAAGACCTATATAAGCTATAGCTTTCGCTTCATATCGTAACTGCATTAAGTACCTTGCTATAGGAGAAGACCTATATAAGCTATAGCTTTCGCTTCATATCGTAGCTGCATTAAGTACCTTGCTATAGGAGAAGACCTATATAAGCTATAGCTTTCGCTTCATATCGTAACTGCATTAAGTACCTTGCTATAGGAGAAGACCTATATAAGCATAGCTTTCGCTTCATATCGTACTGCATTAAGTACCTTGCTATAGGAGAAGACCTATATAAGCTATAGCTTTCGCTTCATATCGTAACTGCATTAAGTACCTTGCTATAGGAGAAGACCTCTATAAGCTATAGCTTTCGCTTCATATCGTAGCTGCATTAAGTACCTTGCTATAGGAGAAGACCTCTATAAGCTATAGCTTTCGCTTCATATCGTAGCTGCATTAAGTACCTTGCTATAGGAGAAGACCTATATAAGCTATAGCTTTCGCTTCATATCGTAGCTGCATTAAGTACCTTGCTATAGGAGAAGACCTCTAATCTATCGCTTTCGCTTCATATCGTAGCTGCATTAAGTATCTTGCTATAGGAGAAGACCTCTATATGCTATAGCTTTCGCTTCATATCGTAGCTGCATTAAGTACCTTGCTATAGGAGAAGACCTCTATATGCAATAGCTTTCGCTTCATATCGTAGCTGCACTAAGTACCTTGCTATAGGAGAAGATCTCTATAAGCTATAGCTTTCGCTTCATATCGTAGCTGCATTAAGTACCTTGCTATAGGAGAAGACCTATATCAGCTATAGCTTTCGCTTCATATCGTAGCTGCATTAAGTACCTTGCTATAGGAGAAGACCTCTATAAGCTATAGCTTTCGCTTAATATCGTAGCTGCATTAAGTACCTTGCTATATGAGAAGACCTCTATAAGCTATAGCTTTCGCATAATATCGTAGCTGCATTAATTACCTTGCTATAGGAGAGGACCTCTATAAGCTATTGCTTTCGCTTCATATCGTAGCTTCATTAAGTACCTTGCTATATGGGAAGACCTCTATAAGCTATAGCTTTCGCTTAATATCGTAGCTGCATTAAGTACCTTGCTATAGGAGAAAACCTCTATAGGCTATAACTTTCGCTTCATATCGTAATTGTATTAAGTACCTTGATATAGGAGAAGACCTCTATAAGCTATAGCTGTCGCTTCATATCGTAGCTGCATTAAGTACCTTGCTATAGGAGAAGACCTCTATAAGCTATAGCTTTCGCTTCATATCGTAGCTGCATTAAGCACCTTGCTATATGAGAAGACCTCTATAAGCTATAACTTTCGATTCATATCGTAATTGTATTAATTACCTTGCTATATGAGAAGACCTCTATAGGCTATAGCTTTCGCTTCATATCGTAATTGTAATAAGTCTTGCTATAGGAGAATACCTCTATAAGGTATAGCTTTTGCTTCATATCGTAACTGCATTAAGTACCTAGCTATAGGAGAAGACCTCTATAAGCTATAGCTTTCGCTTCATATCGTAGCTGCATTAAATACCTTGCTATAGGAGAAGACCTCTATAAGCTATAGCTTTCACTTCATATCGTAGGTGCATTAAGTACCTTGCTATAGGAGAAGACCAATATAAGCTATAGCATTCGCTTCATATCGTAGCTGCATTAAGTACCTTGCTATAGGAGAAGACCTATATAAGCTATAGCTTTCGCTTCATATCGTAACTGCATTAAGTACCTTGCTATAGGAGAAGACCTATATAAGCTATAGCTTTCGCTTCATATCGTAACTGCATTAAGTACCTTGCTATAGGAGAAGACCTCTATAAGCTATAGCCTTCGCTTCATATCGTAGCTGCATTAGGTACCTTGCTATAGGAGAAGGCCTCTATATGCTATAGCTTTCGCTTCATATCGTAGCTGCATTAAGTACCTTGCTATAGGAGAAGACCTCTATAAGCTATTGCTTTCTCTTCATATCGTAGCTGCATTAAGTACCTTGCTATAGGAGAAGACCTCTATAAGCTATAGCTTTCGCTTCATATCGTAGCTGCATTAAGTACCTTGCTATAGGAGAAGACCTCTATATGCTATCGCTTTCGCTTCATATCGTAGCTGCACTAAGTACCTTGCTATAGGAGAAGACCTCTATAAGCTATAGCTTTCGCTTCATATCGTAGCTGCATTAAGTACCTTGCTATA
>CM026394.1:32968277-32973277 GCA_014843695.1 Archivesica marissinica
AGTTATCTCCCTTCATGGAGTGACATGGAATTTAAACTCCGACAATTATTTGGAATTAAATTAAAAAATAAGGACTTATTTTCGTAAATTGTTGGTGTAATAGAGTTAAAGTGTTGTTTCCTCATGCCACCGAAAGGAAAACATCAGAATAACAATTCTGGGAAGAAAAATAAACGAAAACAAATTTCCCCATTGTGTGCGGACAATAGTGAAAATTCTCGTGCTCAGGACCGTGAACACATTACACGAACTTTGGATACAAATGATCAACACGTACACACGACAGCGCAACATGGAACTGATGAAGTGAGTAAACGTTTGAAGCTTAAAAATCCATCTCCGAGTAGTTACACACCAACAGACTCTCGGTATCTAGTAAACATGAACTATACTCCACAAGCATACCCTGGGTCTACCCCTGGTCAGTTTACTACGCCTCAAAGACAGTATACCCTACCCTACGTACCAGTTGTCACGCCCGGAGTCGAACCTCCTCCGTGGGCTGTGAGCATGATGGAAGATATACAGAGCATTAAATGTACAGTGGCAAGGATCGAACATGTGGAAAAAACCGTGAACTCTATAAGCTCAAAACTCAATGATCTAGAAATAAAAGTAAGTGCCATTGACAAGCGGGTTATTGATGTCGAAAATGCTAGCGCCTATATAAGTAATCAATATGACCAACACTCGACTGAAACGAAGTCAGTCAGAGCCAATGTTAAAGGTATCCAAGACTCGTGCGCAACCCTTCAAAAACAAATAAGAACACTGGAAACACAACAGGAATCCACAACAGACCGAGTTCTAAATGGTGAATATCGTAATATGAGAGAGAATCTAATATTCTATGGCATTCCTGAAACTCACAGACCACAGCACGGAGATTCTGTTACCACGGAACCCGAAAACAGCGAAGCCCTTGTGAAAGATTTCATCAAAAACTATTTAAAGGTAGATAGTGACAGCATGGCGTTTGACCGTGCACACAGAATGGGCAATCCGGAGTATTCGAAGAAACCCCGCCCAATAGTTGTTAAATTTCACAGTTACTCTGAACGCGAGACGGTTCGAACCACATCCTACACAGTCAAAGACGACTTGAAGAAAACCAACCATGGTGTGGGAATCCAGCTTCCGAAGGAATGGAGAGAAGCCCGTCGAGATCTGTACCCAGTCATGCAAACCGAAAAGCGCAAAGGACATAAAGTTAAGCTCGTTACAGACAAACTTTACATCAATGGGCAGCAGTACATGAGGCCGGTATCCCCGGCGCACTAGGGAAGTCCTGAAGAGCAGTTGAACATTATTTCGTGGAATATAAATGGACTAATACGTAAATTATCGGATCCAGATTTGCTTGACATTATTTATAATCATGATATAATAATACTGACTGAAACATGGCTGTCACGAAATTCTCATTATAATTTAGACATTCATGGATATTTTGCCTATCACCTATTTGGTAATAAATCGCCCCATACTAAGAAAGGACGTTTCAGTGGTGGCATCACTATATATTGTAAATCGTATTTGCAAGAGACGATAACACTAGTGGAAACACACCAAAGTGGCAGTATGTGGTTAAAGCTTTGTCAAAGCCTATTTCATTTTGAAACTGATGTTTATTTATGCGGTATTTATATACCACCACAACAATCAAATGTACTAAGAAACCTTAACAATGATTTTGATGTATTTGAACAAATTGAAACTGATATAGAAAAATATCATGTTCAAGGTAAGGTCCTCTTAATCGGTGATCTAAATTGTAGAACTTCGAATGAACCAGATTATATCGTTTTTGACAGGTTTTTAGACAACAATATTGATGTACAATCTAATGTTTACAGTCAGAGAGTAAACACAGATCACGTGTTAGACGCACATGGTAAACGTCTTATACAACTTTGTCAATCTACTGATTTACTTATATGTAACGGTCGTCTATGTAATGATCAAACTGGCGAGCCTACATTCATTAATAATAATGGTTCAAGTGTTGTTGATTATTGTTTATTGAATAAGAATGACTTTATTTACATTAATAACTTTTGCGTACAACCGCCCAATGATCTATCGGACCATTGCGCATTGAATATGTGTATACAACGTAAACACAGTAAGGAATGCGAATCACGTGATAATAGTACAACCAATGGGGAATACTTAGAGTGGGACGATACGCTGACCGATACATTCCGTACACAATTATTGGACAGTAATGACCTACTTCAGCGACTGTCATCAGATTTAAATAACAATACAATAAATGAATCAGTACAGCAGTTCACACAATACATGCAGGATAAAGCTTTTAGTGTATTCAGAAAAGTTCGCAAACGGGTTCATAATCTGGCGAGCAATAATATAAGTAAAAATAGAAAGAGGTGGTTTAATAATGATTGTATTGCTGATAGAAAGCAATTTAATATAGCAAGAAATGCATTTTTAAGAAACAAAACACAAGAAAGTAAATTAATATTTCTAAGTAAAAGGCGTGATTATGTTAATTTAAAGCGTTTGCACAAACGGCAGTTTAATCGTAAGGAAAGCGAACGTATAAATAACTTAGCTAAATCAAATCCAAAAGCATTTTGGAAAAATGTAAAAGCTCAATATAAAACAAAAGGTTCAAATATAGATAATGTTTCAATTGAAGATATGTTTACTCATTTTACTAACCTGTACGGCTCGCAACCAGAACATGATCAAGATAATTTTGAAAACACGGACACTCTTATTTATGATAATGACCTAGATACTGAGTTTACTGAGTCGGAGGTAAGAAATGCTGTATTCGCGCAAAATAACTCGAAAAGCCCGGGAACAGATCAATTAATTGCCGAAGTTGTTAAGTATTCGTTCGATATAATCGCGCCTTACCTGACTAAACTATACAATACTATATTTAGCTCTGGGGTTTTCCCACAAAGCTGGGGAGAAGGTATCATTATACCGATATTCAATGGTGGTAATCGTGAAGCCAAACACTTTCGAGGAATCACACTTAATAATATAATTTCAAAAATATATTCAAAACTATTGGTCAATAGATTAATAAAATGGACTGATAAACATGACACACTTATTGATAATCAATTTGGTTTTCAGAAGATTAAATCCACTAGTGACTGTATTTTTATTTTGCATGCCCTTATATGTAAAACTCTTGCTCCAAGAAAAAACTCTATGTAGCCTACTTGGACTGGCAAATGATGTTTGATATAATTGATAGGGTTTACTTATGGGGGAAACTGCTTAATTCAAATGTTAGCACTAGATTTATAACTGCTCTAAAATCTATGTATACAGTAGTACGATCGTATATTCGCTATGGGTCAAACACGTCTGATTGTATCACATCGAATATTGGCGTAAAGCAAGGAGACCCGTCCAGTAGCATTTTGTGTTTATTTTTTTTTGAATGATATATTAAATAATATTAATGCAGATCTGAATGGAATAATGAACATTGGTGACCTACACATATTCTTACTATTATTTGCTGACGATGCTGTTGTGTTTGCGCAAGATCCTGAAGCATTACAATCTATGTTCCTGAAGCATTACAATCTATGTTCCTGAAGCATTACAATCTATATTCCTGAAGCATTACAATCTATGTTGAACGATATTGAGACTTACTGTAATACATGGGGCTTACGCCTTAATACTAATAAAACAAAAATTATGATTTTTGAAAATGGTCGACATTCTCGACATGATTTTTACATATATAATTCACGTATTGATATTGTAGAATCGTTTAAATATTTAGGTGTTCATCTATACAAGAACGGTAATTGGAATCGAACACAAAAACGTGTAGCTAAGCACGCCTCTTTTTCTTTACATACATTATTTATTGCTTTTAATCAAGTAGACTTCCCATCATCGAGAAAGTTAAGCTTGTTTGATTCTCTTGTCGCACCAATTTAAAACTATTTAGCAGAATTATGGGGCTACCATGATGCACCCGATGTTGAATTAATACTTTCAAAATGTTGCAGAAAAATATTATGCGTAAGGCGCTCAACAAACCTAAATGCACTATATGGAGAACTTGGTTGTCTTCCCATGTCGATACGCAGACAACTACTAATGGTAACATATTGATTAAAATTATTGACTTTACCAGAAGATTCCTTACTTTATAAAACTTACCAACTGTTGAAAACTGATGTTGAAAACAAAAATTATCACAACAAAATGAACTGGGCTTATCAGTTAAAAAATATTATCGATACATGCGGACTGTCCTATTTGTGGCAAAACCAGTCAAGAATGCTTATTAATTACAATACTATAAAATCACGCATATTAAACATATATTATCAACGCTGGTATACTGCTATCAATAACTCTGCACGTCTAGAGACATACAGTTTGTTTAAAAATGAATTTATCTTTGAAATTTACCTTGATTTTATTAAAGAAAACAAATACAGAATTGCCCTTACACGATTTAAAACATCATCGCATGATTTAGCTATTGAGCGTGGTCGTTACCTACACCTGCCACGAAACGAAAGATTATGTATTTATTGTAATTCGAGAATTTTGCAAAATGAATATCATTTCATACTAATCTGCCCACATTATGCAACTTTAAGATCGAAATTTATTAAAAGATATTACCATACCTGGCCGACTATACAGAACTTTATTAATCTCTTGTCATGCAAATCCCAAAAAATCACTATCGATCTTTCCAAATTTATATATTTTGGAAATAAACAACGAACCTAACATCTTTTTATATCATATACATGTATTTGAATACTAATAACCTATAATTATGCTCTTTTGTAAAATTCCATGTCACTGCCTGTTTCTACTGTTTAATTGCTATACACATGTGTCTGTTTTATGCAATAAACTTATTGTATTGTATTGTTGTATACCCCACCTTCAGTTTGCAATTGCCTGATTACTTATATTACATAGTTTCTACGCATCAACTAGTCGGAAGTCTTCTCAAGTCACATAATTGC
>CM026394.1:32978277-32985559 GCA_014843695.1 Archivesica marissinica
TATAAGCTATTGCTTTCGCTTCATATCGTAGCTGCATTAAGTACCTTGCTATATGAGAAGACCTCTATAAGCTATAGCTTTCGCTTCATATCGTAGCTGCATTAAGTACCTTGCTATTGGAGAAGACCTCTATTAACTATAGCTTTCGCTTCATATCGTAGCTGCATTAAGTACCTTGCTATTGGAGAAGACCTCTATAAGCTATAGCTTTCGCTTCATATCGTAGCTGCATTAAGTACCTTGCTATAGGAGAAGACCTATATAAGCTATTGCTTTCGCTTAATATCGTAGCTGCATTAAGTACCTTGCTATAGGAGAAGACCTCTATAAGCTATTGCTTTCGCTTCATATCGTAGATGCATTAAGTAACTTGCTATAGGAGAAGACCTATATAAGCTATTGCTGTCGCTTCATATCGTAGCTGCATTAAGTACCTTGCTATATGAGAAGACCTCTATAAGCTATTGCTTTCGCTTCATATCGTAGCTGCATTAAGTACCTTGCTATATGAGAAGACCTCTATAAGCAATAGCTTTCGGTTCATATCGTAGCTGCATTAAGTACCTTGCTATTGGAGAAGAACCTCTATTAACTATAGCTTTCGCGTCATATCGTAGCTGCATTAAGTACCTTGCTATTGGAGAAGACCTCTATAAGCTATAGCTTTCGTTTCATATCGTAGCTGCATTAAGTACTTTGCTATAGGAGAAGACCTCTATAAGCAATAGCTTTCGCTTCATATCGTAGCTGCATTAAGTACCTTGCTATAGGAGAAGACCTCTATAAGGTATAGCTTTCGCTTCATATAGTAACTGCATTAAGTACCTTGCTATAGGAGAAGACCTATATAAGCTATAGCTTTCGCTTCATATCGTAGCTGCATTAAGTACCTTGCTATAGGAAAAGACCTCTATAAGCTATAGCTTTCGCTTAATATCGTAGCTGCATTAAGTACCTTGCTATAGGAGAAGACCTCTATAAGCTATAGCATTCGGTTCATATCGTAACTGCATTAAGTACCTTGCTATAGGAGAAGACCTCTATAAGCAATAGCTTTCGGTTCATATCGTATCTGCATTAAGTACTTTGCTATATGAGAAGACCTCTATAAGCTATAGCTTTCGCTTCATATCGTAGCTGCATTAAGTACCTTGCTATATGAGAAGACCTCTATAAGCTATAGCTTTCGCTTCATATCGTAGCTGCATTAAGCACCTTGCTATTGGAGAAGACCTATATAAGCTATTGCTTTCGCTTCATATCGTAGCTGCATTAAGTACCTTGCTATATGAGAAGACCTCTATAAGCTATAGCTTTCGCTTCATATCGTAGCTGCATTAAGTACCTTGCTATTGGAGAAGACCTCTATTAACTATAGCTTTCGCTTCATATCGTAGCTGCATTTAGTACCTTGCTATTGGAGAAGACCTCTATAAGCTATAGCTTTCGCTTCATATCGTAGCTGCATTAAGTACCTTGCTATAGGAGAAGACCTATATAAGCTATTGCTTTCGCTTCATATCGTAGCTGCATTAAGTACCTTGCTATAGGAGAAGACCTCTATAAGCTATTGCTTTCGCTTCATATCGAAGATGCATTAAGTACCTTGCTATAGGAGAAGACCTATATAAGCTATTGCTTTCGCTTCATATCGTAGCTGCATTAAGTACCTTGCTATATGAGAAGACCTCTATAAGCTATTGCTTTCGCTTCATATCGTAGCTGTATTAAGTACCTTGCTATATGAGAAGACCTCTATACGCAATAGCTTTCGGTTCATATCGTAGCTGCATTAAGTACCTTGCTATTGGAGAAGACCTCTATTAACTATAGCTTTCGCGTCATATCGTAACTGCATTAAGTACCTTGCTATAGGAGAAGACCTCTATAAGATATAGCTTTCGCTTCATATCGTAGCTGCATTACATACCTTGCTATAGGAGAAGACCTCTATAAGCTATAGCTTTCGCTTCATATCGTAGCTGCATTAAGTACCTTGCTATAGGAGAAGACCTCTATAAGCTATAGCTTTCACTTCATATCGTAGGTGCATTAAATACCTTGCTATAGGAGAAGACCTATATAAGCTATAGCTTTCGCTTCATATCGTAGCTGCATTAAGTACCTTGCTATAGGAGAAGACCTATATAGGCTATACCTTTCGCTTAATATCGTAACTGCATTAAGTACCTTGCTATAGGAGAAGACCTCTATAAGCTATAGCTTTCGCTTCATATCGTAGCTGCATTAGGTACCTTGCTATAGGAGAAGACCTCTATAAGCTATAGCTTTCGCTTCATATCGTAGCTGCATTAGGTACCTTGCTATAGGAGAAGACCTCTATATGCTATAGCTTTCGCTTCATATCGTAGCTGCATTAAGTAACTTGCTATAGGAGAAGACCTCTATAAGCTATAGCTTTCGCTTCATATCGTAGCTGCATTAAGTACCTTGCTATAGGAGAAGACCTCTATAAGCTATAGCTTTCGTTTGATATCGTAGCTGCATTAAGTACCTTGCTATAGGAGAAGACCTCTATATGCTATAGCTTTCGCTTCATATCGTAGCTGCATTAAGTACCTTGCTATAGGAGAAGACCTCTATATGCTATTGCTTTCGCTTCATATCGTAGCTGCATTAAGTACCTTGCTATAGGAGAAGACCTCTATATGCTATAGCTTTCGCTTCATATCGTAGCTGCACTAAGTACCTTGCTATAGGAGAAGACCTCTATATGCTATAGCTTTCGCTTCATATCGTAGCTGCATTAAGTACCTTGCTATAGGAGAAGACCTATATAAGCTATAGCTTTCGCTTCATATCGTAACTGCATTAAGTACCTTGCTATAGGAGAAGACCTATATAAGCTATAGCTTTCGCTTCATATCGTAACTGCATTAAGTACCTTGCTATAGGAGAAGACCTCTATAAGCTATAGCTTTCGCTTCATATCGTAGCTGCATTAAGTACCTTGCTATATGGGAAGACCTCTATAAGCTATAGCTTTCGCTTAATATCGTAGCTGCATTAAGTACCTTGCTATAGGAGAAGACCTCTATAGGCTATAGCTTTCGCTTCATATCGTAATTGTATTAAGTACCTTGCTATAGGAGAATACCTCTATAAGCTATAGCTGTCGCTTCATATCGTAGCTGCATTAAGTACCTTGCTATAGGAGAAGACCTCTATAAGCTATAGCTTTCGCTTCATATCGTAGCTGCATTAAGTACCTTGCTATATGAGAAGACCTCTATAAGCTATAGCTTTCGCTTCATATCGTAATTGTATTAAGTACCTTGCTATATGAGAAGACCTCTATAGGCTATAGCTTTCGCTTCATATCGTAATTGTATTAAGTCTTGCTATAGGAGAATAACTCTATAAGGTATAGCTTTCGCTTCATATCGTAACTGCATTAAGTACCTTGCTATAGGAGAAGACCTATATAAGCTATAGCTTTCGCTTCATATCGTAGCTGCATTACATACCTTGCTATAGGAGAAGACCTCTATAAGCTATAGCTTTCGCTTCATATCGTAGCTGCATTAAGTACTTTGCTATAGGAGAAGACCTCTATAAGCTATAGCTTTCACTTCATATCGTAGGTGCATTAAGTACCTTGCAATAGTAGAAGACCTATATAGGCTATAACTTTCGCTTCATATCGTTGCTGCATTAAGTACCTTGCTATAGGAGAAGATCTATATAAGCTATAACTTTCGCCTCATATCGTAACTGCATTAAGTACCTTGCTATAGGAGAAGACCTATATAAGCTATAGCTTTCGCTTCATATCGTAACTGCATTAAGTACCTTGCTATAGGAGAAGACCTCTATAAGCTATAGCTTTCGCTTCATATCGTAGCTGCATTAAGTACCTTGCTATAGGAGAAGACCTCTATATGCTATTGCTTTCGATTCATATCGTAACTGCATTAAGTACCTTGCTATTGGAGAAGACCTCTATATGCTATAGCGTTCGGTTCATATCGTAGCTGCATTAAGTACCTTGCTATAGGAGAAGACCTATATAAGCTATAGCTTTCGCTTCATATCGTAGCTGCATTAAGTACCTTGCTATATGAGAAGGCCTCTATAAGCTATAGCTTTCGCTTCATATCGTAGCTGCATTAAGTACCTTGCTATAGGAGAAGACCTATATAAGCTATAGCTTTCGCTTCATATCGTAGCTGCATTAAGTACCTTGCTATATGGGAAGACCTCTATAAGCTATAGCTTTCGCTTAATATCGTAGCTGCATTAAGTACCTTGCTATAGGAGAAGACCTCTATAGGCTATAACTTTTACTTCATATCGTAATTGTATTAAGTACCTTGCTATAGGAGAAGACCTCTATAAGCTATAGCTGTCGCTTCATATCGTAGCTGCATTAAGTACCTTGCTATAGGAGAAGACCTATGTAAGCTATAGCTTTCGCTTCATATCGTAGCTGCATTAAGTACCTTGCTATAGGAGAAGACCTATATAAGCTATAGCTTTCGCTTCATATCGTAGCTGCATTAAGTACCTTGCTATAGGAGAAGACCTATATAAGCTATAGCTTTCGCTTCATATCGTAACTGCATTAAGTACCTTGCTATAGGAGAAGACGTCTATATGCTATAGCTTTCGCTTCATATCGTAGCTGCATTAAGTACCCTGCTATAGGAGAAGACCTCTGTAAGCTATAGCTTTCGCTTCATATCGTAGCTGCATTAAGTACCTTGCTATAGGAGAAGACCTCTATAAGCTATAGCTTTCGCTTCATATCGTAGCTGCATTAAGTACCTTGCTATAGGAGAATACCTCTATATGCTATAGCTTTCGCTTCATATCGTAGCTGCATTAAGTACCTTGCTATAGGAGAAGACCTCTATATGCTATAGCTTTCGCTTCATATCGTAGCTGCACTAAGTACCTTGCTATATTAGAAGACCTCTATATGCTATAGCTTTCGCTTCATATCGTAGCTGCATTAAGTACCTTGCTATAGGAGAAGACCTATAAGCTATAGCTTTCGCTTCATATCGTAGCTGCATTAAGTACCTTGCTATAGGAGAAGACCTCTATATGCTATAGCGTTCGGTTCATATCGTAGCAGCATTAAGTACCTTGCTATAGGAGAAGATCTATATAAGCTATAGCTTTCGCTTCATATCGTAGCTGCATTAAGTACCTTGCTATAGGAGAATACCTCTATATGCTATTGCTTTCGATTCATATCGTAACTGCATTCAGTACCTTGCTATAGGAGAAGACCTCTATATGCTATAGCGTTCGCTTCATATCGTAGCTGCATTAGGTACCTTGCTATAGGAGAAGACCTATATAACCTATAGCTTTCGCTTCATATCGTAGCTGCATTAAGTACATTGCTATATGAGAAGGCCTCTATAAGCTATAGCTTTCGCTTCATATCGTAGCTGCTTTAAGTAACTTGCTATAGGAGAAGACCTATATAAGCTATAGCTTTCGCTTCATATCGTAGCTGCATTAAGTACCTTGCTATATGAGAAGACCTCTATTTTCTATAGCTTTCGCTTCATATCATAGCTGCATTAAGTACCTTGCTATAGGAGAAGACCTATATAAGCTATTGCTTTCGCTCCATATCGTAGCTGCATTAAGTACCTTGCTATAGGAGAAGACCTCTATAAGCTATAGCTTTCGCTTAATATCGTAGCTGCATTAAGTACCTTGCTATATGAGAAGACCTCTATAAGCTATAGCTTTCGCTTAATGTCGTAGCTGCATTAAGTACCTTACTATAGGAGAAGACCTCTATAAGCTATAGCTTTCGCTTCATGTCGTAGCTGCATTAAGTACCTTGCTATATGGGAAGACCTCTATAAGCTATAGCTTTCGCTTAATATCGTAGCTGCATTAAGTACCTTGCTATAGGAGAAGACCTCTATAGGCTATAGCTTTCGCTTCATATCGTAATTGTATTAAGTACCTTGCTATAGGAGAAGACCTCTATAAGCTATAGCTGTCTCTTCCTATCGTAGCTGCATTAAGTACATTGCTATAGGAGAAGAACTCTATAAGCTATAGCTTTCGCTTCATATCGTAATTGTATTAATTACCTTGCTATATGAGAAGACCTCTATAGGCTATAGCTTTCGCTTCATATCGTAATTGTAATAAGTCTTGCTATAGGAGAATACCTCTATAAGGTATAGCTTTTGCTTCATATCGTAACTGCATTAAGTACCTTGCTATAGGAGAAGACCTCTATAAGCTATAGCTTTCGCTTCATATCGTAGCTGCATTACATACCTTGCTATAGGAGAAGACCTCTATAAGCTATAGCTTTCACTTCATATCGTAGATGCATTAAGTACCTTGCTATAGGAGAAGACCAATATAAGCTATAGCTTTCGCTTCATATCGTAGCTGCATTAAGTACCTTGCTATAGGAGAAGACCTATATAAGCTATAGCTTTCGCTTCATATCGTAACTGCATTAAGTACCTTGCTATAGGAGAAGACCTATATAAGCTATAGCTTTCGCTTCATATCGTAGCTGCATTAAGTACCTTGCTATAGGAGAAGACCTATAAGCTATAGCTTTCGCTTCATATCGTAGCTGCATTAAGTACCTTGCTATAGGAGAAGACCTATATAAGCTATAGCTTTCGCTTCATATCGTAACTGCATTAAGTACCTTGCTATAGGAGAAGACCTCTATAAGCTATAGCTTTCGCTTCATATCGTAGCTGCATTAAGTACCTTGCTATAGGAGAAGACCTCTATAAGCTATAGCTTTCGCTTCATATCGTAGCTGCATTAAGTACCTTGCTATAGGAGAAGACCTCTATAAGCTATAGCTTTCGCTTCATATCGTAGCTGCATTAAGTACCTTGCTATAGGAGAAGACCTCTATAAGCTATAGCTTTCGCTTCATATCGTAGCTGCATTAAGTACCTTGCTATAGGAGAAGACCTATATAAGCTATAGCTTTCGCTTCATATCGTAGCTGCATTAAGTACCTTGCTATAGGAGAAGACCTCTATAAGCTATAGCTTTCGCTTAATATCGTAGCTGCATTAAGTACCTTGCTATAGGAGAAGACCTCTATAAGCTATAGCTTTCGCATAATATCGTAGCTGCATTAAGTACCTTGCTATAGGAGAAGACCTCTATAAGCTATAGCTTTCGCTTCATATCGTAGCTGCATTAAGTACCTTGCTATAGGAGAAGACCTCTATAAGCTATAGCTTTCGCTTCATATCGTAGCTGCATTAAGTACCTTGCTATAGGAGAAGACCTCTATAGGCTA
>CM026394.1:32986559-32991559 GCA_014843695.1 Archivesica marissinica
GTCCTCTAGTATATAATGTAGGTGTGCGTTTTCTATGTCCTCTAGTATATAATGTAGGTGTGCGTTTTCTATGTCCTCTAGTATATAATGTAGGTGTGCGTTTTCTATGTCCTCTAGTATATAATGTAGGTGTGCGTTTTCTATGTCCTCTAGTATATAATGTAGGTATGCGTTTTCTATGTCCTCTAGTATATAATGTAGGTGTGCGTTTTCTATGTCCTCTAGTATATAATGTAGGTGTGCATTTTCTATGTCCTCTAGTATATTAATGTACGGTGTGCGTTTTCTATGTCCTCTAGTATATAATTAATGTGTGGGTTTTCTATGTCCTCTAGTATAATATGTAGGTGTGCGTTTTCTATGTCCTCTAGTATTATAATGTAGGTGTGAGTTTTCTGTGTCCTCTAGTATATAATGTAGGTGTGCGTTTTCTATGTCCTCTAGTATATAATGTAGGTGTGCGTTTTCTATGTCCTCTAGTATATAATGTAGGTGTGCGTTTTCTATGTCCTCTAGTATATAATGTAGGTGTGCGTTTTCTATGTCCTCTAGTATATAATGTAGGTGTGCGTTTTCTATGTCCTCTAGTATATAATGTAGGTGTGCGTTTTCTATGTCCTCTAGTATATAATGTAGGTGTGCGTTTTTCTATGTCCTCTAGTATATAATGTAGGTGTGCGTTTTCTATGTCCTCTAGTATATAATGTAGGTGTGCGTTTTCTATGTCCTCTAGTATATAATGTAGGTGTGCGTTTTCTATGTCCTCTAGTATATAATGTAGGTGTGCGTTTTCTATGTCCTCTAGTATATAATGTAGGTGTGCGTTTTCTATGTCCTCTAGTATATAATGTAGGTGTGCGTTTTCTATGTCCTCTAGTATATAATGTAGGTGTGCGTTTTCTATGTCCTCTAGTATATAATGTAGGTGTGCGTTTTCTATGTCCTCTAGTATATAATGTAGGTGTGCGATTTCTATATCCTCTAGTATATGATGTAGGTGTGCGTTTTCTATGTCGTTTAGTATATAATGTAGGTGTGCGTTTTCTATGTCCTCTAGTATATAATGTAGGTGTGCGTTTTCTATGTCCTCTAGTATATAATGTAGGTGTGCGTTTTCTATGTCCTCTAGTATATAATGTAGGTGTGCGTTTTCTATGTCCTCTAGTATATAATGTAGGTGTGCGTTTTCTATGTCCTCTAGTATATAATGTAGGTGTGCGTTTTCTATGTCCTCTAGTATATAATGTAGGTGTGCGTTTTCTATGTCCTCTAGTATATAATGTAGGTGTGCGTTTTCTATGTCCTCTAGTATATAATGTAGGTGTGCGTTTTCTAGTCCTCTAGTATATAATGTAGGTGTGCGTTTTCTATGTCCTCTAGTATATAATGTAGGTGTGCGTTTTCTATGTCCTCTAGTATATAATGTAGGTGTGCGTTTTCTATGTCCTCTAGTATATAATGTAGGTGTGCGTTTTCTATGTCCTCTAGTATATAATGTAGGTGTGCGTTTTCTATGTCCTCTAGTATATAATGTAGGTGTGCGTTTTCTATGTCCTCTAGTATATAATGTAGGTGTGCGTTTTCTATGTCCTCTAGTATATAATGTAGGTGTGCGTTTTCTATGTCCTCTAGTATATAATGTAGGTGCGTTTTCTATGTCCTCTAGTATATAATGTAGGTGTGCGTTTTCTATGTCCTCTAGTATATAATGTAGGTGTGCGTTTTCTATGTCCTCTAGTATATAATGTAGGTGTGCGTTTTCTATGTCCTCTAGTATATAATGTAGGTGTGCGTTTTCTATGTCCTCTAGTATATAATGTAGGTGTGCGTTTTCTATGTCCTCTAGTACATAATGTAGGTGTGCGTTTTCTATGTCCTCTAGTATATAATGTAGGTGTGCGTTTTCTATGTCCTCTAGTATATAATGTAGGTGTGCGTTTTCTATGTCCTCTAGTATATAATGTAGGTGTGCGTTTTCTATGTCCTCTAGTATATAATGTAGGTGTGCGTTTTCTATGTCCTCTAGTATATAATGTAGGTGTGCGTTTTCTATGTCCTCTAGTATATAATGTAGGTGTGCGTTTTCTATGTCCTCTAGTATATAATGTAGGTGTGCGTTTTCTATGTCCTCTAGTATATAATGTAGGTGTGCGTTTTCTATGTCCTCTAGTATATAATGTAGGTGTGCGTTTCTATGTCCTCTAGTATATAATGTAGGTGTGCGTTTTCTATGTCCTCTAGTATATAATGTAGGTGTGCGTTTTCTATGTCCTCTAGTATATAATGTAGGTGTGCGTTTTCTATGTCCTCTAGTATATAATGTAGGTGTGCGTTTCTATGTCCTCTAGTATATAATGTAGGTGTGCGTTTTCTATGTCCTCTAGTATATAATGTAGGTGTGCGTTTTCTATGTCCTCTAGTATATAATGTAGGTGTGCGTTTTCTATGTCCTCTAGTATATAATGTAGGTGTGCGTTTTCTATGTCCTCTAGTATATAATGTAGGTGTGCGTTTTCTATGTCCTCTAGTATATAATGTAGGTGTGCGTTTTCTATGTCCTCTAGTATATAATGTAGGTGTGCGTTTTCTATGTCCTCTAGTATATAATGTAGGTGTGCGTTTTCTATGTCCTCTAGTATATAATGTAGGTGTGCGTTTTCTATGTCCTCTAGTATATAATGTAGGTGTGCGTTTTCTATGTCCTCTAGTATATAATGTAGGTGTGCGTTTTCTATGTCCTCTAGTATATAATGTAGGTGTGCGTTTTCTATGTCCTCTAGTATATAATGTAGGTGTGCGTTTTCTATGTCCTCTAGTATATAATGTAGGTGTGCGTTTTCTATGTCCTCTAGTATATAATGTAGGTGTGCGTTTTCTATGTCCTCTAGTATATAATGTAGGTGTGCGTTTTCTATGTCCTCTAGTATATAATGTAGGTGTGCGTTTTCTATGTCCTCTAGTATATAATGTAGGTGTGCGTTTTCTATGTCCTCTAGTATATAATGTAGGTGTGCGTTTTCTATGTCCTCTAGTATATAATGTAGGTGTGCGTTTTCTATGTCCTCTAGTATATAATGTAGGTGTGCGTTTTCTATGTCCTCTAGTATATAATGTAGGTGTGCGTTTTCTATGTCCTCTAGTATATAATGTAGGTGTGCGTTTTCTATGTCCTCTAGTATATAATGTAGGTGTGCGTTTTCTATGTCCTCTAGTATATAATGTAGGTGTGCGTTTTCTATGTCCTCTAGTATATAATGTAGGTGTGCGTTTTCTATGTCCTCTAGTATATAATGTAGGTGTGCGTTTTCTATGTCCTCTAGTATATAATGTAGGTGTGCGTTTTCTATGTCCTCTAGTATATAATGTAGGTGTGCGTTTTCTATGTCCTCTAGTATATAATGTAGGTGTGCGTTTTCTATGTCCTCTAGTATATAATGTAGGTGTGCGTTTTCTATGTCCTCTAGTATATAATGTAGGTGTGCGTTTTCTATGTCCTCTAGTATATAATGTAGGTGTGCGTTTTCTATGTCCTCTAGTATATAATGTAGGTGTGCGTTTTCTATGTCCTCTAGTATATAATGTAGGTGTGCGTTTTCTATGTCCTCTAGTATATAATGTAGGTGTGCGTTTTCTATGTCCTCTAGTATATAATGTAGGTGTGCGTTTTCTATGTCCTCTAGTATATAATGTAGGTGTGCGTTTTCTATGTCCTCTAGTATATAATGTAGGTGTGCGTTTTCTATGTCCTCTAGTATATAATGTAGGTGTGCGTTTTCTATGTCCTCTAGTATATAATGTAGGTGTGCGTTTTCTATGTCCTCTAGTATATAATGTAGGTGTGCGTTTTCTATGTCCTCTAGTATATAATGTAGGTGTGCGGTTTCTATGTCCTCTAGTATATAATGTAGGTGTGCGTTTTCTATGTCCTCTAGTATATAATGTAGGTGTGCGTTTTCTATGTCCTCTAGTATATAATGTAGGTGTGCGTTTTCTATGTCCTCTAGTATATAATGTAGGTGTGCGTTTTCTATGTCCTCTAGTATATAATGTAGGTGTGCGTTTTCTATGTCCTCTAGTATATAATGTAGGTGTCCGTTTTCTATGTCCTCTAGTATATAATGTAGGTGTGCGTTTTCTATGTCCTCTAGTATATAATGTAGGTGTGCGTTTTCTATGTCCTCTAGTATATAATGTAGGTGTGCGTTTTCTATGTCCTCTAGTATATAATGTAGGTGTGCGTTTTCTATGTCCTCTAGTATATAATGTAGGTGTGCGTTTTCTATGTCCTCTAGTATATAATGTAGGTGTGCGTTTTCTATGTCCTCTAGTATATAATGTAGGTGTGCGTTTTCTATGTCCTCTAGTATATAATGTAGGTGTGCGTTTTCTATGTCCTCTAGTATATAATGTAGGTGTGCGTTTTCTATGTCCTCTAGTATATAATGTAGGTGTGCGTTTTCTATGTCCTCTAGTATATAATGTAGGTGTGCGTTTTCTATGTCCTCTAGTATATAATGTAGGTGTGCGTTTTCTATGTCCTCTAGTATATAATGTAGGTGTGCGTTTTCTATGTCCTCTAGTATATAATGTAGGTGTGCGTTTTCTATGTCCTCTAGTATATAATGTAGGTGTGCGTTTTCTATGTCCTCTAGTATATAATGTAGGTGTGCGTTTTCTATGTCCTCTAGTATATAATGTAGGTGTGCGTTTTCTATGTCCTCTAGTATATAATGTAAGTACGCGTTTTCTATGTCCTCTAGTATATAATGTAGGTGAGCGTTTTCTATGTCCTCTAGTATATAATGTAATTGCGCGTTTTCTATGTCCTCTAGTATATAATGTAGGTGTGCGTTTTCTATGTCCTCTAGTATATAATGTAGGTGCGCGTTTTCTATGTCCTCTAGTATATAATGTAGGTGTGCGTTTTCTATGTCCTCTAGTATATAATGTAGGTGTGCGTTTTCTATGTCCTCTAGTATATAATGTAGGTGTGCGTTTTC
>CM026394.1:32996559-33005266 GCA_014843695.1 Archivesica marissinica
GAAATGCAAACAGTCTCTGGTTCTACAGTAAAACATCATCAAATTATGGTCTGCTTGATTGTAAAAACTACTTTCTAGGGTACAACGACCCGGAACCAATTCCCCAGTGGGGTCACCAGCGCTTCCGTTCCTGGAATCTAATAATGTGCGCATGCGCATATAAATACATTCCAAGGCATCCGTAGTTTGTTTTCGTCTGTGTAGTTACCTACAAGACATACTTCCAGTGTTTAGAATTCGCAGCGTGTTTAACCCATTCAACACCAAGTAACTGACATGGGCTGGTACATTATTTTAGACCAATAAATTAATAAGAAAAAAATACATTTAGACCAGTTCATTTATCAAAATGGGTAAGTTTGTCTAAAAATAGTAATATTACCTGCAAAAAGTACAGATCCTGACGACACAGCTCGTCACGAGCCGGATCATCTGGATCTACAATTTATTTTGTAAGCCTATTTAGAGGTATGTGGTGTTGAAAGGGTTAAATATCTCCAAATACTAATTTATTATTCCGATGTAGCTTCGTTTTAAGTGAAATGAATCTGGGTTATTTGTGTCCACTTTTCACGTGAAACTTTTAGGATCTTGAAATGATGCTAAACGTATATACCCGTCCTTTAAAATATATCTCATAATAAATAAACAAACTCATGTAATCATTAAATGTTAATCAACATTTCGTCCATTCCTCACTTCACTGGGAATACACAATAGTTATGACATTTCTATCGAGATGGGTCCAGATTTGTTTAATACATGTATGATATTTTCACAAAATTATAAACTACACCACCTTGAGACGGTTTAATCCTTTTATTCCCACTTGCTGTTGTCCAGTAGACATTTATGTCATATGCATACAACTTAAAGTTATGGCGAATGCACAAGTTCAAATTGAGTTTGTCCGCAACAAACGCGGTGGACAAAGTCTTGTTGGTGGTTACAGGTTCATGGTATGTATATATATAGTTGCTGTCTGTCTGCGTGTCTGTCCGTCCGTTTGATTGTATTTGATCTTAAACACTCTTAAGCACATTCTGTCTGTCTGCATGTCTATCCGTCCCACACCCGTTTTTACCTAATTTTATATAAGTGGGAAAAATAGGACTACACCCATGAGACTTCCGACTTTGTTTCCTTCGCTGGTCGTGTGTGTGTTTTACGTTTATTTATCGTCGCTACCTGTTGCCCATATGACCGACGCCTCCTGAAGAGATTAGTCATTTTAGATGTTTGGAGGAGAGTGCAATGATACAGACAGAGACCCATTCCAGAGTCTACTCTGGTTCTTTTACGTGCACGGTGTACAGCACCGACACGAGACATCGGTTTAAAATCCCATCTGAAAGACTGTTAATTTTATTAGGGTCAGACGGGGGATCGAACCTGCGATCCCTGGATTACAAGTCCAGCGTGCTACCACTGTACTACATATCCGTCTGTATCCTTCATTGGTCAGTAGGGGTAGACTATTTTATATGTCCCCCTTTGGGTGAACAGGAGTCCCAGTGAATGGTTCATATATATGTATTACCAACAGCGTAGCTCTCTGCTTTGTAAGTATAACCCCATTGAAAACCATTAAGTCTCCCCCCTGAGTGAGTTTACTATAGAGAGGACATACAGAGTACACAATGAATACAGTATCCGCCTCGTGGCAGATTAAAAGTAAAAATAAAAATGTTGTTTGTTGTTGTATGACTTCCGCAGCCCTAGTTAACACAAATTTATGTTAGCTTTATTGCGGAACAAGTTTGTTCAACTTATATTAATCACTCTCGAGACCTCATCCCTGGTGGAATCCATCGCCACGAGGGAGAGAGAATTGGCAACGTGGAATTAAATGCCTTACCTAAGGGCACAATCGTAACGGCTACAGCAGGATTCGAACTCCGGACCTTTCGCATCTGAAGCGAACGTGCTACCACCGCGCTATCACGTCATTCGTAGCATTGGTCAATCTTTGTTTTCAAATATCTTAGTTTGTATTTAATCATAGAGTTATATAAATTATACCATACAAAGACCAGTAATATTACATTCAAAATATGAATATGTCTGGAATATTTGAATATAATGAAGAGGATCTATTAAAAGGTTTTGTTGATATTCTTAACTGAAATAATGTGTGGGAGAACCGTCCATCATTGAGCGACATCGCCATTACAACTATGTCTACCATTACAACAATGTCTACCATTACAACAATGTCTACCATTACAACAATGTCTACCATTACAACAATGTCTACCATTACAACAATGTCTACCATTACATTACAACAATGTCTACCATTACATTACAACAATGTCTACCATTACAACAATGTCTACCATTACATTACAACAATGTCTACCATTACAACAATGTCTACCATTACAACAATGTCTACCATTACAACAATGTCTACCATTACAACAATGTCAACCATTACAACAATGTCTACCATTACAACAATGTCTACCATTACAACAATGTCAACCATTACAACAATGTCAACCATTACAACAATGTCTACCATTACAACAATGTCTACCATTACAACAATGTCTACCATTACAACAATGTCTACCATTACAACAATGTCTACCATTACAACAATGTCAACCATTACAACAATGTCTACCATTACAACAATGTCTACCATTACAACAATGTCTACCATTACAACAATGTCTACCATTACAACAATGTCTACCATTACAACAATGTCTACCATTACAACAATGTCTACCATTACAACAATGTCTACCATTACAACAATGTCTACCATTACAACAATGTCTACCATTACAACAATGTCTACCATTACAACAATGTCTACCATTACAACAATGTCTACCATTACAACAATGTCTACCATTACAACAATGTCTACCATTACATTACAACAATGTCTACCATTACAACAATGTCTACCATTACAACAATGTCTACCATTACAACAATGTCTACCATTACAACAATGTCTACCATTACAACAATGTCTACCATTACAACAATGTCTACCATTACAACAATGTCTACCATTACAACAATGTCTACCATTACAACAATGTCTACCATTACAACAATGTCTACCATTACAACAATGTCTACCATTACAACAATGTCTACCATTACAACAATGTCTACCATTACAACAATGTCTACCATTACAACAATGTCTACCATTACAACAATGTCTACCATTACATTACAACAATGTCTACCATTACAACAATGTCTACCATTACAACAATGTCTACCATTACAACAATGTCTACCATTACAACAATGTCTACCATTACAACAATGTCTACCATTACAACAATGTCTACCATTACAACAATGTCTACCACATTACAACAATGTCTACCATTACAACAATGTCTACCATTACAACAATGTCTACCATTACAACAATGTCTACCATTACAACAATGTCTACCATTACAACAATGTCTACCATTACATTACAACAATGTCTACCATTACAACAATGTCTACCATTACATTACAACAATGTCTACCATTACAACAATGTCTACCATTACATTACAACAATGTCTACCATTACAACAATGTCTACCATTACAACAATGTCTACCATTACAACAATGTCTACCATTACATTACAACAATGTCTACCATTACAACAATGTCTACCATTACAACAATGTCTACCATTACAACAATGTCTACCATTACAACAATGTCTACCATTACATTACAACAATGTCTACCATTACAACAATGTCTACCATTACAACAATGTCTACCATTACAACAATGTCTACCATTACAACAATGTCTACCATTACATTACAACAATGTCTACCATTACAACAATGTCTACCATTACATTACAACAATGTCTACCATTACATTACAACAATGTCTACCATTACAACAATGTCTACCATTACATTACAACAATGTCTACCATCATTACAACAATGTCTACCATTACAACAATGTCTACCATACATTACAACAATGTCTACCATTACAACAATGTCTACCATTACAACAATGTCTACCATTACAACAATGTCTACCATTACATTACAACAATGTCTACCATTACAACAATGTCTACCATTACAACAATGTCTACCATTACAACAATGTCTACCATTACAACAATGTCTACCATTACATTACAACAATGTCTACCATTACAACAATGTCTACCATTACAACAATGTCTACCATTACAACAATGTCTACCATTACAACAATGTCTACCATTACAACAATGTCTACCATTACAACAATGTCTACCATTACAACAATGTCTACCATTACAACAATGTCTACCATTACAACAATGTCTACCATTACAACAATGTCTACCATTACATTACAACAATGTCTACCATTACAACAATGTCTACCATTACAACAATGTCTACCATTACAACAATGTCTACCATTACAACAATGTCTACCATTACAACAATGTCTACCATTACAACAATGTCTACCATTACAACAATGTCTACCATTACAACAATGTCTACCATTACAACAATGTCTACCATTACAACAATGTCTACACATTACAACAATGTCTACCATTACAACAATGTCTACCATTACAACAATGTCTACCATTACAACAATGTCTACCATTACAACAATGTCTACCATTACAACAATGTCTACCATAATTACAACAATGTCTACCATTACAACAATGTCTACCATTACAACAATGTCTACCATTACAACAATGTCTACCATTACAACAATGTCTACCATTACAACAATGTCTACCATTACAACAATGTCTACCATTACAACAATGTCTACCATTACAACAATGTCTACCATTACATTACAACAATGTCTACCATTACAACAATGTCTACCATTACAACAATGTCTACCATTACAACAATGTCTACCATTACAACAATGTCTACCATTACAACAATGTCTACCATTACAACAATGTCTACCATACATTACAACAATGTCTACCATTACAACAATGTCTACCATTACAACAATGTCTACCATTACAACAATGTCTACCATTACAACAATGTCTACCATTACAACAATGTCTACCATTACATTACAACAATGTCTACCATTACAACAATGTCTACCATTACATTACAACAATGTCTACCATTACAACAATGTCTACCATTACAACAATGTCTACCATTACAACAATGTCTACCATTACAACAATGTCTACCATTACAACAATGTCTACCATTACAACAATGTCTACCATTACAACAATGTCTACCATTACAACAATGTCTACCATTACAACAATGTCTACCATTACAACAATGTCTACCATTACAACAATGTCTACCATTACAACAATGTCTACCATTACAACAATGTCTACCATTACAACAATGTCTACCATTACAACAATGTCTACCATTACAACAATGTCTACCATTACAACAATGTCTACCATTACAACAATGTCTACCATTACAACAATGTCTACCATTACAACAATGTCTACCATTACATTACAACAATGTCTACCATTACAACAATGTCTACCATTACAACAATGTCTACCATTACAACAATGTCTACCATTACATTACAACAATGTCTACCATTACAACAATGTCTACCATTACATTACAACAATGTCTACCATTACAACAATGTCTACCATTACATTACAACACTGTCTACCATTACAACAATGTCTACCATAACAACAATGTCTACCATAGCAACAATGTCTACCATTACAACAATGTCTACCATTACAACAATGTCTACCATTACAACAATGTCTACCATTACAACAATGTCTACCATTACATTACAACAATGTCTACCATTACATTACAACAATGTCTACCATTACAACAATGTCTACCATTACATTACAACAATGTCTACCATTACATTACAACAATGTCTACCATTACAACAATGTCTACCATTACAACAATGTCTACCATTACATTACAACAATGTCTACCATTACATTACAACAATGTCTACCACATTACAACAATGTCTACCCATTACAACAATGTCTACCATTACAACAATGTCTACCATTACAACAATGTCTACCATTACAACAATGTCTACCATTACAACAATGTCTACCATTACAACAATGTCTACCATTACAACAATGTCTACCATTACAACAATGTCTACCATTACATTACAACAATGTCTACCATTACAACAATGTCTACCATTAACCATTACAACAATGTCTACCATTACAACAATGTCTACCATTACAACAATGTCTACCATTACAACAATGTCTACCATTACAACAATGTCTACCATTACAACAATGTCTACCATTACAACAATGTCTACCATTACAACAATGTCTACCATTACAACAATGTCTACCATTACAACAATGTCTACCATTACAACAATGTCTACCATTACAACAATGTCTACCATTACAACAATGTCTACCATTACAACAATGTCTACCATTACAACAATGTCTACCATTACAACAATGTCTACCATTACAACAATGTCTACCATTACAACAATGTCTACTTACATTACAACAATGTCTACCATTACAACAATGTCTACCATTACAACAATGTACCATTACATTACAACAATGTCTACCATTACAACAATGTCTACCATTACAACAATGTCTACCATTACAACAATGTCTACCATTACAACAATGTCTACCATTACAACAATGTCTACCATTACATTACAACAATGTCTACCATTACAACAATGTCTACCATTACAACAATGTCTACCATTACAACAATGTCTACCATTACAACAATGTCTACCATTACAACAATGTCTACCATTACAACAATGTCTACCATTACATTACAACAATGTCTACCATTACAACAATGTCTACCATTACAACAATGTCTACCATTACAACAATGTCTACCATTACAACAATGTCTACCATTACAACAATGTCTACCATTACAACAATGTCTACCATTACAACAATGTCTACCATTACAACAATGTCTACCATTACAACAATGTCTACCATTACAACAATGTCTACCATTACAACAATGTCTACCATTACAACAATGTCTACCATTACAACAATGTCTACCATTACAACAATGTCTACCATTACATTACAACAATGTCTACCATTACAACAATGTCTACCATTACAACAATGTCTACCATTACAACAATGTCTACCATTACAACAATGTCTACCATTACATTACAACAATGTCTACCATTACAACAATGTCTACCATTACAACAATGTCTACCATTACAACAATGTCTACCATTACAACAATGTCTACCATTACAACAATGTCTACCATTACAACAATGTCTACCATTACAACAATGTCTACCATTACAACAATGTCTACCATTACAACAATGTCTACCATTACAACCATTACAACAATGTCTACCATTACAACAATGTCTACCATTACAACCATTACAACAATGTCTACCATTACAACAATGTCTACCATTACAACAATGTCTACCATTACAACAATGTCTACCATTACAACAATGTCTACCATTACAACAATGTCTACCATTACAACAATGTCTACCATTACAACAATGTCTACCATTACAACAATGTCTACCATTACAACAATGTCTACCATTACAACAATGTCTACCATTACATTACAACAATGTCTACCATTACAACAATGTCTACCATTACAACAATGTCTACCATTACAACAATGTCTACCATTACATTACAACAATGTCTACCATTACATTACAACAATGTCTACCATTAAAACAATGTCTACCATAACAACACTGTCTACCATTACAACAATGTCTACCATTACAACAATGTCTACCATTACAACAATGTCTACCATAACAACAATGTCTACCATTACAACAATGTCTACCATTACAACAATGTCTACCATTACAACAATGTCTACCATTACAACAATGTCTACCATTAACCATTACAACAATGTCTACCATTACAACAATGTCTACCATTACAACCATTACAACATGTCTACCATTACAACAATGTCTACCATTACAACAATGTCTACCATTACAACAATGTCTACCATTAAACAAAACCAAAAATGTCTACATTATTCAAACATTACAACAATGTCTACCATTACAACAATGTCTACCATTACAACAATGTCTACCATTACAACAATGTCTACCATTACAACAATGTCTACCATTACAACAATGTCTACCATTACAACAATGTCTACCATTACAACAATGTCTACCATTACAACAATGTCTACCATTACAACAATGTCTACCATTACAACAATGTCTACCATACAACAATGTCTACCATAACAACAATGTCTACCATTACAACAATGTCTACCATTACAACAATGTCTACCACATTACAACAATGTCTACCATTACAACAATGTCTACCATTACAACAATGTCTACCATTACAACAATGTCAACCATTACAACAATGTCTACCATTACAACAATGTCTACCATTACAACAACATGTCTACCATTACAACAATGTCTACCATAACAACAATGTCAACCATTACAACAATGTCTACCATTACAACAATGTCTACCATTACAACAATGTCTACCATTACATACAACAATGTCTACCATTAAAACAATGTCTACCATTACAACAATGTCTACCATTACAACAATGACAACCATTACAACAATGTCTACCATTACAACAATGTCAACCATTACAACAATG
>CM026394.1:33006266-33008766 GCA_014843695.1 Archivesica marissinica
TACACACGCCGTGTCGGTGAGTGAATATTTCTGTTGTATACGTTCTGCACGAGTGAACTCCTAGTACCTGTTTTACAATGTGTGAAATCACATATTTACAATAGAATGTTGGAGTACAATGGTCAAAATATAGGTCATTACTGTTTACAAACACAGTGTAGATACACAGACATTCTATGGTATGTTGTTGTTTACAAACAGTACTTTCCATCTTTGATGGCCTGGATAACACTCATGTCTTTGATATGAATAGGCTTACTGGCTCCTGGTGCTGATCCGTGCATAGATCCGAACACCTTGCAGCCGGCAACCCAAGTTTTTTCAAGAGTTTGAGCTCTTACGAGTTGTCTCGCCTCGAATCCAAGTTGTTGCCGAAGACGGGTTAGATTTTCTTGTACGAATATGCCATGCCCAAGGGTTTTGCGAGCCTGGTACACACGTTGTCTTGCAGCCGAATTGGTAAATTTGACTATCACTTTCCTACAGGAAGTCCCCCTTGGTTTACCAAGTCTGTGGCATATGTCCATGTCAGCAGCACATATAGTTGTTCCTGCTCTTGTAGCATGATCGTGGATCTTTTTCTGGACATTCTCTGTATTGTCGTATGTATCACCGGCTATTCCAGATATCTCTAAGCACATACGACGACCATATTGGTCTAGTTCATCAAGTTCTAATTGGGTGGCTATGAGAGAGCTGGAGAGCTGGGCATTGCTGTTTCGAAGACTGGCTAGTTCAGCTTGCAGGATGGTGTTTTCAGCCACATGTTTTTCTTCTATAGCAGCTAACTCGGCTTTTACTAAGCGCTTGACTTCGCTTAAAAGTTCAGATTTGATCTCATTGATCAGATCCGGTTTCAACTGTTGAGCAATAATCGAAGCTATTTCTTTGAGATCTTCATTTGAAATGGGTGGCGCCATATTGGATGTTTTTGGCGGTGGTTGTGACAGTTCTAAATTTTCACTTTCCGATGTATCTTCCTCAATATCAAAATATAAACTATTATCACTGTCGCTTTCTTGATTACGAAATACGTCACGACAGGCTTTATTAAAATGTTTCTGCTTTTTGTTGGATGGATCGCTTTCTTTACCTGGAGACGATTTTGTTCGTTTTCGGCGCCGGGGCGGCATCAGGGAAACTTTTGGTCAGTTTTAGCATAACTGTCCGTCAACAATTTCGAAAGTTAGATCACAACATATAGTTTAAAATATCTCGATCAAATTATATCATTCATAGTCGTTGGAATTCGTTCTATGATTAATCCATGTTAAATTTCTCTGAGCAAAAATACACCGCCATTTTTTACCAACCGGAAGGAACTGAATAATGAGTCCCCCCATTTAATTGTATGGTGCTGAAGTTTGGAGTGTCTACAACTTTTCTTTATGTCCTTTTATAAAACAAATATAGGCATATTTGGTATTCCGTTAATACATTACCAACACAGTAACGTTAATTACTCGTATTCTTTCTTTACGGAATACCAAATTTTTACCTATATTTTTTCTAAAAGGACATAAAGAAATTTACCTCTAAGGCAAGTGCACAATTTCCTTTTGGTTTCAGTATATATATAAGTTATCCAAGATGTGAAATGTACATTCAGATTGAATATCATTGAGGGCACTCAAATAACCGCCGACGAGTATACACTCACCCCTAACTTAATCGCGTATTTAGAGCAAGCTATACTATTATGTTGGATTCCTGCGTTTGAACCAGAATCTACATCATTAGGTGGGTTTTTATTCTGCTTTGGGTGAATGCATATACAACGCTGGACCTTACAGTAATATCACGATGTGATAAAAGAAAGTCACTTCGTCATGTTATAAGACAGCCTCGAATTACATTATATGATCGAACTACATCGTACCACATCTAATTCACTGTATTAAAATGAACACATTTGTGTTACATATTGTATGTTAATACGAGGTCTTTACATAATGTTTGGTGGCCGTTATTTCCATTGTCCACAACTACAAGTGTTTGCTAAGGATTCAGTAATGTCGATCTCCCGTCTGCCCCTAATAAAATTAACAGTCTTTCAGATGGGACGTTAAGCCGAGGTATCGTGCCGGTGCTTTACACCGTGCACGTACAAGAACCAGAGGAGACTCTGGAATGGGTCTCTGTCTGTATCATGCACTATCCTCCAAAAATCTAAAATGACTAATCTCTTCAGGAGGCGTCGTTCATATGGACAACCGGTAGCGCCGATAAATAAACGTAAAACACACGCAAGCAATGTAAAAACTTTTTATTTCCCCAAAATAACTTGACACCGATGAGGCTAGTGCTCCTCCCACGACTACTGGAGGTGTTAGATTCACTTTGTATAGATTACTGAGTGTGGTAATATGTCCTAGACATTGGTAATCAGACAAACACATTCGTTATATTATAGTGACTTTACAATAACATCTAGCTAAATTGTGGCTACATCAAAAAACAAGAAAGCTAATTATTCAATGGACAATGACACTGACAGTCC
>CM026394.1:33013766-33031195 GCA_014843695.1 Archivesica marissinica
GTCGTCGTCGTCGTCCGTCGTCGTCGTCGTCGTCGTCGTCGTCGTCGTCGTCGTCGTCGTCGTCGTCGTCGTCGGTCGTCGTCGTCGGTCGTCGTCGTCGTCGTCGTCGTCGTCGTCGTCGTCGGTCGTCGGTCGTCGGTCGTCGTCGTCGTCGTCGGTCGTCGTCGTCGTGTCGTCGTCGTCGTCGTGTCGTGTCGTCGTCGTCGTCTTCGTGTCGTCGGGTCGTCGTCGCGGCGTCGTGTCGTCGTCGTCGTCGTCGTCGTCGTCGTCGTCGTGTCGTCGTCGTCGTCGTCGTCGTCGTCGTCGTCGTCCGTCGTCGTCGTCGTCGTCGTCGTCGTCGTCGTCGTCGTCGTCGTCGTCGTCGTCGTCGTCGTCGTCGTCGTCGTCGTCGTCGTCGTCGTCGTCGTCGTCGTCGTCGTCGTCGTCGTCGTTGTCGTTGAATTTTATATAAACGACTAAAGCAGCTGAAACATATTCGTAATGTGCCGTACGCCCATAGTGTGTCATACTTTATTTACAACCGTACCTGCAGAGCCATCTATAGATAAACCCCTTTGCCCCTCTTGGGGGTCAAGCAGGGTTCCAGCGGTGTCACGACAACACTGCTTGCTCTGTGTGCATTGCCGGGAATTTGAGCATGTTTTCTGCCTCGGTAACCTTGGTAACCACGGTACTCTGCGATGGTAATCACCGTCCTCCTTTTGCGCTCGTTCTACATGTCGGACTATGCCACGAGGCCGGCGTGCAGATATTTGGTATACACATACACATAGCTGAAAATAAACGTACATATTTACAAGTAAATTAAAGACATATTTTTCAGCAATATTGAGGTACATTAAAAACGTTATAACCGATGGTTTTCTTTACTTAAAAACGTGTGTAATATTAATTTTATAACGAACACACGACGCCCAGTAGCGTATTTAGGGGGGCCATTGGGCCATGCCCCCCCCTCAGGGCCAGGCAAGACCAATACTACATAATACAACTACTTCTTACGGTCTAAAATAGCCGCAGATTGCATCTCGGGCAATTGAAACTTTCACAAATTTCCCAAATTTTCTGACCCCTCCCCTCGCTAGTACCGCTATTTGATCGATCCTCACTGCCTTGAACCAGCTGCACATTCTTTGAACTTGATGACAGTATCTCTATGCAGTAATTAACCCCAGTAGTAGATTAGATCTGAAGTAGATTTGTTTGACCAGTGAAAGGACCCGCGCTAGAAGCTCAAGCTTCTAGCAAGCTTCTAAGGTGAACCAGATTCTGCTTGTTTTCGTTTCTCCCACGTGATGTTATATGGCTATGTAGTGAAATAACTTGTAAATTTAAGGAAATCAGTTCCTGTATACATTTGAAAGAAGTTGCATAGATTTAACATTTACTGTTACTGGACAAAAGCAGATTACTCCTAAATGTGGAAATATTGCTTGAATATGAAGACAGCATTCGTGAAATAAAGGAAACGCTACGAGGTGAGTTGGTCACCAAAACTGGCTTATCGTACTTTTAATAATGTTTTAAAAACAAACCCAGGTTCTCAACATGCAAGGTTAGTATGTCTGTCTGTTGATGCCAAGTCAAGATATTCTAGCAAATCTAAAATTGTCACATGATCTGTGTCATTTTTTTGTCAGAAGCCAAACAAATGTTTAAAGGGGTATATTGGCTGCAGGGTTATTTTTTATCATTCCAGACAGAGGAAGTCAATATAAAGAGAAGCATCGTGGATTACTTCACACGCCGTGAGCCTGCAGCTAAACGGAAAACGTCTCCAGAACCGCCTCAGGAACTTCCAGTCGCCAAACTGCAAGCGCAGTCGCATACACTAAATGAGGAAGCATCATCTACGCAGACTTCAAAACCTTCCACATCTTACAGTATCAACTCAAGTAATATGGATGACATAGGAGTTATCAACTGGACAGACGCAGAGAAATTGCGCGTACTCACTACACCTTGGTCGGCGCCATCAGGTTTTCAGTGGCCTTACAACGAACGTCAAGATGGCGGCAAAACCAGACGTAAATACCTCGGAGCACAACACCTAATCGGCCAGTACAGCGTCTTTTCATATTCTGTATCGAGAGGTGGATTATTCTGTCGCCCTTGCATGTTTTTCGCTCCTGATGTAATCCGAGGAAACCAGTTGAATCGACTGGTCAGAACACCGCTACAGAAGTACGCTCACCTAACCGGCAAAGATGGCTATCTGTCAACTCATCTAGCGAACAAATTCCATGAAGACAGTACAGCGCACGCAGAAGCGTTCAAAACTACTATGAAGACTGGAGACATAGCGCAGCAGCTGAACACAGCGGCCAAGCAGCGTGACAAGAACCGAGCTGCTCTACAGCGGATAGTTCTCTCAATAGAGTTTCTGGGTAGACTGGGTCTACCTCATCGTGGACATCGTAACTCTGGTATTCTGCTGCTCCCTTCTGTAGAAACTTCGGATATAGATTACGGACAGGGAAACCTTAGAGCCACTCTCCAGTTAATGTCGGCTTGCAACGACGTAGTCTTACGTGAACATTTGACCACCGCAAGTAGGAATGCCACGTACATTTCGCCCCAAGCCCAGAATGACCTGATATCGGCCATATCAACAGTGATCCATAAATCGATCGTTGAGGAAATAAAAGAGGCTCAATTGTTTTCTCTTCTGGTAGACGAGACTACAGATGTCTCGAGAAAGGAACAGTTGACTGTATGTGTACGGTACCTCCGAGGCGGCCAAATATGTGAGCGGTCTCTCTGCTTTGCGGAGGCCCCTGATTTGACTGGTGCCGGGTTGGCCAAACAACTCTTACAGATTTTAGAAGAATCTGGAATTGACATTTGCAATATGGTTGGACAGGGATATGATGGAGCCGCAGCAATGTCGGGACATAAAAATGGTGTTCAGAAGCACGTGCGGGGGCAATGCCCGTCTGCTAGTTACACACATTGCGTATCGCATTCGCTAAATCTATGTCTAATGAAGGCAGGGGAGGTACCAGAAATTCGTAAGGCAGTGACGCTTATGCATGAAATTGCTGTGTTTTTCTGTGACTCTAATAAGAGATTATTGAATCTTGAAGCAGCTATCCAGGAGGAGTGTAGTGAGACCGCCCATTCACGTCTGAAGCTCCACTGTACCACAAGATGGGTGGAGCGCCAGGAAGCCGTGCGGATCTTCAAAGAGCTGTTACCGGCTATCAAAGTGTCCCTACAGAACATAAGCCTAAGGCCCCGTGCTGATTGCGTCGGTAAGGCGCTAATATTCTCTTCAGCAATAGACAATGGCACCTTCTTGGTTGCCCTAGAGGTACTCCTCTCGGTGCTGGATATTACGAAGCCACTATCGGTGAAGCTTCAGGCCGAGGCTCAAGACATTCACCATGCAGTGGACAGTGTCCAGGACTGTGCCAAAGTCCTGCAACAGATGAGATCGGACGACCAAGTCTTCGGGGACATTTTCGGACGTGCACAAGGATTGTTTGGTGAAGAGATAACCGTGCCCAGAATGACCGGCAGGCAGACGCAGAGGTCCAATCATCCGGCCGTGTCGGCCGGATCATTGGACCTCTGCGTCTGCGCCAGAAGTTTATTACAGACGTTCGATTTTCATCCCGTATATCGACGTCTGCATAAGCCAGCTCGATGAGCGATTCAGATTGCACGGTGCCAAAGCCTATGTGCTCAGTTTGCTACTTCCAGCATACTACAATGATTACGCCGCAGGCGACCTCCTCGAAGCCGCCCAGTTATACCACCCATTCCTTCCAGGAGCAATAGAGTGTCTGAACGCGGAAGTAATGCGTTGGAAGGCGTACTGGGCCCGACAGGTGACCACCCGTGATTCCATCGAGATTCCGAAAAGAGTCGTGGATGCCGTGGCGGTTGCGGCGACTCTCGGGACTTATCCCATCATCGAGACTCTGCTGCGAATTTTCGCAACTCTACCGGTGACCACCACAACAAGTGAACGCTCATTCAGTGCTCTGAAATTGATAAATTCATATCTGCGGTCCACCATGCACGAAGAGAGACTGAATGGCCTAGCCCATCTTTATATCAACAAGGACATTTCACTAATTCATAGTGACGTTATTGATGAATTCGGCCGAACCAACCGTCGATTAGTTTTCAAGTGATTTTTAACGCGGTTAAAACATTGTGATCTTTCTCAGGTGAATCACTTATACGAATTGTAAAATTAACCACGCATACTCATGATACTCTCAATTCAGGTACTATGCATTTGGACGGTAGTCATAGTAAAATAATTATGCATTTTTTCACGAAAATTTAAAGTTGATCAGGAATATAAAGAGCGACTTAGTATAAGTATATATATAGGACTTGTTCTCAATTGCTCGTGAACGTTCAAGGATAAGGGGATATTGCTATTTGTGAGCTTGTATTGTGTCCTGATTATTTGATTTTCCATTTTTGTTGTGAAATGTCATGACATTTTTCGAGTATGATTCTGATTCGGAAACACCTCCAGATCGCTTCTTTGGTAATCTAGTTTCCAAAATGTTCAGGGGGAGAACCCCCCATAACCCCCTCTATACTTCGCGCGGCTACGCCGCACTCGGTCGTCCGACTACGACGGACATTCGGTCAGTATGCCCCCCCCCCAAATAAAATCCTGGCTACGCCACTGACGACGCCGATGAGACAATATCTCCTCCCGCTAGTCACGTGATCAGAATTGTATCGACACCGATAATCGCGATAAGTTGTCGAGGAAAATGGCGGCTGTTAGCGCTTGCTGAATGTGTGTCGCTTTATCGATCACTGATTGGCTTATCGTACTAACGCTCCCTGGATTGATTGACAGCTCATGTCATGTTAATTGTATGATTGCAACTTTGTTTATGAAGCGTACATTCTTCGAATAGACAATTAACTTATTATTTATAATAAGCAAATACAACAGAAAATATGCTGCACGTGTTTCAATTTGTTAACATGCATGTATGTATGCATGTTTGTTACGTAATTTAATTTACTAATTATTTATGTTTGTCATGCTTTTATGTACTGTTCCGTCATGCATGTTCGATGGGCGACGAACAACTATGTTTAATGCTTAATAGACTTTTAAACAAACAACTTGAAACTATTAAGACATAGATACTTCCTTACACATTTATAACTGAAGCAAACAAACACAAAAAGGAAATTGTCACACGCACTCACGCACGAAATCCACAAATTAACGCACGCCAGAAACAATGTTCAACGCAAAGGACGAAACTGGGAACTACTGCAGATACTGAGCGATGCTGGACACTGTAACATAGAACACTGTTTATTGTTTAACCATTAACTAATAAATAAATGGAATGATTAAAATAATAATACGTGCAGTTAAATAATTTAGCATTTCACACCCAATCAAACAGCGATATACCCATTTCAGTTTAGCGTGTTTTTAATAAAAACATTTTATTATTAACTCTTTCACCTAAAACAGCGACTTTGCAAAAAGCAGATAACCCGTTCTGACAACAGAACGTGCCATCTGATTGCTCTTCACACTGAGGCACATATCCGAATAGCAAACAACATAGATCCTGATCAGACGCGGCGCTAAGAGTTAAGAGTTAATATTGGGTAGTGGTATCGCTATTTCTGGGCTGGTGATTTCCATAATACACCATTTCCAGACCGAGCTCCCAAGACGTGCATGCCGTGGTCAGGGCACGCACTGCATCGTCTGTCTTCGATGTGACCGCAAAATAGTCACCGTTGCTGTCCAGATCAATTCTTCGATACACAGTAGAGCGGAGTGGCTTCATAAAGAGCGGTTTCGAAAGAGATATCATCACAGGACGCATCACCATATAAAGGATGAAGATGCCTCCTCCAGTTGTCAACCATTTTATCGCACGAGATCACTTGAGGAAAGTATATCTCCTCAACATACCTTCATGGTTAGCAGCAGGAAGATAGATAACTTAACATTCATGTTGATTTACCAATATAGCTACACTCAGTAAAACATTCATGTTGACTTACCAATATAGCTACACTCAGTAACACATTCATGTTGACTTACCAATATAGCTACACTCAGTAAAACATTCATGTTGACTTACCAATATAGCTACATTCAGTAAAACATTCATGTTGACTTACCAATATAGCTACACTCAGTAAAACATTCATGTTGACTTACCAATATAGCTACACTTAGTAAAACATTCATGTTGACTTACCAATATAGCTACGCTCAGTAAAACATTCATGTTGACTTACCAATATAGCTACGCTCAGTAAAACATTCATGTTGACTTACCAATATAGCTACACTCAGTAAAACATTCATGTTGACTTACCAATATAGCTACTCTCAGTAACACATTCATGTTGACTTACAAATATAGCTACACTCAGTAAAACATTCATGTTGACTTACCAATATAACTACGCTTAGTAACACATTCATGTTGACTTACCAATATAACTACGCTTAGTAACACATTCATGTTGACTTACCAATATAGATACGCTCAGTAAAACATTCATGTTGACTTACCAATATAACTACGCTTAGTAACACATTCATGTTGACTTACCAATATAGCTATACTCAGTAACACATTCATGTTGACTTACCAATATAGCTACACTCAGTAACACATTCATGTTGACTTACCAATATAGCTACACTCAGTAACACATTCATGTTGACTTACCAATATAGATACGCTCAGTAAAACATTCATGTTGACTTACCAATATAGCTACACTCAGTAACACATTCATGTTGACTTACCAATATAGCTACACTCAGTAAAACATTCATGTTGACTTACCAATATAGCTACGCTCAGTAAAACATTCATGTTGACTTACCAATATAGCTACACTCAGTAAAACATTCATGTTGACTTACCAATATAGCTACACTCAGTAAAACATTCATGTTGACTTACCAATATAGCTACATTCAGTAAAACATTCATGTTGACTTACCAATATAGCTACACTCAGTAAAACATTCATGTTGACTTACCAATATAGCTACACTTAGTAAAGCATTCATGTTGACATACCAATATAGCTACGCTCAGTAAAACATTCATGTTGACTTACCAATATAGCTACATTCAGTAAAACATTCATGTTGACTTACCAATATAGCTACACTCAGTAAAACATTCATGTTGACTTACCAATATAGCTACACTCAGTAAAACATTCATGTTGACTTACCAATATAGCTACACTCAGTAAAACATTCATGTTGACTTACCAATATAGCTACACTCAGTAACACATTCATGTTGACTTACCAATATAGCTACGCTCAGTAAAACATTCATGTTGACTTACCAATATAGCTACACTCAGTAAAACATTCATGTTGACTTACCAATATAGCTACACTCAGTAAAACATTCATGTTGACTTACCAATATAGCTACACTTAGTAAAGCATTCATGTTGACTTACCAATATAGCTACACTTAGTAAAACATTCATGTTGACTTACCAATATAGCTACACTCAGTAAAACATTCATGTTGACTTACCAATATAGCTACGCTCAGTAAAACATTCATGTTGACATACAAATAGCTACACTTAGTAAAGCATTCATGTTGACTTACCAATATAGCTACATTCAGTAAAACATTCATGTTGACTTACCAATATAGCTACGCTCAGTAAAACATTCATGTTGACATACCAATATAGCTACATTCAGTAAAACATTCATGTTGACTTACCAATATAGCTACGCTCAGTAAAACATTCATGTTGACTTACCAATATAGCTACGCTCAGTAAAATATTCACGTTGACTTACCAATATAGCTACGCTCAGTAAAACATTCATGTTGACTTACCAATATAGCTACACTCAGTAAAACATTCATGTTGACTTACCAATATAGCTACGCTCAGTAAAACATTCATGTTGACTTACCAATATAGCTACGCTTAGTAACACATTCATGTTGACTTACCAATATAACTACGCTTAGTAACACATTCATGTTGACTTACCAATATAGATACGCTCAGTAAAACATTCATGTTGACTTACCAATATAACTACGCTTAGTAACACATTCATGTTGACTTACCAATATAGCTATACTCAGTAACACATTCATGTTGACTTACCAATATAGCTACACTCAGTAACACATTCATGTTGACCAACCAATATAGCTACACTCAGTAACACATTCATGTTGACTTACAAATATAGATACGCTCAGTAAAACATTCATGTTGACTTACCAATATAGCTACACTCAGTAACACATTCATGTTGACTTACCAATATAGCTATACTCAGTAAAACATTCATGTTGACTTACCAATATAGCTACACTTAGTAAAGCATTCATGTTGACTTACCAATATAGCTACACTCAGTAAAACATTCATGTTGACTTACCAATATAGCTACACTTAGTAAAACATTCATGTTGACTTACCAATATAGCTACACTTAGTAAAGCATTCATGTTGACTTACCAATATAGCTACACTTAGTAAAGCATTCATGTTGACTTACCAATATAGCTACATTCAGTAAAACATTCATGTTGACATACAAATATAGCTACACTTAGTAAAGCATTCATGTTGACTTACCAATATAGCTACACTTAGTAAAGCATTCATGTTGACTTACCAATATAGCTACATTCAGTAAAACATTCATGTTGACTTACCAATATAGCTACGCTCAGTAAAATATTCATGTTGACATACCAATATAGCTACATTCAGTAAAACATTCATGTTGACTTACCAATATAGCTACACTCAGTAAAACATTCATGTTGACTTACCAATATAGATACACTCAGTAAAACATTCATGTTGACATACCAATATAGCTACACTTAGTAAAACATTCATGTTGACTTACAAATATAGATACACCCAGTAACACATTCATGTTGACTTACCAATATAGCTACGCTCAGTAAAATATTCATGTTGACTTACCAATATAGCTACACTCAGTAAAACATTCATGTTGACTTACCAATATAGCTACTCTCAGTAACACATTCATGTTGACTTACAAATATAGATACGCTCAGTAAAACATTCATGTTGACTTACCAATATAACTACGCTTAGTAACACATTCATGTTGACTTACCAATATAGATACGCTCAGTAAAACATTCATGTTGACTTACCAATATAACTACGCTTAGTAACACATTCATGTTGACTTACCAATATAGCTATACTCAGTAACACATTCATGTTGACTTACCAATATAGCTACACTCAGTAACACATTCATGTTGACTTACCAATATAGATACGCTCAGTAAAACATTCATGTTGACTTACCAATATAGCTACACTCAGTAAAACATTCATGTTGACTTACCAATATAGCTACGCTCAGTAAAACATTCATGTTGACTTACCAATATAGCTACGCTCAGTAAAACATTCATGTTGACTTACCAATATAGCTACGCTCAGTAAAACATTCATGTTGACTTACCAATATAGCTACTCTCAGTAACACATTCATGTTGACTTACAAATATAGATACACTCAGTAAAACATTCATGTTGACTTACCAATATAACTACGCTTAGTAACACATTCATGTTGACTTACCAATATAACTACGCTTAGTAACACATTCATGTTGACTTACCAATATAGATACGCTCAGTAAAACATTCATGTTGACTTACCAATATAACTACGCTTAGTAACACATTCATGTTGACTTACCAATATAGCTATACTCAGTAACACATTCATGTTGACTTACCAATATAGCTACACTCAGTAACACATTCATGTTGACTTACCAATATAGCTACACTCAGTAAAACATTCATGTTGACTTACCAATATAGCTACACTCAGTAAAACATTCATGTTGACTTACCAATATAGCTACACTCAGTAAAACATTCATGTTGACTTACCAATATAGCTACACTCAGTAAAACATTCATGTTGACTTACCAATATAGCTACACTCAGTAAAACATTCATGTTGACTTACCAATATAGCTACGCTCAGTAAAACATTCATGTTGACTTACCAATATAGCTACGCTCAGTAAAACATTCATGTTGACTTACCAATATAGCTACGCTCAGTAAAACATTCATGTTGACTTACCAATATAGCTACATTCAGTAAAACATTCATGTTGACTTACCAATATAGCTACATTCAGTAAAACATTCATGTTGACTTACCAATATAGCTACACTCAGTAAAACATTCATGTTGACTTACCAATATAGCTACACTCAGTAAAACATTCATGTTGACTTACCAATATAGCTACACTCAGTAACACATTCATGTTGACTTACCAATATAGCTACGCTCAGTAAAACATTCATGTTGACTTACCAATATAGCTACACTCAGTAAAACATTCATGTTGACTTACCAATATAGCTACACTCAGTAAAACATTCATGTTGACTTACCAATATAGCTACACTCAGTAAAACATTCATGTTGACTTACCAATATAGCTACATTCAGTAAAACATTCATGTTGACATACAAATATAGCTACACTTAGTAAAGCATTCATGTTGACTTACCAATATAGCTACACTTAGTAAAGCATTCATGTTGACTTACCAATATAGCTACACTCAGTAAAACATTCATGTTGACTTACCAATATAGCTACGCTCAGTAAAACATTCATGTTGACATACCAATATAGCTACATTCAGTAAAACATTCATGTTGACTTACCAATATAGCTACACTCAGTAAAACATTCATGTTGACTTACCAATATAGCTACACTCAGTAAAACATTCATGTTGACTTACCAATATAGCTACACTCAGTAAAACATTCATGTTGACTTACCAATATAGCTACACTCAGTAAAACATTCATGTTGACTTACCAATATAGCTACACTCAGTAAAACATTCATGTTGACTTACCAATATAGCTACACTCAGTAAAACATTCATGTTGACTTACCAATATAGCTACGCTCAGTAAAACATTCATGTTGACTTACCAATATAGCTACGCTCAGTAAAACATTCATGTTGACTTACCAATATAGCTACGCTCAGTAAAACATTCATGTTGACTTACCAATATAGCTACACTCAGTAAAACATTCATGTTGACTTACCAATATAGCTACACTCAGTAAAACATTCATGTTGACTTACCAATATAGCTACACTCAGTAAAACATTCATGTTGACTTACCAATATAGCTACGCTCAGTAAAACATTCATGTTGACTTACCAATATAGCTACACTCAGTAAAACATTCATGTTGACTTACCAATATAGCTACACTCAGTAAAACATTCATGTTGACTTACCAATATAGCTACACTCAGTAAAACATTCATGTTGACTTACCAATATAGCTACGCTCAGTAAAACATTCATGTTGACTTACCAATATAGCTACGCTCAGTAAAACATTCATGTTGACTTACCAATATAGCTACGCTCAGTAAAACATTCATGTTGACTTACCAATATAGCTACACTCAGTAAAACATTCATGTTGACTTACCAATATAGCTACGCTCAGTAAAACATTCATGTTGACTTACCAATATAGCTACGCTCAGTAAAACATTCATGTTGACTTACCAATATAGCTACGCTCAGTAAAACATTCATGTTGACTTACCAATATAGCTACGCTCAGTAAAACATTCATGTTGACTTACCAATATAGCTACACTTAGTAAAACATTCATGTTGACTTACCAATATAGCTACACTCAGTAAAACATTCATGTTGACTTACCAATATAAAAACATGTTGACTTACCAATATAGCTACGCTCAGTAAAACATTCATGTTGACTTACCAATATAGCTACACTCAGTAAACATTCATGTTGACTTACCAATATAGCTACGCTCAGTAAAACATTCATGTTGACTTACCAATATAGCTACGCTCAGTAAAACATTCATGTTGACTTACCAATATAGCTACGCTCAGTAAAACATTCATGTTGACTTACCAATATAGCTACACTCAGTAAAACATTCATGTTGACTTACCAATATAGCTACGCTCAGTAAAACATTCATGTTGACTTACCAATATAGCTACACTCAGTAAAACATTCATGTTGACTTACCAATATAGCTACGCTCAGTAAAACATTCATGTTGACTTACCAATATAGCTACACTCAGTAAAACATTCATGTTGACTTACCAATATAGCTACACTCAGTAACACATTCATGTTGACTTACCAATATAGCTACGCTCAGTAAAACATTCATGTTGACTTACCAATATAACTACGCTTAGTAACACATTCATGTTGACTTACCAATATAACTACGCTTAGTAACACATTCATGTTGACTTACCAATATAGATACGCTCAGTAAAACATTCATGTTGACTTACCAATATAACTACGCTTAGTAACACATTCATGTTGACTTACCAATATAGCTATACTCAGTAACACATTCATGTTGACTTACCAATATAGCTACACTCAGTAACACATTCATGTTGACTTACCAATATAGCTACACTCAGTAACACATTCATGTTGACTTACAAATATAGATACGCTCAGTAAAACATTCATGTTGACTTACCAATATAGCTACACTCAGTAACACATTCATGTTGACTTACCAATATAGCTATTAGTAAAACATTCATGTTGACTTACCAATATAGCTACACTTAGTAAAACATTCATGTTGACTTACCAATATAGCTACACTTAGTAAAACATTCATGTTGACTTACCAATATAGCTACACTCAGTAAAACATTCATGTTGACTTACCAATATAGCTACACTTAGTAAAACATTCATGTTGACTTACCAATATAGCTACACTCAGTAAAACATTCATGTTGACTTACCAATATAGCTACACTCAGTAAAACATTCATGTTGACTTACCAATATAGCTACACTTAGTAAAACATTCATGTTGACTTACCAATATAGCTACACTTAGTAAAACATTCATGTTGACTTACCAATATAGCTACACTCAGTAAAACATTCATGTTGACATACCAATATAGCTACACTTAGTAAAGCATTCATGTTGACTTACCAATATAGCTACACTTAGTAAAGCATTCATGTTGACTTACCAATATAGCTACATTCAGTAAAACATTCATGTTGACTTACCAATATAGCTACGCTCAGTAAAACATTCATGTTGACATACCAATATAGCTACATTCAGTAAAACATTCATGTTGACTTACCAATATAGCTACACTCAGTAAAACATTCATGTTGACTTACCAATATAGCTACACTCAGTAAAACATTCATGTTGACTTACCAATATAGCTACACTCAGTAAAACATTCATGTTGACTTACCAATATAGCTACACTCAGTAAAACATTCATGTTGACTTACCAATATAGCTACACTCAGTAAAACATTCATGTTGACTTACCAATATAGCTACACTCAGTAAAACATTCATGTTGACTTACCAATATAGCTACGCTCAGTAAAACATTCATGTTGACTTACCAATATAGCTACGCTCAGTAAAACATTCATGTTGACTTACCAATATAGCTACGCTCAGTAAAACATTCATGTTGACTTACCAATATAGCTACACTCAGTAAAACATTCATGTTGACTTACCAATATAGCTACACTCAGTAAAACATTCATGTTGACTTACCAATATAGCTACACTCAGTAAAACATTCATGTTGACTTACCAATATAGCTACACTCAGTAAAACATTCATGTTGACTTACCAATATAGCTACACTCAGTAACACATTCATGTTGACTTACCAATATAGCTACACTCAGTAACACATTCATGTTGACTTACCAATATAGCTACGCTCAGTAAAACATTCATGTTGACTTACCAATATAGCTACACTCAGTAAAACATTCATGTTGACTTACCAATATAGCTACACTCAGTAAAACATTCATGTTGACTTACCAATATAGCTACACTTAGTAAAGCATTCATGTTGACTTACCAATATAGCTACATTCAGTAAAACATTCATGTTGACATACAAATATAGCTACACTTAGTAAAGCATTCATGTTGACTTACCAATATAGCTACACTTAGTAAAGCATTCATGTTGACTTACCAATATAGCTACATTCAGTAAAACATTCATGTTGACTTACCAATATAGCTACGCTCAGTAAAATATTCATGTTGACATACCAATATAGCTACATTCAGTAAAACATTCATGTTGACTTACCAATATAGCTACACTCAGTAAAACATTCATGTTGACTTACCAATATAGCTACACTCAGTAAAACATTCATGTTGACTTACCAATATAGCTACACTCAGTAAAACATTCATGTTGACTTACCAATATAGCTACACTCAGTAAAACATTCATGTTGACTTACCAATATAGCTACGCTCAGTAAAACATTCATGTTGACTTACCAATATAGCTACACTCAGTAAAACATTCATGTTGACTTACCAATATAGCTACGCTCAGTAAAACATTCATGTTGACTTACCAATATAGCTACGCTCAGTAAAACATTCATGTTGACTTACCAATATAGCTACACTCAGTAAAACATTCATGTTGACTTACCAATATAGCTACACTCAGTAAAACATTCATGTTGACTTACCAATATAGCTACGCTCAGTAAAACATTCATGTTGACTTACCAATATAGCTACACTCAGTAAAACATTCATGTTGACTTACCAATATAGCTACACTCAGTAAAACATTCATGTTGACTTACCAATATAGCTACACTCAGTAAAACATTCATGTTGACTTACCAATATAGCTACACTCAGTAAAACATTCATGTTGACTTACCAATATAGATACACTCAGTAACACATTCATGTTGACTTACCAATATAGCTACGCTCAGTAAAATATTCATGTTGACTTACCAATATAGCTACACTCAGTAAAACATTCATGTTGACTTACCAATATAGCTACTCTCAGTAACACATTCATGTTGACTTACAAATATAGATACGCTCAGTAAAACATTCATGTTGACTTACCAATATAACTACGCTTAGTAACACATTCATGTTGACTTACCAATATAACTACGCTTAGTAACACATTCATGTTGACTTACCAATATAGATACGCTCAGTAAAACATTCATGTTGACTTACCAATATAACTACGCTTAGTAACACATTCATGTTGACTTACCAATATAGCTATACTCAGTAACACATTCATGTTGACTTACCAATATAGCTACACTCAGTAACACATTCATGTTGACTTACCAATATAGCTACACTCAGTAACACATTCATGTTGACTTACCAATATAGATACGCTCAGTAAAACATTCATGTTGACTTACCAATATAGCTACACTCAGTAAAACATTCATGTTGACTTACCAATATAGCTACGCTCAGTAAAACATTCATGTTGACTTACCAATATAGCTACACTTAGTAAAGCATTCATGTTGACTTACCAATATAGCTACACTTAGTAAAACATTCATGTTGACTTACCAATATAGCTACATTCAGTAAAACATTCATGTTGACTTACCAATATAGCTACGCTCAGTAAAACATTCATGTTGACTTACCAATATAGCTACGCTCAGTAAAATATTCATGTTGACTTACCAATATAGCTACGCTCAGTAAAACATTCATGTTGACTTACCAATATAGCTACACTCAGTAAAACATTCATGTTGACTTACCAATATAGCTACGCTCAGTAAAACATTCATGTTGACTTACCAATATAGCTACGCTCAGTAAAACATTCATGTTGACTTACCAATATAGCTACGCTCAGTAAAACATTCATGTTGACTTACCAATATAGCTACGCTCAGTAAAATATTCATGTTGACATACAAATATAGCTACACTTAGTAAAGCATTCCTGTTGACTTACCAATATAGCTACACTTAGTAAAGCATTCATGTTGACTTACCAATATAGCTACATTCAGTAAAACATTCATGTTGACTTACCAATATAGCTACGCTCAGTAAAACATTCATGTTGACTTACCAATATAGCTACATTCAGTAAAACATTCATGTTGACTTACCAATATAGCTACGCTCAGTAAAACATTCATGTTGACTTACCAATATAGCTACGCTCAGTAAAACATTCATGTTGACTTACCAATATAGCTACACTCAGTAACATTCATGTTGACTTACCAATATAGCTACGCTCAGTAAAACATTCATGTTGACTTACCAATATAGCTACGCTCAGTAAAACATTCATGTTGACTTACCAATATAGCTACGCTCAGTAAAACATTCATGTTGACTTACCAATATAGCTACACTCAGTAAAACATTCATGTTGACTTACCAATATAGCTACTCTCAGTAACACATTCATGTTGACTTACAAATATAGATACGCTCAGTAAAACATTCATGTTGACTTACCAATATAACTACGCTTAGTAACACATTCATGTTGACTTACCAATATAGCTACGCTTAGTAACACATTCATGTTGACTTACCAATATAGATACGCTCAGTAAAACATTCATGTTGACTTACCAATATAACTACGCTTAGTAACACATTCATGTTGACTTACCAATATAGCTACACTCAGTAACACATTCATGTTGACTTACCAATATAGCTACACTCAGTAACACATTCATGTTGACTTACCAATATAGCTACACTCAGTAAAACATTCATGTTGACTTACCAATATAGATACGCTCAGTAAAACATTCATGTTGACTTACCAATATAGCTACACTCAGTAAAACATTCATGTTGACTTACCAATATAGCTACACTTAGTAAAACATTCATGTTGACTTACCAATATAGCTACACTTAGTAAAGCATTCATGTTGACTTACCAATATAGCTACACTCAGTAAAACATTCATGTTGACTTACCAATATAGCTACACTCAGTAAAACATTCATGTTGACTTACCAATATAGCTACACTCAGTAAAACATTCATGTTGACTTACCAATATAGCTACACTTAGTAAAACATTCATGTTGACTTACCAATATAGCTACATTCGTAAAACATTCATGTTGACTTACCAATATAGCTACACTCAGTAAAACATTCATGTTGACTTACCAATATAGCTACACTCAGTAAAACATTCATGTTGACTTACCAATATAGCTACACTCAGTAAAACATTCATGTTGACTTACCAATATAGCTACACTCAGTAAAACATTCATGTTGACTTACCAATATAGCTACGCTCAGTAAAACATTCATGTTGACTTACCAATATAGCTACACTCAGTAAAACATTCATGTTGACTTACCAATATAGCTACACTCAGTAAAACATTCATGTTGACTTACCAATATAGCTACACTCAGTAAAACATTCATGTTGACTTACCAATATAGCTACGCTCAGTAAAACATTCATGTTGAC
>CM026394.1:33032195-33044695 GCA_014843695.1 Archivesica marissinica
CCAGTCCATGTCAGTTACTTGGTGTTGAATGGGTTAATATCATGCACCAGTCCATGTCAGTTACTTGGTGTTGAATGGGTTAATATCATGCACCAGTCCATCTCAGTTACTTGGTGTTCAATGGGTTAATATCATGCACCAGTCCATGTCAGTTACTTGGTGTTGAATGGGTTAATATCATGCACCAGTCCATGTCAGTTACTTGGTGTTGAACGGGTTCATTTATTACTTTGCCATACATGTATGTAGTGTAACATCTTAATAATGACATTGAACGGACGTTGAACGTTACATGTTGTACTCTCGTTGTTGGTCTGTCTCCGTGGTTACGGTCGCTGACTTGTATACGACTGTACCCTATCATCAGATTCACTGATAAGTTGAAATCCGCTGCCGTGGTCGAGTGGTTACGGTCGATGACGTGTATACCACTGTAACATATCACGGATGGTCACAGGTTTGTGTACCGCTCAGGCCGTGTCTCATTTATATGATAAAGTTGGCAATTTCTTACAGAGGTTGGTACACCAACTATTGGTTAAATCGCTGGAGCCTGCCCAGGAACGGTGTTGTTAGGTAAACTGCCCGTCGGCGACATAGCCCGAAACGGTGCTGTTGCCGGCGTAAAGCCCGAACAAACTAACAACCTCTTTTTGTGAATAGTTATCAATTTGTTTCACTTTAAGATACAAGATAGTGTAAATTATGATGTTGGAGCATTTTACCAGCAAACCAGAAGAATGAGTGAATAGTGTACATATGACCATTGACATATTTAATGTGACCTTGAATTAGAACTGACGCGGTTGAATGTTCATAAATATGTGATAATCGGCCGAAAATGTGGTCCGCAGCGTCCATGTCTTAAAGTGATGATCATTTGTGCTAGGTTTTTTTTCTTCAAAATCATTAATTATGTTTGAGTAAACTGGAGCAGTCGGACATGGTGTCTCGTACAGGTGCGTAGTTGCCTTTATGCCACAACGCCCGGGTTTGCACATTATTTTCAGAATATTTTTGGCTGGAATATACAGTAGTAGATTTAAAAAAAGAACTTTTCGTGTTAGTGTATTAATTTCCCTTCAAAGGTGCCAGAGTGCACCATTTGATGTCTAGGTTTCAAAATATTCGGGAGGAAGAAGGCCCCCAGACCACACCACCGTGCTTAATTTAGTTCAAACGGGCTTGCACAACATTTTCTGCTGGCTACGCCGCTGTCGTATATACTTCATCTGTTAGAACAATAACACTCTCTTCCGGCCCAAATAGTCGTGCAAGAATATCACATAGATAGTTTACGATACTACATGTATATCGTAACATAGAGGTCCATCTGACCGGCTGCATTCCAGATCGGCATACAGTGTACCATGCTGAACAACTGCCTCCATGGTCGAATGGTTACGGTCGCTGACTTGTAAACCACTAACCTATCATCACTGGTTCAAGCCCCACTTAGGCCGTATCTGTTTACATGAAAAAGTTGAAAGTTTCTTACAGAGGTTAGTGCACCAAATACTGGTTAATCACTGGAGCCTGCCCAGAAAAGGTGTTGTTAGGTAAACTACCCACCGGCGATATAGCCCAAAATGGTGAGCATGATGAAGGTGTAAACCAGAACAAACAAACAAACAATGTTGAACATAAATATTAATTTCAGAAACAAAAGCCAAACGGTAATTTTACAATAATTCAACTGTTTGGATTGGCAGTGGATTGTGCACACTGAGTAAATAAAATCCCAAACAACATAGATCCATAAGAGCCGTGGCTTAGCGTAGCGTCTCATCAGGATCTACGTTAGTTGGTATTCTGCCATGTGTTTTAGCTCCACTATCCGAATAGCAAACAGCATAGAGCATGATCAGACGGCACGTTCTATCACATTATGTGCCGTCTGATCTGGCTGTATGCTGTTTGCAAAAGTGATGTTATCTGTCGCTAGCGTGTATATTCCATTAATGTCAAACCCCTTGCGGGGACCTAGACATGTTTTCCTGGGCAGGCTTAGCAGACCTAAGTGGTTAACCAGTACTAAGCAATGTGTATGTATGTATATTCCATTAATGTCAAACCCCTTGCGGGGACCTAGACATGTTTTCCTGGGCAGGCTTAGCAGACCTAAGTGGTTAACCAGTACTAAGCAATGTGTATGTATGTATATTCCATTAATGTCAAACCCCTTGCGGGGACCTGTTAAGTGGTTAATCAGTACTAAGCAGTGTGAGGTGCTTGCTCAATGACACTACATACGTGGCCTGACCGAGTATCGAACCCGGGACCGCTCGATTCCAAATCCGACGCTCTACCACTGGACCACGGACGCCACACAAATTGGGTTAAACAATATTTTATTCAAGAATGGTACAACAACAGTTAGTCGAATGTTTGTGAAGCTGGTACAGTATGCTAGGATTGTCCACTATCATGCAATACTGTACACCATTAAGTTGCATATTCAGCTAATGTTAAATTAAATGTTAGCAAGAACATATTTTATTTACGTCATGCATGTGTTTTTCATGCACTATTATAGAAACACTTGCGCTGACGAGACAAAGAAGTTGTATGACTCTATCTCTCATGTTGTAGTGCTTGTAAATGTAGTGCATTTAAGCGATAGTTAATCATGTCAACAAGTCAAAATTATGTTGCCAAATTGTCAACTACCTGTCTTACCTGAACGTATTATACTGCATATACAGAATTAAAGTCATGCATCCTTCACTGTAATAGTGGCGACGACAAATGGTGGAATAGTAGTTAGACTGATTGCAAACGTTTTGTGTGTGTACATAACTGTACAAGTACCAAACATTTCTGCGAGAGAGTAAGATATATAGATGCGTGATGGAGTATAGAATAATGGCGGCAACGGTGGGTCAGTTTTGACATCCGCTGCAACATTATCCGCCGGTAAGTGTATTTAATTATCGTAAGATGAACGCGTGCATCAGGGGCCTCTGGGTCATAACGCCACTCATGGTCGAGTGGTTACGGTCGTTGACGTGTATACCACTGTAACCTATCATCACTGGTGGTCACTTGTTCGAGCCCCGCTCATGACGTGTCTCTTTATATAAAAAAAGTTGGCAATTTCTTACGGAGATTGGTACACGAACCGCTGAAGATTTCCCGTATAATGTGTTGTTAGGTAAACAGCCCGTCACTCATATGGGCAACCGGTAGGCCTAGCAACTTTAAATAAACTTAAATAATAATAATAACACTCGATTCCCTAGTACATAGTCATAGCGAGCCAATACCTCGGCTGTACCGTGTGCGATTTTCAGGAAATATAAATGATACATTTCAAGACCAATTGTAGGCCTATGTAATAATACGGGTTATTGTGTATTTTACGTTTATTTATCGTCGCTACTGGTTGCCCATATGAACGCCGCCTCCTGAAGAGATTGGTCTTTTTAGATTTTTGGAGAATAGTGCAATGATACAGAGAGAGACCCATTCCAGAGTCTCCTCTGGTTCTTTTACGTGCACGGTGTGAAGCACCGACACGAGACCTCGGTTTAAAGTCCCATCTGAAAGACTGGTAATTTTATTAGGGTCAGACGGGGGATCGAACCTGCGATCCCTGGAGTATCAGTCCAGCGTGTCCAGCGGCTACTATCACTGGAGGAAGATCCTTGGTGCCCCTCCAAGCAATATTACAATTAAGGAATGAATCGCGAGTTAATAGTTTCCATCGGGGTATGAACTATATTGGGCGTGGTTAAAGTGTGTGGAGGCCGAATGCGTCCACGGTTACGTATCCACTATTCATTACTTATATTTACATTAATTATTGATTTTAATGACACAACGAAAATATAGCACACTTTGCATTTAAAACTTTTTAGTCCAGATTTGCAACTTACCGTGTCACGGAACAGGTAAATAGATCATCCTTGGAACAACGTAAACTATATAAGACACGCCTTTTCTCGAGGCATCGGAAAGACTGTTAATTTTATTAGAGTCAGATGGCGGATCGAACCTGCGATTCCTACATTGCCAGTCCAACGTGTTATAATAACCACTGGACTACAGATCCGTCTGTTAAATACGGGTTAGCTGAATACTACCGGTATATATACGTAAACAATAATACAATACGCACTGTCTGTATCATTGCACTATCCTCCAAAATGACTAATCTCTTCAGGAGTCGTCGCTCATATGGGCAACAGGTAGCGACGATAAATAACGTAAAACACACACACGGCACGCACGGCACGATGATTTCATACCATATTTTATGAAACGAGTCTTGTCATTTTGCTTTTAAAACGAACGTTTTCGCGAGCTTAATAGCAAAATTCCAAAACGAGTTTCATAAAATATTGTATGAAATCACCACTAGTGTAAGATCCTTTATCACATTACCATAGTAACAACAACCATACATTTGAAGAAATAAAACGTTTATGTTTGCCAATAGATTGTTGAGCCTTATTACATGAAGCTGCCTCCAAGTAGTAAGTGACACTCCGTCAGTATAGAGCATTGGTCGTGGCGGTGTGTCATTTTAAAACTGGCTTGGAATGGCGTGTAAATATAATATTATATCAGGTTGGTGCAGATGAAAGCATATTTGTTGTCCCCCGTATGGAAGGAAACCTGAGTACCCTGTATGGCTATCCGATTTGTGCAGTGGTTAGCGAGCTCGCTTCTCACAAATGCATCCCTGGTTCGATCCTCGGACCGGGACGTATGCGAGAATGGTACGGTGGTCGCCAGATCGGACATGCGGGATTTCTCCGGTACTCCGGTTTCCTACCGCACGAATGACCACATTTACGCTTTGCGCCAACGAGAGTGATTAATATAGGTTCTTAAAGCTTGTTTCGCAATCGTTGTAAAATAAATAAAGTTTAATGTGTAGGCGGACCCTGAGATAACCACATCTGTCAGATATGGCGACCACTGTGCCGTCTCACATGCATCCAAAGCAATGGCTCGAACCCGAATTGCATCGGTGAGAAACAAGTGTGTGAACCACTGTACTGTGTGTTATACGTCAATTATCGTCGTTACTGGTTACCCATATTCCGTCTCCAGATGAGATTAGTCATTTTAGATTTGGGAGGACAGTGTATCGATACAGAGACCGATTCTAGTGCCTCCTCTGGTTCTGCTACGTGCGTGGTGTAGGCCTAAATCACCAACACGAGACGTCGTGGTTCTAAATACCACCTGGAAGACTGTTAATAATATTAGGATCAGTCGTGGGATCGAACCTGCGATTCCTGGATTCGCAGACTGGACAACATGTTAATCGAACAGTGTAGCTATAGTAGCTTAGTGTAAACGATAGCTTCTTTTATTTAATGCTCATTTGAGCGACGGGCAGCTTACATAACAATACCTTTCCTGTGCAGGCTCCAGCAGTTAACCAGTACTTGGTGCACCAACCTCCGTAAGAAACTGCCAACTATTTCATATAAATAGACACGGTCTGAGCGGGGGCTCGAACCCGTGAGCATCAGTGATGATAGGTTACAGTGGTATACAAGTCAGCGACCGTAACCACTCGACCACGGAGGCAATCTAAATGGTATCTCGTGGACAAGGTTGTACATGTATACGATGTAAACGTTGTTGGCTGATTCTCGTCTAGTTAATTAATCCGACTGTCGTGGCTTTCTTTTTTTCCATGTGTTTCCTGTTTACTTCATTAATTTAGATGTCGTATGAAATTAGAAAATTTAGACAAAGTTAATGTAGTAATATGTCTGTAATACATTGTGTTTTTCTGATATATTGTACGCTGATGAGAGAACACCCCTCATTTAAATGTGTCCGTAGGCTGGTATGATATATTATCTCCCTGCAATAATATTATTTCCCTGCAATAATTATTTTAATGTGGAAGTCGTGATAGCGCAGTGGATGCGAGTTCGCTTCAGGTCCGGAGTTCGAACCCCGCTGAAGCCGTTACGAGTGTGCCCTTAGGCAAGGCATTTAAATTCCACGTTGCCTCTTCTTTCTCCCTCGTGGCGATGGATTCCATCAGGAATGAGGTCTCGAGAGTGATTAATATAAGCTGTAAGAACTTGTTTCGCAATCGAGCTAAAATTAATTTGCATAAACTAAACTAATGTGATATGGGTTTTAAGATGTGCTTGATATTGACCAAGATACATACTTTTGGAAAGAGACAACCACACGACTGTAACCACACTTCAAATTTATTAAGTGACGTATTTCATATTGACGGAATGGAATGCTTAGAAGTAGCTGTGTTGACTTATTGTTTAAATTATAAGTACCGATGTCCATCAGAGGTGTCTCATTAGTCAGTAATAACTGGCCCTTTATTTTAAACGTATTTTATTCAGAAAATAACATACAAGAATAAAGTGCTGCAATGGAAAACATTTAGACTGGAAAACAAGCATATATAAAACATGCTTTATATGCTAATTTCTGTCAATGGTAGAGTTTGCAAACATTTAGCACATTGGAGTCAGTGTCTCAGATTGTGTTCCCATAGTTTAGAAATTGAATTAGGTAGATATATTGGATTAGAAGAGAAAATCGTGTATGCAAGCTGTGGAATGGTAATGTCGTGGAGTCTGAATTTCATTTTCTGTTATGTTGTACAAGATATTCTGACATTCGAAATAAATATTTAGGTAACATATCATAGCCTACAGTAAATAAGTTTAATGCCATGATGTCTTCTAGCAAAAAAGGTCATTTATTTAATATATCAAAGTTTGTTAATGAAGCTTTTAAAATTCGTAAAGATACCCTTGCAAATTTGACTGTTTTGTAAATACTTTCCTATAATGTATTTGTGATGTTGAATGTAATTATATTTGTTGTATTTGCCATACTTTATATTGTATTTGTTAATGGCCATATGCAAATTGCATTTTGCAGATTTTGCCAAATAAACTTGAAACTTGAAAAGTGTAGTGTTTTAGCTAATTTTAATTATATCTTGCCTAAGCTTGATACTGAATTATAATAAATAATTAATGTTAATTTATAACATTAGTTGAACAAATGGATACTGTCTCATTCGATGCGCAGATAGGGAGTCGGACAGTTGGTGGTAATCGCTGCGTAGATAGGGGGTCGGACAGTTGATGGTAATCGCTGCGTAGATAGGGAGTCGGACAGTTGGTGGTAATCGCTGCGTAGATAGGGGGTCGGACAGTTGATGGTAATCGCTGCGTAGATAGGGGGTCGGACAGTTGATGGTAATCCCTGTGTAGATAGGGGGTCGGACAGTTGATGGTAATCCCTGCGTAGATAGGGGGTCGGACAGTTGATGGTAATCCCTGCGTAGATAGGGGGTCGGACAGTTGATGGTAATCCCTGCGTAGATAGGGGTCGGACAGTTGATGGTAATCCCTGCGTAGATAGGGGGTCGGACAGTTTATGGTAATCCCTGCGTAGATAGGGGGTCGGACAGTTTATGGTAATCGCTGCGTAGATAGGGGGTCGGACAGTTGATGGTAATCCCTGCGTAGATAGGGGGTCGGACAGTTGATGGTAATCGCTGCGTAGATAGGGGTCGGACAGTTGATGGTAATCGCTGCGTAGATAGGGGGTCGGACAGTTGATGGTAATCCCTGCGTAGATAGGGGGTCGGACAGTTGATGGTAATCCCTGCGTAGATAGGGGGTCGGACATTTGATGGTAATCCCTGCGTAGATAGGGGGTCGGACAGTTTATGGTAATCCCTGCGTAGATAGGGGGTCGGACAGTTGATGGTAAACGCTGCGTAGATAGGGGGTCGGACAGTTGATGGTAATCCCTGTGTAGATAGGGGGTCGGACAGTTGATGGTAATCCCTGCGTAGATAGGGGGTCGGACAGTTGATGGTAATCCCTGCGTAGATAGGGGGTCGGACATTTGATGGTAATCCCTGCGTAGATAGGGGGTCGGACAGTTTATGGTAATCCCTGCGTAGATAGGGGGTCGGACAGTTGATGGTAAACGCTGCGTAGATAGGGGGTCGGACAGTTGATGGTAATCCCTGTGTAGATAGGGAGTCGGACAGTTGGTGGTAATCCCTGTGTAGATAGGGGGTCGGACAGTTGATGGTAATCCCTGTGTAGATAGGGGGTCGGACAGTTGATGGTAATCCCTGTGTAGATAGGGAGTCGGACAGTTGATGGTACTCCCTGTGTAGATAGGGGGTCGGACAGTTGATGGTAATCCCTGTGTAGATAGGGGGTCGGACAGTTGATGGTAATCCCTGTGTAGATAGGGAGTCGGACAGTTGATGGTAATCCCTGTGTAGATAGGGGGTCGGACAGTTGATGGTAATCCCTGCGTAGATAGGTGGTCGGACAGTTTATGGTAATCGCTGCGTAGATAGTGGGTCGGACACTTGATGGTAATCCCTGCGTAGATAGGGGGTCGGACACTTGATGGTAATCCCTGCGTAGATAGGGGGTCGGACAGTTGATGGTAATCGCTGCGTAGATAGTGGATCGGACACTTGATGGTAATCCCTGCGTAGATAGGGGGTCGGACAGTTGATGGTAATCCCTGCGTAGATAGGGGGTCGGACAGTTGATGGTAAACGCTGTGTAGATAGGGGGTCGGACAGTTGATGGTAATCGCTGCGTAGATAGGGGGTCGGACAGTTGATGGTAATCGCTGCGTAGATAGGGGGTCGGACAGTTGTTGGTAATCGCTGCGTAGATAGGGGTCGGACAGTTGTTGGTAATCCCTGCGTAGATAGGGGGTCGGACAGTTGATGGTAATCCCTGCGTAGATAGGGGGTCGGGCAGTTGATGGTAATCCCTGCGTAGATAGGTGGTCGGACAGTTGATGGTAATCCCTGCGTAGATAGGGAGTCGGACAGTTGATGGTAATCCCTGCGTAGATAGGGGGTCGGACAGTTGATGGTAATCGCTGCGTAGATAGGGTGTCGGACAGTTGATGGTAATCGCTGCGTAGATAGGGGGTCGGACAGTTGATGGTAATCCCTGCGTAGATAGGGGGTCGGACATTTGATGGTAATCCCTGCGTAGATAGGGGGTCGGACAGTTTATGGTAATCCCTGCGTAGATAGGGGGTCGGACAGTTGATGGTAAACGCTGCGTAGATAGGGGGTCGGACAGTTGATGGTAATCCCTGTGTAGATAGGGAGTCGGACAGTTGATGGTAATCCCTGTGTAGATAGGGGGTCGGACAGTTGATGGTAATCCCTGTGTAGATAGGGGGTCGGACAGTTGATGGTAATCCCTGTGTAGATAGGGGGTCGGACAGTTGATGGTAATCCCTGCGTAGATAGGGGGTCGGACAGTTGATGGTAATCGTGTAGATAGGGGGTCGGACAGTTGATGGTAATCCCTGCGTAGATAGGGGGTCGGACAGTTGATGGTAATCCCTGCGTAGATAGGGGGTCGGACAGTTGATGGTAATCCCTGCGTAGATAGGGGGTCGGACAGTTGATGGTAATCCCTGCGTAGATAGGGGGTCGGACAGTTGATGGTAATCCCTGCGTAGATAGGGGTCGGACAGTTTATGGTAATCGCTGCGTAGATAGTGGGTCGGACACTTGATGGTAATCCCTGCGTAGATAGGGGGTCGGACACTTGATGGTAATCCCTGCGTAGATAGGGGGTCGGACAGTTGATGGTAATCGCTGCGTAGATAGTGGATCGGACACTTGATGGTAATCCCTGCGTAGATAGGGGTCGGACAGTTGATGGTAATCCCTGCGTAGATAGGGGGTCGGACAGTTGATGGTAAACGCTGTGTAGATAGGGGGTCGGACAGTTGATGGTAATCGCTGCGTAGATAGGGGGTCGGACAGTTGATGGTAATCGCTGCGTAGATAGGGGGTCGGACAGTTGTTGGTAATCGCTGCCTATATAGGGTTCGGACAGTTGTTGGTAATCGCTGTGTAGATAGGGGATCGGACAGTTGTTGGTAATCGCTGCGTAGATAGAGGGTCGGACAGTTGTTGGTAATCGCTGCGTAGATAGGGGGTCGGACAGTTGTTGGTAATCGCTGCGTAGATAGAGCGTCGGACATTTCATGGTAGATTATTAGATATCGAAATGCTTAGTATGGCCCTTTCAATAGGGGTGACACTATAATAAACAAACACTTTACTTTTACTGGCCCTTTCAATAGGGGTGACACTATAATAAACAAACACTATTTTTTATATATTTAGTGGCGATACTTTGTGTCCTTGTAAATGTCAGGCTGCTCCTGCAAATCGTATACATGTACAATGTACTTATGTTTTGAAATATGTAATCAATTACTACCGGTTGCGACAGCGGATGACGTAGTTATGAATTTTAATGAACTCGCCATAAATAATGTCTCATCCGGACTAGGGCAGTAGGATGACAGTCACATGGTGGTGATGGCGTGCTATTTAGCTCTCCTGAGCACATATTGATCACGGAATTGTGGTGTTTTACGTTTATTTATCGTCGCTATCGGTTCGGTTGCCCACATGAGCGACACCTCCTGAAGAGATTAGTAATTTTAGATTTGTGGAGGATAGTGCAATAATACAGAAAGAGACCCATTCCAGAGTCTCCTCTGGTTATCTTACGTGCACGGTGTACAGCACCGACACGAGACCTCTGTTTAACGTCCCATCTGAAAGACCGTTAATTTTATTATGGTCAGACGGGGGATCGAACCTGCGATCCCTGGATTACCAGTCCAGCGTGTTAACCACTGGGCTACATATCCGTCATTTGATCAAGGAAACATTTGTCACAGCCCTTTGTGCTGCTTCCGTCATCATACATGCGCGCATGCGTTGTCGATCGTCAATAGTTTGCTTCAAGCGACATCTCCTTAACCATAGTTCAATCGTCATGAATTTCATGGCAATGATTATTTGGTTATCATCTTTAAAGGCTGAAATTAGGTCACTATCTCTTAAAACTAGGTCACTATGTCAAATGAGTGCCAATATTTCACAATTCCTCTCCGTGATTACCGTTGCACGAATGTGATAACATTTTGTGTGGAGCTCTATTAAGCTTGTTCAAGTATTTTTAAGTAACCATTTATTGGTATTTCTTTCTGAGATTCTAGTTCGAACCATATGTTCACTACTTGAAGATAGACAGATACAAAACTAATTGATAGTCTCTACTGTTTGCTCTATTCGCATCGGTTCAGCAAAAAAAAAGCATGATGCCAGTGAGTGGAGAAGCTTTGTTGCTATTGTTATTTGACTTATTTCCTATATAATTGTATAGTAAATCTTTACAAATCTTATTCTCCCAAACCACAGTGCACATATCTTTGATATCTAGCATGTAGCAGTGGAGCTCTATTTAGTTTTACTCGAATTATTGATCCTGTGGTTATATTTGACCCCACTGTTTGGTCACATAATTTACATTGGCTTAAATAGTAAACCTTTTTTAAACTCAGAAACCACAATATTCAGAGATTTGATATTTTTGCATATATCATCGTTTAGTGGATCACTACTTAGTCTGCTCAAATGGTGAACATGTTATCAGAACTGACCGCACGATAGAGGTAACATAATTACATTGACTTATGTAGTACACATCTTGTAAAGTCATCTTCTCACAAACCACAATGTTCAGATATTTAATAAATGACATGTATCATCACCTAGTGAACCTCTAAGCATCACCTAGTGAACCTCTATTAAATTTGTTCAAGTTTTAAGTAACCATTTATTGGTATTTCTTTCTGAGATGCATGTCCGAACCATATTGAAGATAGACAGATTGAAGATAGACAGATACAAAATCAACATACATTTAAATATATATAAGGGTAGCAGTTTGTCGCATACCAAAATATGGTTGCTGTGACCTTAACCTTCACAGAATATATCATATATACCTGGGCTATATTTCCCAACATTCACAGAATATGTCAAATACCTGGGCTATATTTCCTAACCCTCACAGACTACATGGTCATCACATAGCTGGGCTATATTTCCTAACCTTCTCAAAATATATCACATATATGGGCTATATTTCCTAACCCCCATAGAATACATGGTCATCATATAGTTGGGCTATATTTCCTTTACCTTCACAGACTACATGGTCATCACATAGCTGGGCTATATTTCCTTTACCTTCACAGACTACATGGTCATCACATATCTGGGCTATATTTCCTAACCCCCCACAGACTACATGGTCATCACATAGCTGGGCTATATTTCCTAACCCCCCACAGACTACATGGTCATCACATAGCTGGGCTATATTTTCCTTACCTTCACAGACTACATGGTCATCACATAGCTGGGCTATATTTCCTAACCCCCCAGACTACATGGTCATCACATATCTGGGCTATATTTCCTAACCCCCCACAGACTACATGGTCATCACATAGCTGGGCTATATTTCCTTTACCTTCACAGACTACATGGTCATCACATATCTGGGCTATATTTCCTAACCCCCCACAGAATACATGGTCATCACATATCTGGGCTATATTTCCTTTACCTTCACAGACTACATGGTCATCACATATCTGGGCTATATTTC
>CM026394.1:33048523-33278523 GCA_014843695.1 Archivesica marissinica
GTATGTATGTATGTATGTATGTATGTATGTATGTATGTATGTATGTATGTATGTATGTATGTATGTATGTATGTATGTATGTATGTATGTATGGATGTATGGATGTATGGATGTATGGATGTATGGATGTATGGATGTATGGATGTATGTATGTATGGATGTATGGATGTATGGATGTATGTATGTATGTATGTATGTATGTATGTATGTATGTATGTATGTATGTATGTATGTATGTATGTATGTATGTATGTATGTATGTATGTATGTATGTATGTATGTATGTATGTATGTATGTATGTATGTATTTATGTATGTATGTATTTATGTATGTATGTATGTATGTATGTATTTATGTATGTATGTATGTATGTATGTATGTATGTATGTATGTATGTATGTATGTATGTATGTATGTATGTATGTATGTATGTATGTATGTATGTATGTATGTATGTGTTCCTTTTAATGTACAAACCCCTCGCGGGGACAAGACATATTTTCATGGACAGCTCGCCTACTTAAGCCGATTAACAAGCTACCTAAGCAATGGTGTGAGGTGCTGCTACAAAGACATAAATACCAAAGTGGCCTGACCGAGTATCGAACCCGGGACCGTTCGATTCCAAATCCGACGCTCTACCACTGGACCACGGACGCCACACAATGATAATGATACAATCCCCGGTGACTACGAAATAGCCAAACTAGAGTTAGAGGAATTGTATAAAGTTTGTTTTATTTTTAATTTTCAGTTGCTGGCTTGAAGAAAGCTATCTACAATGGATCATGTTTGGACCAGTTGTATTTTCTATAGTAGTAAGTAAACAGTATATAGTAATAACCCCTTGCAATGCCACGATTCTGATTGGATGATTCATCCCACGTGACCGCCGTTCATAACCCGATGTAAGGCAAACCTCACGTATTCTATTCTCTAAGTATCAACGGTGATTATCATTATGCGGACGTGTCCATATTCATCTCGCATGCACGTTAAGTGGCCAACCTCAAGAACTTTGCTGAATGAAATGTGAAAAACTGACAAAAGTATAAATTGTTTATATTAAAATGTACATTTATCGCAAACTATGTCAGTGAAATTGTACTGTAGAACACTATTTATTCGAGAGCACTTATATTTAGCTATTTTCGAGATCTACGTTGATCGCTATGTCATACTGATCGTGAATAATACTGTGTCCGAATGTAGATTTATATCCGAAAATATGTACATGTTATAAAAATGTTGAAAATCAATACAATTATAAGCGACATACATAAAGGTCAGACGGTGTTATTGATATAGTGGTCTGGGATTGGTTGAAAAAGTGTAGGGAAGCCCTTAAGAGTTATTGATACATGAACTGATTGGCTGAGTAGGTATTATCACAAATAGTGAACATGACTTCTAAATATTAAAATACAATATATGAGCTGCATTTTGGAATATTTAAAAATATTTGCAGACAATATGGTGACAAATAAACAGCATATTATAAATGCATGTGTCAGTGCAACATTCACCACTAAATTACCTTCAGAATAGGGGGTGGGTGCCTTTAGTGGGAAATAAAAAAAAACCGCAATCGGTCAACCCCATTGAAATTTGACATTTTCCTGTGGCTCAAAGGCCAGTCTGTTGAAAACTACTGTCTTTTGTGCCAAACTATGTTGTGGGAAAATATAATGGCACTGTATGTTATAATGGTGACCTATGGAAATTGCAATAGCGGTGTCTGACCTAAAGGACACTGTAAAGAATGATGTTATTTAAAAAGTACTACACAACAAAATGTTGCCTGGGAGAGGCTTGTTTTCAATTAACAGCTTGATTTGAATGTGTGAGTGCTGGAAACAATAGGTAGCTATGCAATATGAGCCCAGACAGGGTGTTACATAACATAGTTCTGAGGTGTTTATGTATTGATTACAATGAAGATTAGTCCTTATTCTCTGTGATACAAGGACTGTGCTGAGATATTTGCAACATCTGAATCACATATACTAGTTTATCAAGTTGGGAATTACTTCATGGTGTACATTGAGAACCATTTTAAGCTTAACTAATAATTCAAAGGTGTTTCTAATACATACAACAGTAGGGCCTGGAGAAATGCAGTTCTTCACATAGCCGCGAGTCAATAAATGGCTTCAGCGACATATGTCGCACATTCTGTTACCTAGGTTCCATGTGCGCTTGTTAAAATTTGTCGGTTTCCTTCGCAGTACTTATTGTGGTGTAATATACCAGGGAACTTTCATTCTAATTACTGTTGATAATAATTACTATGCTGGTTAAGACCTACAACATTGGATTTGATTCATTGAAACTTCACTAACGATGCCTATTATGGCACAATAAGCCCAATGTGAATGCAGTTAAATAATGAAAAGTGGTCATTTTACATTGTCTGATATAAAATGAACGCAAAAATGATAAATAATTCATTGTACTGAGTACATAATAGCATAATAGGAACCTATAAGCAGGCAGGTGTGTTCAAATTACCTCCCTTTATTAGTGTTAATACTTTATAATTGATATCTGTGTCCTTCAGTGTGAGTATGTTGTGGTTAAATTTGCTTTTTTCATTAGGAAATAGTGTTGTTTAATTGAAACAAGCTTGCAATTGGTTCCAGTAGCTATCAGGGGCCTCACAAAAAGAATTTCAGTAAAATATATGGCACAAATATGCATATGCATTGCTTTTGAGTGGTTATATTTCAGTCATTTATTAATATTTACAACAAACTTCACCTCCCTAAGATGAAATGTCATATTTCAAGTGGCAGTACATAGTTGTAGACCTCATACAGTGCTTGTTCAAGACACACTATCTGAAGTTAAATGCATCTTGTAAGTACTTTTCTGCCATTTCTTACTGTCATGTGACCTACAGTAAGCTGCCTGACCCACTCAGCATTTGTAATGACCATCATTTTCCATGTTTGTTGTCTTCCTTTTTATCTGTGTGACATTATTTCTGCTCCATGCAAATAATGATTTCCTTTCAGTAGCTTCCTGGTGCAAGATTTAGTTCCATTCTTCAAAAAAACCCTTGTGTTGCAGGGGTGGGGTAAAATAATGGTCCCTGATCACCACCATGTCTTATCTAATACTATAAATGTGGTATGTCTGTCTCAGGCAGACATTATTTCATATATTCATGAGAAATATTACACTGTTAGTGTAAAGATTAATATGTGACGACATTATGAATGTCACATTTAGAGTTCTATTGCTAAAATGGCCAACAGTCTATGTTAAGCACACTGCATAGTGTCCCATTTGAAGGCATGTGCTGTGCAATGGTGATACATAAGAAAGTCATATTTATGTGCAGAAATGTTTATTGTAATGGTATATATCTATTATATTAAATGAAACGCAAAATAAAATTGTCTTTAGGTCAGACGGTGTTATTGATATAGTGGTCTGGGATTGGTTGAAAAAGTGTAGGGAAGCCCTTAAGAGTTATTGATACATGAACTGATTGGCTGAGTAGGTATTGTCACAAATAGTGAACATGACTTCTAAATATTAAAATACAATATATGAGCTGCATTTTGGAATATTTAAAAATATTTGCAGACAATATGGTGACAAATAAACAGCATATTATAAATGCAGGTGTCAGTGCAACATTCACCACTAAATTACCTTCAGAATAGGGGGTGGGTGCCTTTAGTGGGAAATATAAAAACGCAATCGGTCAACCCCATTGAAATTTGACATTTTCCTGTGGCTCAAAGGCCAGTCTGTTGAAAACTACTGTCTTTTGTGCCAAACTATTTTGTGAGAAAATATAATGGCACTGTATGTTATAATGGTGACCTATGGAAATTGCAATAGCGGCGTCTGACCTAAACAGTGAACTTTATTTTTCGCGATACATCTCAGATGAGGAAGGTGTTCGCGACATTATATAATGTTACAGGATACGATTAATATTCGGCTGTTCTGTTCTGTTCGTAGCCTCATCCGGCCGAAATATCTCCGAACGAAATGTCTTTTCACCGTATTGTTGGCATATTGTAATTGTCACACATGTAGGTTTGTTCATAGCATCTTCGGCTGAAATATTTCCGAACGAAACGTCTTCAATGTTCAAAAGTTTCACTGTATTGTTGTCATCTAGTGTTGTCATCGGCTGATATCTAGACTACATGACAGGCATACCGGCACTAATGATATCGTCATATATTCTGACAAGAACATCCCACAGGCATATTGTCTACTGTTTCTGGCATTTAGCCAATTCACTGTAATACCGGGGACCTTCGTGGCCAAGTGGTTAAGGTCGCTGACTTAAAATCACTTGCCCCTCACAACTGCAGGTTCGATTTCCACAGTGGGTGTCTAATAATTTCCAATTGAAGAAGGTATCCAGCTGGCTTGTGAAAGGTATGTGGTTCTACCCAGGTGCCCACCCGTGTGTTGAATACTGCTCGGAGGGGCACATGGGGTTCTTCCTCCATCAGTGATAGCGGGAGAGTCACCATATGACCTAAGATGTCGGCGTGACTTTACACCATCCTCTGAAATATTCATGCTGTTGGTGTGACTTGACTTTTAAAAAGCCCTATAATTATGTATAGTGCTTACTCGTATTATGATATGTTGTGGTAAATTACAAATACAACAAATACTGACAATGCTAAGTGACATAACTACCAAAGAAGTATACAAAAGGATAATTCATTCTGAATTGAATTATATTATTCTTGTCTTGTTTGCTTCCTGTCATTGTTGTACGTATCACATATGTCTGGCTCACAATTATTATCGCGATTACTGATGACATAATCGACATTAGTATTAGGATGCAAAATTACCGCTGTATTCGATTTCCTTATTTAAATTGTAAACTAGATTTCCGAAATTTATTCCACGGCATCACACATAGTTGGAACATCCACAGGAGATAGGGAACCTAATCTGTTGTAATTGATGAATGGTGACGGGGGAAAAGATAAGTGAAGGAGTGAACGCGCGTTTGTGGAATTCACAGAACTGTCTATTAATTATTAATGACAAAATGAATACATTCTGAGATATTGTAATGAGTAGGGCAATAGAGATGCGGATTATTTTCCCGATGTAAGCAATCCTGACAGGGATAGTAATTATCCGGAATTAATACGAATATGTCTTCATCTAGCTCTACTCACCGATGGCAAATACGAATATTTCTTCATCTAGTTCTACACCCCGATTGCAAATACGAATATTTCTTCATCTAGCTATGCTCCCCGATGGAAAGTACGAATATTTCTTCATCTAGTTCTACACCCCGATTGCAAATATGAATATTTCTTCATGTAGCTCTATTCCCCGATGGCACATACGAATATTGTTTCATCTAGCTCTACATCCCGATTGCAAATACGAATATTTCTTCATCTAACTCTACATCCCGATTGCAAATACGAATATTTCTTCATCTAGCTCTACTCCCCCAACTGCAAATACGAATATTTCTTCATCTAGCTCTACACCCCGATTGCAAATACGAATATTTATCCATCTACCTCTACTCCACGAGTGTATATTCGAATATGTCTCGGTGAATGTTATCCCATTTATTTATATTTATCAGCATGTGTTTTTCAAATGGTTCATATGTGTCACGTAATAATAATAACTCTGGCATTAGTTTATTCAAATTAATTAAGTGATTCGATTTTGTCAGAAATCGGTCAAGACCTGTGGTCAAGACAGTCAGCGAAATGTCCCCTGCCATTGACTGTATACATATACCAGCAATTTGCAATGTTCCGCCTCAGAATACTCACAAAAAAGATTGCGGGAACGTCAATTCACGAGCATAGAACTCCTATTTTCTCTTTAGGGAGTGTGTAGATCGTAAACATTGTCTATTGATTGAAAGTTGGTGTGTGATTTATTCCGGAAGAAAACTGCTATTTATATTTACTCTCTTTGCAAAATATGTGGAAAACAAACATATTTGCACAACATGTTATTATTGTCATATATAAATAGTAATGTATTATATAAATACATTAATCTATTTAATATACGACATTATTGATTTACCATGTACTATATATATTTGTCTCATGCATGTCTGCTATCATTTTCACGCCTAAAAATATCCATTCTATTTTTGCGCGGAAAGACTAATTATCGGGACTGATTGCACATGTGGCCAGTTGTGCAATTTTAAAAGGCCGAATCTTTTGATGTGCGGAAAATCTTAATAATATTAGGTAACGTAACAGATGTTACGGCGTCTGTAAGTCTACCTGACCATCGCTGGTCTATATATAAGAAACGAACTTTATTAATCAAATTAGACACACTAAGGTGACGTCCAAGGAACGGATTGTTGCGTGATCTCGAAACTAAGATACAGAATTAACTGTTTCTATGATACTTATAAATGTATGGACAGTAAGAGAAAGATAACTTATGAAAGTTAATTGCGTATTTAAAAATAAATACGAATTATAAGATTATTCAGCCGAGATAAGGAACATATTTAGTTACGGTGAATATAATCTATTATTGTGAGACGAAGGTTATTGAAGCGGAAATATTGAAGCGATTATATGAAGAGAGTAACTACGGATTAACGAGATTAGAGCTGATCGGGACAATTAGCAATAAACTACTAAATTCTGACTTAAATAAATCTAATAATAGTTGCATTAAGCAGAGATATATGCATGAGCTATAACTTAGAAAATAAGAAAATACGGAAGAAATATATTATATAGAAGAACGACAAACCACTGTATGGTGTTATAATTGTGAGACAGAAGATACAAAATACCCTTAGACAACTCCAGTGGATCTATGATAGATTAGACCCTGGCAGGAGCTCAACTGAGATATTGGGAGATAAATAGAAGTGTGGGTCACCACACCCACTGGGGGCTCGTCAGCCACATACATTGGAGGACCACGTGTTCGCCACACTCTCAAACATGTGTTCTTGTGGCAAATGCCAACGCCGGAGTTTGTAGCTCTCCGAGCTCTATTCATATTTTCGATTTTCTTTGTTTAAATATACAATTATACCAACATATCGGCATTGGGTTCATTCCTGATATTATCCGGATCTTACATATATATGGCATCGGGCACATTATCAACGATGTACTAGTTAACCCTATGGCCCTTCCATCTAAACATTGCTGGAAAAATTTAATTAAGTCGTTAGTTTATTCTCGAGAATCAGACAAGTGGACTCGGCGTGTTACAGCTGATGACGAATTTCGCTATGTCAGTATACTACACCCAGTCATTAGTCCTGCTATTGTATATACCGTATATAGAGATAGTACGTCAAGGCATATAATGCGCTCAATAGCCAACATATGGGCCAGATCCATGACTAATGACTTATCTGTGTGTCTAATGTGTGATAGAATATGTATGGACCTGGTGACGCACGTGGTAAGTGATTGCAAGGGTACTTACCATCTGCGTTCCTGCTTTGTCAACGATCTATTTTGCACACATAATAGCTTATTTATTAATAACTTGCTCATACTGGATAAAGAAACGTGGACCCTTAAGCTATTAGGGGCGCCTATTGGAGCAATACTCGATTGTGATAACCAAATACAATTCCTAAAGCGTTCATACCGATACGTGTTTGAATGTATGAACAGATTCATTACCTGTATGTGAACAATCCGACTGATACTGGTGAACTGCATACCAAAACTATATAAAACGTCTTAAACTATCCTGCAAGGAGCCCAGGTCGTCAGCATGATACACACATGTGTATTGGTAGCATAATCCAACTTACGCATATATACTATATATGTGCGATGTATGTATATTGTAGTTATATTATAGTAATATTGTATCATTGTCTATATTTGTATATACCATGCATATCTTCTTGATGGAGGAAATAAAGATTTTGAATTGAATTGAATTGAATTGACTGCACATGTACAAAAACATTTGTATATAGTTATTATCAATATAAACACAACATTATTCATTTTATTCAAAATTAAATTGAATAATTTTTACGTTTACACTCATATTATTGACATAACTGTCATTAACAGTTAATCACATGTCCAACATGAATATAATATCATGATCTCATATACACCGAACCGATTAAAATAAACCAGTGATTTTCTATCTAATCTACTTATAACTATCCTGCCTTGAAATCCGTTCAGTGAATAATTTTATTTACAAAATGGAACACACACATGAAATACAAGTGTTAAAACTTAAAATAAAAATTTTCTACGGACATGTTGACAGTCGAGTGACCAAGCGCTGAAGTGAACTGACCACTTCGCAAAGCGAAAATATCGTGCTCGCCAGAGCGCGAGAAAGCACCCCGCAGTGATCCGTCAGGAACAATACGAGGGGAAATAATTCTCTTCTAATTCACTTCGTTTAACCGAAAAGAATTATATTTAACAACATTATGGTCAGACGGTAAATTAAAATCATACCCACACTCCCTAGATTTGTAGTCCAATGTGTTCATTATATAAATTTAAAGACGTTTACCGTCTCTGTGGCCCAGTGGTTAAGGCGTCCGCCTACGGAGCAGGAGGTCGAAGGTTCGAATCTCGTCAGGGGTTCGTTCTGATATGGTCGGTTGGTGAGCCGCCAGCTAGTTAAATAATGGCTACCGATTGCCTACCAGCATGTCGCCTGGCATACAAGCATAGGATTCGGGAAGTACTGATGTTCGTAAAAAGAGGTGTCTCATACATCAGAAATGGCTGGCCCTTTAAACACTATAATAAACAAACACTTTACTTTACTTTTATATACGAACTTCAACAATGAAGTCCACGGATGAGTACGACAGACTATATAATACGTTACATTTAAATGTAGTAGAGCAAGTGCTATATTACAAGGACGTAGCTACCTTAATCCACTAGTACGCAGTTGCCTCCTCCTGTTTTGTCCTCGACTCTCAGTTGTTATATTTCTCTTTGTTCAACCGTCATATTAGTGTAAAATCATGCTCGACAAAATCATAAAGCAACTGTTTGCACATGTTTTTGAAAATTGTGTTTTTCTTATGAAAAGTGCTAAAAGTAGAAGCAATTATTTTGATGTAAAATGCATCAGAATGCAGGAAACGGCATCCTATTTTCAAAACAACTCCGGGCCCCCATGGACTGCTTATTCGCTTCGCATGGTCGATGTATTTTTCGCCTCCTCGTTATTTTTATACACATTTATGTTAGCTCGATTGCGAAACAAGTTCTTACAACTTATAGTAATCACTCTCGAGAACTCATTCCTGATGGAATCCATCGCCACGAGGGAGAGTGAAGAGGCAACGTGGAATTTTAATGACTTGCCTGAGAGTACAATCGTAACGGCTCCAGTGGGGCTCGACTAGGTCTGACTACGCGCCTGATTACACCTAGTTTGCATTAATGTGTTCTGTTCTGTAAATGCTATATGCATTTGCGAATCAAATTAATTAAAAAAATACTACTTTGTAAGACCAAATGTGGCAAAGTGTATTGAATTGTTACAATCAAACAATAGAACTATATTATTGAACTTAGCATTATGCTACAAACAAGCTGTTGCTATAATAACTTCGATATTAAATATCATAGAAGTTAATTAATCCTTTTATTACCTCCATATACATGAAGAGCACAAGTGAACATACATAATATACAATTACACGTTTTACATGGACACATATAAACATACATATATACAAAGTAGTACAAGTGTACAATAATGGTCATAAGAACTGACATAACCATGCAGCTATTAATTAATGTATACCGATCATCATTACTTGCCGAAACGAAATGCAAGGGAAAGAGATGATGGTAGCGCACACAAAAGATGTTACAGTGTTTATAACCGGAACACCATTCTTCAGTAAAGAAAACGGTTCAGGTACCTAAAAGCAATACAATGGTATTTAAATAGAAGCAAACATGTTTAGATTACTGATTTACCACAACCTTAAGTTTGGAGCATTTGCCAGAATGCCCTAAAACATATTATCATAAGTGTTTCGCTTGCGGTGTCTGGAAGTTCATGTGTCTCCAGTCCTGCAAGCATATCATATATCTGTGTCTCGGGTGGTTGTTTGATAAAATCAATGTATGTCTTAATACCAGTCACACAACTTATGTTCTGCCATAAGCACTTTCTTAATTTATCCTGAGATGTACATAATAACAGCTTATGAACAACTAAGTTCACAACACATTTATCGCATTGTGTGCATAACTCAGGACGTGAGAAAGAAAGTAATCTACACAGTACATATATAGCTGTGAAACAGTACATTTTTACGCTTGGGAATTTACGGCTTAATTGCCAGATAGTACAAGGTTCCTGTTTTTGGAATATAGTTTTACCAATACCTGTAGGCAAGGAGCTACATGCTGATATAGTACCTTCTTCGGAATCTATTCCATATACATTCCGTTTAAGAATATATTTCCATTGATATTTCGATGGAAAGTATGCAGTTTCAAGAAAGATATCTACATAATGCATGAGATCATACTTCCTAAGTAATCCAAGCACATCAGGAATAAACCCAAGGCTTTGTCTTTCAATGCAAGATTTATAGCGTACCAACCTGTTTATAAAGATACGTTTCGAGCGATATTGGCAGGGTAGTCGGACGAGTTGACCCAGAAACTGGAGTGTCTTGTAATTAATTTCTGTTTCAATCGGAACAAGGCCCAGACAGCTGAGTGATGCCTGTTTATTAGTGAACAATGGTAGGCGTTGAATATATTTTATGCAAAATCTATGGGCTCGTTCGATTTCAAGGATATTGGCGGATGTAAGATAGCTCCACAGTTCACACCCGTATAGTGATGTCGGCAATACTACTGTCCTATACAGTTTTGTGAGACTGAATATGTTTAGGTTCCCAGATCCAACACCACTATTGGAAATGTTAAGTAGGGTACCACGGAGTTTGATACTTGCCCTGTGAATATTGTCATTTAATGAGCAGTACTTGTTACATATAATCCCCAGGTGAGTATATTGGATGTCTTCAGTGATAGTTTGATCACCAAGTTTCCATGACCTATCTGATTGATCAAACTCATGCTTTGTTTCATTGTACACAACGACAGAGCATTTCTTGGCATTGTATTCAAATCTCCATTTTAATGAATATTCATAACATATTTGTAACATCTGATCTAGTCCGTACTTGGACATGGAGAATAGAATCATGTCATCAGCAACTGTTGGACTACAAATGTTAAAATTATATATACAAAAGCCTAGCTTAGAGTTTTCTAACTCCTGTATTAGGCCATTTATGTAAAGTAAAAAAAGGAGAGGGGAAGTCTTCCCTCCCTGTCTGGTACCCTGCATAACGGGGAACCATTCCGATGTGAATGACTGATTGCGGACACAACTATTCATGTTACTATAGAGGGATACAAAGGATTTGAATGTGAGATGGTCTAGCCCACACGCCTCTAGTTTATAAATTAGACCATTATGCCAGACACGGTCAAATGCCTTGCGACAATCTAAGTAACAAATGAAGGCGTTGCTGTGGTGCTCTTTTGCAAATGATATTGACTCCCTTAAGGAAAACGATGTCATTATACAGCCTAGTTGTTGTTGGAAGCCACCTTGCTGAGGACTTAGATCTTTCAGGATATCATCCCCTGCACGGGTTAAAAGAACACTTTCATACAACTTTTATATTTAAAATAAACCAGTGAGTTTCTATCTAATCAACTTATAACTATCCTGCCTTGAAATCCGTTCAGTGTATAATTTTATTTACAAAATGGAACACACACATGAAATACAAGTGTTAAAACTTAAAATTAAATTTTTTCTACGGACATGTTGACAGTCGAGTGACCAAGCGCTGAAGTGAACTGACCACTTCGCAAAGCGAAAAAATCGTGCTCGCCAGAGCGCGAAAAAGCGCCCCGCAGTGATCCGTCAGGAACAATACGAGGGGAAATAATTCTCTTCTAATTCACTTCGTTTAACCGAAAAGAATTATATTTAACAACATTATGGTCAGACGGTAAATTAAAATCATACCCACACTCCCTAGATTTGTAGTCCAACGTGTTCATTATATAAATTTAAAGACGTTTACCGTCTCTGTGGCCCAGTGGTTGGTGAGCCGCCAGCTAGTTAAATAATGGCTACCGATTGCCTACCAGCATGTCGCCTGGCATACAAGCATAGGATTCGGGAAGTACTGATGTTCGTAAAAAGAGGTGTCTCATACATCAGAAATGGCTGGCCCTTTAAACACTATAATAAACAAACACTTTACTTTACTTTTATATACGAACTTCAACAATGAAGTCCACGGATGAGTACGACAGACTATATAATACGTTACATTTAAATGTAGTAGAGCAAGTGCTATATTACAAGGACGTAGCTACCTTGATCCACTAGTACGCAGTTGCCTCCTCCTGTTTTGTCCTCGACTCTCAGTTGTTATATTTCTCTTTGTTCAACCGTCATATTAGTGTAAAATCATGCTCGACAAAATCATAAAGCAACTGTTTGCACATGATTTTGAAAATTGTGTTTTTCTTATGAAAAGTGCTAAAAGTAGAAGCATTTATTTTGATGTAAAATGCATCAGAATGCAGGAAACGGCATCCTATTTTCAAAACAACTCCGGGCCCCCATGGACTGCTTATTCGCTTCGCATGGTCGATGTATTTTTCGCCTCCTCGTTATTTTTATACACATTTATGTTAGCTCGATTGCGAAACAAGTTCTTACAACTTATAGTAATCACTCTCGAGAACTCATTCCTGATGGAATCCATCGCCACGAGGGAGAGTGAAGAGGCAACGTGGAATTTTAATGACTTGCCTGAGAGTACAATCGTAACGGCTCCAGTGGGGCTCGACTAGGTCTGACTACGCGCCTGATTACACCTAGTTTGCATTAATGTGTTCTGTTCTGTAAATGCTATATGCATTTGCGAATCAAATTAATTAAAAAAATACTACTTTGTAAGACCAAATGTGGCAAAGTGTATTGAATTGTTACAATCAAACAATAGAACTATATAATTGAACTTAGCATTATGCTACAAACAAGCTGTTGCTATAATAACTTCGATATTAAATATCATAGAAGTGCACTAACCTCTATAATAGGTTTTTAAATACAGTATAGTAGTGTTGTTGATCAAGTTGTATATAGTTGTACGTAGAATAAGCAGTAAGCAGTCTTCAATATACTTACCTTGTTTCCCAGAATAAACAAGTATAGACATGCACAATAAGTCATGTATAGTTGCATAAATACTAAATAAGTTATTTGTAATTTTAAAGTTTATCCTCTCTAAAAACAAATATATATATATTCTAATTATATTCTAAAAATTCTACTCAATACATGTATAATTAGCTTGTATGACATTGATCACGTGTAAATAGTATGTATAATATGTATATAATTATGACTATGTACTATATGATAATGTCGTGATAGCGCCGTGGAAGGGCGTTCGCTTCAGGTGCGAAAGGTCCGGAGTTCGAGCCCCACTGGAGCCGTTACGAGTGTGCCCTTAGGCAAGGCATTAAATTCCACGTTGCCTCTTCTCTCTCCCTCGTGGCGATGGATTCCACACCAGGAATGAGGTCTCGAGAGTGATTTATATAAGTTGAAATAACTTGTTTCGCAATCGAGCTAAAATAAATTCGTATGAACTAACTAATATGATAATGTATATGTCTAAATAAATAAATAAACTGTAAACTGTATGACATATTGCATACGCTTCATATCAGGTTGTATCTCAGACCTACCAATCATATTGACTGTTTATATTTAATTGTAGGTGAATGGCCTATTCCTTATAAATATCGTTCGGTTGCTAGTCACAAAGCTCAGACAGATGCCAGAGGTTGATCAAACTAAGTAAGTAGAACTCAATTAGAATATAATACACAGACGGCTGAAGTGAGAGTGCTTCTCTATTATTGTGTCATTCATATTGAAAATGCCAGCCATTTCTGGGGGTTGGGGGGGGGTTTGGTTAAAGTCGCACCAACAGTGTAGGTGATATGGCGACTTTCCAACTACTATTGGTGGAGGAATACACTGGGTATCCCATCCGATTAAACTCGACTGCACTGTACTGCAGGTTCGATCCCCCGTCTGACCCTAATAAAATTAACAGTCTTTTAGATGGGACGTTAATCCGAGGTCTCGTGTCGGTGCTTTACACCGTGCACGTATTAGAACCAGAAGAGACTCTGGAATGGGTCTCTGTCTGTATCATTGCACTATCCTCCAAAATCTAAAATGACTAATCTCTTCAGGAGGCGTCGCTCATAGGGGCAACCGGTAGCGACGATAAATACACGTAAAACACACACACGCACTGTACCGCATGTACTGTACGTTATAAGACTAACCGAAGGTGTTACAACGTTTTGTAACTTACTGGGTTTTACTAGGGAAATATGACAAGCGAATATATGTGTTCACAGAGTTTTATATTTATTAATAATAAGTGCATTCTATGCCAGTGGCTCGACCTATTATTGCTTTCATTGTATATAATTACTGTATTGTGTGTATAGTCTGTGTCATAATAGAGAAAACACAATGTGATGAAACTCAACTGAAACCAAGTCATGGCCACTAAGCAAATAACCGGGTCACAGATCTGCAATAACATGACACGAATTCATTGTCAGCAAACAATACTGTCCGGCTTAAACGATTAATCACCTCAGGCAATTTATTAGAACGACGGCCTTGGTTATTTATATTGCTATTGCTTTTTATCGTTTACAGGAAGGCGACAAGAGCTACATTAATCCTTGTTCCGTTACTTGGTTTGCAATATCTCCTGTTACCAGTCCGCCCTCACCCACAATCCAATCTACAGGACTTATATCATATAAGCGTGGCATTACTTACTTCTACGCAGGTACTTGTGTGTATTTGTACAATTCTTTATTTCTTTTATTTATGTTTATTAGTTTATACAAATTTATTTTAGCTCGATTGCCTAACAAGTTCTTTCAACTTATATTAATCACTCTCGAGACCTCATTCCTGATGGAATCCATCGCCATGAAGGAGAGAGAAAAGGCCATTGGAATTTAAATGCCTTGCCTAAGGGCACAATCGTAACGGCTCCAGCGGGGCTCGAACTCCGGACCTTTCGCACCTGAAGTGAACGCGCATCCACTGCGCTATCACGACTTCCACGATTTAAGTTTATTAAACGTCGCTACCGGTTTCCCATTTGAGTGACTGGCAGTTTATCTAACAACACTTTTCCTGGGCAGGTTCCAGTGATTAACCAGTACTTGGTGCACCAACCTCTGTAATACACTGCCAACGTTTTCATATATAGAGACACGGTCTGAGTGAGGCTCAAACCCGTGACCATCAGAGATGATAGGTTACAGTGGTATACAAATCAGCGACCGTAACCACTCGACCACGGATGCGGACTGTTTTCTATGTGTGTGTGTCTTACGTTTATTTATCGTCGCTACCGGTTGCCCATATGAGCGACGCCTCCTGAAGAGATTAGTCATTTTAGATTTTGGAGGATAGTTCAATGATACAGACAGAGACCCATTCCAGAATCTCCTCTGGTTCTTTTACGTGCACGATGTAAAGCACAGACACGAGACCTCGGGTTAACGTCCCATCTGAAAGACTGTTAATTTTATTAGGGTCAGACTGGGGATCGAACCTGCGATCCCTGGATTACCAGTCCAGCGTGTTACCACTGGGCTATAGATCCGTCTGTTTTCTATTCTAACCATTATCAAATTTATACCGATGATCTAAGCATGTTGTTTTGGACTAGCATGACATGACCAACTGGAACGTATGTTTACGACACCGCTGCATCCCGGGTTCGATCCTCGGACCGGGAAGTATGTGAGATGGTACGGTGGTCGCCATGTCGGACAGGTGGGTTTTCTCCGGTTACTGCGGTTTCCTCCCACACTCGTGAATGACCACATATACGCTTTCATCTGCGCCAACTAGAGTGATTAATATTAGTTGTTGAAGCTTGTTTCACAATCCTATTAGGATAAATAAAGTTTAAAAATGACTGGAACGTCAGGGATCAATGATCTTAATGCGATTTGTTAATATTGGATGTTGTTTTGGTATACAGTTAGAATAGCGAAGTATGCCAATACTACTGTGGTTTCAAAGTAAGGTAATACAGTCAAACCTGTGTTAGTGGTCACCTCTATTAAGCAGCCAACCTGTATTAAGCAGCCAACCTGTATTAAGCAGCCAACCTGTATTAAGCAGCCACCCTGTATTAAGCAGCCACCCTGTATTAAGCAGCCAACCTGTATTAAGCAGCCAACCTGTATTAAGCAGCCAACCTGTATTAAGCAGCCAACCTGTATTAAGCAGCCAACCTGTATTAAGCAGCCAACCTGTATTAAGCAGCCATATTACATATTCCCAATATATTATTTTATTATACACTTAGGTAATACATATTTAGTTCAGCTCGATTGTGAAACAAGTTCTAACAACTTATATTAATCACTCTCGAGACCTCATTCCTGATGGAATCCATCGCCACGAGTGAGAGAGAAGAGGCAATGTGACATTTAAATGCCTTGCCCAAGGGCACAATCGTAACGGCTCCAGCGGGGTTCGAACTCCGGGCCTTTCGCACCTGAAATCGAAAATTCGATATCAGGATTCGCAGTCCAGGGTGGACCACTGGCACGTCTACATATCTTGCTCTGCTTACTATATCGGTGATATTCGAATACATGTATTTGGTGGACATAAAGGGGCAGAACTACGTTATCCACTCCTACTCAGTAAATTAGAGTTATGCAGCTTTGGTAGCAAAACGTAATGTGTGTAGGTGTGTTGATTGTAAAACAACAAATAAATGGCCTATTAAATACATAGTAAATAGTAAACACACACAGTCTGTTCATTTAATGTTCGAATCTTTCATTTCTTCTGATACCACATCCATCATGAACAGGTATTCAAATCAAACTGAAAAACAGCAAAACATATTACAAACACAATCATGGCAAGTGACATTGACACAGTTTACCTGTGAATGACGTCACTGTGTTTACACACTGTATTCTTCCGCCAAATATTACCGTACACCGCACCTTCAGTTTGCAGTTGACTTCTTATATCACGTTTTTTCTACACATCAACTAGCATGAATTCTTCTCAAGGAACATAAGTTGTCAAAAACACAAACTATGCACTGCATTTCATGAAAATGCATTTTTACAAAAGAAGAATGAACTATATTAGTCATCAGGACTACATTCGACCTTGGATGCACTTCCGCCTATTTACGTATATACAACCTGAACATACAAAATCAACGGATACTGAACATTGGTTCTATGGAAGTCGTGATAGCGAAGTGGATGCGCGTTCGCTTCAGGTGCGAAAGATCCGGAGTTCGAGCCCTGCTGGAGCCGTTACGATTGTGCCCTTAGGCAAGGCATTTAAATTCCACGTTGCCTCTTCTCTCTCCCTAGTGGCAATGGATTCCATCAGGAATGGGGTCTCGAGAGTGATTAATATAAGTTGAAATAACTTGTTTCACAATCGAGCTAAAATAATTTTGTATAAACTAAGACAGAATAATGTTACGGTTCATCGGATAATGGACGACTGAATCAGCCAATCAGAATCGCAACATTGTAAGAAGTTGTACATATAGTTTACTGAACTGTATCCTCATTTGACATACTATTTTGTATGAAAGACCGGTGGGTGGGTGTTGGGATTTCGCTATTTCATCATTTCACGATTTCAACTTCAGAAATACACAACTTCAACTTGGAAATTGAAATCGTGAATTCATGAAGTTGACATTGTGAATTCGTTAAGTTGAACTCGTGAACTCGTGAATTCATGAAGTTGACATTGTGAATTCGTTAAGTTGAACTCGTGAAATCGTGAATTCATGAAGTTGAAAACGACAGTCTCAAGAAGACAATCGAGAAGCTAGACAAAAAACTAGATGGTCAGAATAATGAAAATAGCCGATTAAGGCGTGAAATCAGAAACAGTGAGAATAAAACAGATGAATTTTTAAGTAACACCGAGCAATACAACAGACTCAATAGCATTCGAATAAATGGCATAATCGAAGAAACAATGGATAAGGTCATGCCAATAAGAGTGGGTGGAAAACCAGAAACTCGAGTCCATGATGAAGACAACCAAGAAAAACCACCCTTGCAATTGGTTACAAGAGTACCAGAGAACGCGGACACAACAGCAGCTGTCGTCATCAAGACACTCAACAAAGAAATGCCAGGTCTACAGCTACATGTTGGGGACATCGATATGTGTCACCGATTGGGCACGAAATATGATACAAAAAATAGACAGATAATTGTTAAATTCACTTCAAGGCTCATACGCAACAAGATTTTGAGGCGTAAAAAGGAACTACCAAAGCCTGTTTGTCACAGAAGACTTAACCAAAACACATCATCTTGTACTAATGAGTGTTAAACGGAAGCAACCGGACGAAGTAGATACAGCCTGGACCATGAACGGCAATATTTTCTACAAAGACAAAATGGGCAATGTCCACAAAGTTCTGTACAAAGACTTTGATTCTTGGCTGGACCTACCATGGCCATCTACATAAATAATGAAAGTGCAAAATCTGATAAATTTGTATGAATCAAAACTTTTGAGTGGAACTGTACATTTAAAACTTCGTGTTATATAATTATAAATATATCTATATAGCTATGCATTATGAGAGCACTTTATATTACTGTTATATGCATGATTTACCAGACTAGGCCAGGAATGAAACATGTCTGTTCATTGTTGCTTGGCTGAATATTAGCAGACCGTTGATTGTCGACATAATGAGATGATTGGCAGTAAACAAACACTATATATTTTGTTGGCCTAAAATGATGCATACAGTCGTGACGTATCATTTAAATAATCAAACGATTATCTATATTCGTATATGCATAGGACTTAGGCCGAAAACTATCTAAAATGCAAATTATTGGACTGTGCGCGGTGCGTCGCGCGTAGCTCTGGGCACAGTACCAATATTTAACATTTTGGTCCAGTTTGAGGCCTATATATTACTTATAACACAAGCGTATATAATTATCAAGATCTTATTAATTAAAATGTCGTAACATTACGTATATGATTTAATGTAATACTCCGACCTTTGGACAGCAGTTCAATATTGATAATAATGGACTGACAGTAAAAAGGTATGACGTCACGATTGTATTTGAAAGAACGTTGAAATATGTCTATTTGAAGTCTATATGTCATAAACAAACATGCCAATATTGTCGTATAGTAAGTAATTCTATCCAAATGTAATGGACTATATTTTGTTTTTTTATCTTAGACCACGATACTGGATTAAATGCCACGGAATATCAACGTGAATTGATCAATTGTTATTGAGGTATCCCTCACAAACAATTCCTATTTTTTCGTTTCGTTAGGTTTTTGCCATACAGGGTTGATAGCTTAGACTGACAATTTGATCTGTGTAACATGCACTTGGTGTCTGTTCCGAGGAGTGTATCACAGCTGTGGTGATATCTTGTTGGTAGAGTTTGACTCTATCACTTGAAATATACTCTGTAATGCAGCCCTTGGAAGCAGATTATATTTGGAGTGTTCTAACTTGCCATAAATTGACAAGCATATATTTGTCTCTGAATGTTTATATGCCTAAGTTATTATTTCAATTAACGTTTAAATGCTATTCTTCCGTGAAGATGGAATAAACGGCATGTGAACCATTCCTACAGGTGACAGGATTGAGTAGTAGATACCGATTCAATCGGATTGGTACATACATGTATACACTGTCATATTGATATATATGAAAGATACAATTTAGTTACTTCTGCATAACACGCAACATTATAATATTGGTGTTTTAGATATGTATATACTTACTCTATGCCCATCAAACATCAATTACGTATGTAAATTGTATTACATAGTTACTCATTTGCTTGTACTGGATCCGAGTATACGCCACATAATATATATATATATATTTTATTTTTTTAAATTGAATTCTAGAAAAATCTTTAATGCTGCATGTAAAATTCTAGATCCTTTCCTGTTATGATACTTATATACTTACCCAATACATTACTATGTTACTCATTTACAGATGTAAATACTACATAAAAGTACTACATTGTTTTACCGGATTCGAACATATTTCCTATAAAGTTTTCGAACCTAATCCCAGACAAAAACCTTAATGATTCACGTACAATTCTAGATCATTTCCGGTTTTGATACTTATATACTTACCCAATACTCTAGTATGTTACTCATTTACGGATGTAAATACTACATAATGACATTGTATTACCGCATTCGAGTATATTTCCTATACAGTTTTCGAACCTAATCTCATTCAAGCACTACAATGTGGTCGGACATTTTCCTGGATCCTTTCATTACAACTACATACACTTTAATATGTTCATATAATGTCCGCGGGCTTGCAAACACCAAGGAGCGACTGCAAATATTCCAGTGGTTAAAAAGCAAAAAAATGTCAATATGCCTCTTACAGGAAACTCATTCTACTAAAGAATCATTTGGAAAATGGAAATCAGAATGGAAAGGTGAGGCATATTTTAGCGGAACAAAACACAATAGTGAAGGTGTCGCAATTCTTATTAATGACGCATACCCATGCGTAATCACAAACTTTGAAGAAATAATAAACGGTGGAATAATTTCACTGGAACTAAAAATAAAAGAACTTCAATTCACTTTAATCAATATTTATGGACCAAATACAGATGACCAACACTTTTATAAAGTGCTAGAAAAATACCTGTTAGAAAATAATGATAGAAATGTTTTAATAGGCGGTGATTTTAATACAATATTAGATGTTGACAAAGATAAGAAAAACAGTCGAAAGGATACGCATCTTAAATGTAGGCAAACAATTTATGACGTTATAAAACAAAACAATTTGGTAGATATTTGGAGACATTTAAATCATTCTGTTTCTCAATTTACATGGCATTCAAATACGAATCCACCAATATTCAGCAGACTGGATTATTTTCTAATGTCGGAGTACCTATGTAATTTTGTTAAAGAATCTGTGATAATTCCAAGTTTTAAATCTGATCATACAATAGTTGTTCTAAACATGGAGATATTTAATCAAAATAGAGGAAAGGGATATTTTAAGATTAATAACAGTTTGCTATTAGATGATGACTACCAATTGATTATCAAAAAAAGTATTATCGAAACTTCTACATTTAATAAAAATGCAAACCCCAATACACTATGGGACATTATAAAAGGAAACATTAGAAATGAATCGATAAAATATGCAACAGCTAAAAAACAACAACAGTGTAAACAAGAACTTAAACTGAGGAAAACAATAGAAGAATTAGAACATAAACTAGCTGATGATAATACAAACACCGACAATTTAAGAGAACGATTAAATGAAACACATGACCTGCTTAACAATATACTTGAACAAAGAATAAATGGACTTATGATAAGAGCAAAAGCTATTCATATTGAATCTAACGAATATAATACAAAATATTTTGCTAATTTAGAAATACGGCACGCTGAGCAAAAGAATATCACTGCACTTAACGTTTCCAATAAAATTATAACTGATCCAACCACAATTCTAGAAGAGGAAAGGATATTTTATAAAAACTTATATAAACACAAACAAACAGCTGCTTCATGTCTCAACTTCTTTAATGAAACAGTAACTAAATTAGAATTAGATGATTCGCGACAGTGTGATGGCCTTTTAGCCGAGTTTGAATGTTCCCAAGCACTATATGAAATGAAAAATAACAAAAGCCCTGGTTCCGATGGTTTAACAGTTGAATTTTACAAAATATTCTGAGACATTTAAAGGAATACTATATTAAATCGATAAACTTCTCTTTTCAACAAGGTGAATTAAGCAACATGCAAAAACAGGGCATAATAACACTCTTACCAAAATCAGGAAAAGACTCGCAACTTCTGTAAAATTGGCGGCCTATTAGTCTCCTCAATGTAGACTATAAAATAGCGACTAAAACTATTTCAAATAGAATTAAAAAGGTTTTGCATAAAATAATAGGTCCTGAACAAACCGGCTTCATGAAAGGTCGCTATATAGGCGAAACTGTTAGACTGATATTTGAAATCATTGAATATGCTGACGAAAATGATCTCCCTTGTCTGCTCTTCTTCTCGGATTACGAAAAAGCATTTGACAGTCTTGACCACGCGTTCATATTCAAGCGTTTAAATCACCTAAAATTTGGAGAATCCTTGACTAATTGGGTTCGCTTGTTCTACAATCAGTCAACTAGTGTCATCATCAACAATGGTAATATGTCTGAAGCTTTTCCAATTGAAAGAGGTGTACGACAAGGATGTCCATTGTCATCTTCTCTCTTCATTATATGTATGGAACTACTATCAAACTTCATTACAAACGATAATACAGTAGTTGGAATAAAAATAAGAAATAAAGAACTCAAACAAACCCTGTTTGCGGATGATGCGACATACATCAACAATGGTCAAAAAGAATCTTTTGAACGCCTAATTATGATTATCAAAGAATATGGTAAGGAGTCAGGATTAAATTTAAATGTTTCAAAATCAAAGGTATTGCGTTCAGGCTCTTTAAAAACTTCAAATATAAAATACAGTGTAGAAACATCTTTTATTTGGACGTCAGAATCCGCTAAAACTTTAGGAATGAACTTCTTTAATGACAAGGAAAGAAATATAAAAAATAACCTAGAACAAAAACTACTAGAGTTCAGAAATTGTTTAAAACAGTGGCAACATAGAAAGCTAACTTTAATGGGAAAAGTTATGATAATAAAAACTTTTGCTTTACCAAAGCTTGTATATCCGTTCACTGTGCTCCCTAACCATGAACCTGAAGTCGTAACAGCGATAATGAAATCAATATATTGTTTTATTTGGTATAATAAACCAGATAAAATAAAAAGAAACGTACTGATACAAAATTTTGAAAAAGGAGGATTAAAGCTTACGGATGTAAGAACATTTTTGTATTCAATAAAAGCATGCTGGGTAAAAAGAATACTGAATACTCAAAACAATGGACTTTGGAAAATATTTTATGATAAAATTCTAAATAAGTATGGAGGTGATTTATATTTGAATGTAATTTATCTACACGGGATATTTCGGATATTTGTGGTAACAACTATTTCCTAAAGGATGTATTGACAGCATGGTTTAAAGTAGTCTCCGACTTCAATATACAGTCAAAACATGATGGAATTAATGAACATACAATTTGGAATAACTCACTTGTGAAAATAGATGGCAAAATAATTTTTTTCCAGACTTGGTTCGATAAAGGTATACGCTTTATAGAACAACTTTTTGACTTTCGAACTAATAAGTTTTTAACCTTCAATGAAGCAAAAAATATATTTAATATGGAGGAGCGTGACTTTCTAAAATACCACCAGGTCATAAGCAATATACCATCTAACATAAAATCGAATTTTAATGCAAAACAGAAAAGAAACTATTGTTCAAAAAGTAAAAAACTCTAAGAACACAAATCAATTACTATACAAAATACAAATGGATAATATGAATAGGGAAACATTAAAATCTGAAGACAAATGGTCAATGCTCCTACATGAGCGAAATCTCACATGGAAAAATATCTATAGTGTTCCACTCGCGGCAACTATAGATACAACGCTAAGATGTTTTCAATATTATAATTTTAATGCGGTTGATGCCAACAAATAAATATTTGTATAAATGCAAGTTAAGTACTACAAACCTGTGCGACTTTTGTAATATGCATGTTGAAAGTATTGAGCATATTTTCTGGGAATGCCCACCTATACAACATTTTTGGAAAAGACTAAGTGATATATTAAAATCAAAAGGATTGTGTGTCGAGTTCAATTTTAAAGATATATGTTTTGGTAAAATAGATAGAAAAGGAAATGATACCATTGTAACAAATTTCATAATAATTTTAAGCAAATTTTATATTATACGAATGAAATACAGAAATTTAACACCCTGTATTGCACATTTTTATAAGTATTTAAGCTTAAGAATAACTTTAGAAAGGGAAATCGCACTAATGAATGATAAATTAGAAAAACACAACATAAAGTGGTCTAGATTTATTTGAACATATTGTTTTCTAAGACAACTGTTACAAATGAATCTTTCAGATGGAAACGATCAACCCCCCCCCCATTTTAGTTCTCTCTTTTCCCCATTTCTACATCACTCTCCAAAACAAAACAATACCTATTATATACATACAATGCGAATATGCATGATATAAACAAGTTATCATAATAATACTGTAAATGTATTGACCTTGCATCAAATATGTGAATGTATAACTATTCATGTCAATTGTATATATATAGCGATATCACTTATATGTATGTTGTACATTATATGTCTATAACTGGAAATAAAAGGGGTTACCCGCTAGGGGCCTCAAAATGAAAAACAAAAAAAAGTTGAACTCGAGAAATCGTGAATTCATGAAGTTGACATTGTGAATTCGTTAAGTTGAACTCGAGAAATCGTGAATTCATGAAGTTGAACTCGAGAAATTGTGAATTCCTGAAGTAGAAATGATGAAACAGCGAATATCACCACCGATCATTCGTGTTTATGTGACGCATCGCTATAATTATGACAGATCACGGCATGTGAGGGGGCTTAAGTGGTAGGGTGATTAAGTTCGTTGACTTCAAATCACTTGCCCCTCCCTCACCGCTGTCATTTCGAATCCCACTGGTGTGTCCTGCTTGTTGTAGGTCGATGGTTCTACCCGGGTACCCGTCTGTGTCTGCACTATTGCTGGTAGGGGACACCCGGGGTCCCCCTCCATCAATACTATCTGGAGAGTGGCCATATGACCTAAGCTGTTGGTGTGACGTTAAGCGCACAATGTAGGTCGATGGTTCTACCAGGGTACCCGTCCGTGCCTGCACTACTGCTGGTAGGGGACACCCGGGGTCCCCTTCCATCAATACTCTCTGGAGAGTGGCCATGTGACCTAAACTGTTGGTGTGACGTTAAACGCCCAGAACAAGCATCCAATCAAACGGCCTGTTACTAAATTAAGAATCAACTACCCGTATGTGCGTGCATGTACAGCGAGTACATCTCAGTATGTGTCTATGTATTGTTTCAGGGTGCCTTTGTATCCTTGATGTACTGTTTTCTTAACGGAGAGGTTCGTATAACTGTCTGCAATCACATGTAATATTAAATTTCGAACTAATCTTTTCTTTGAAAGTGTGACCTTCTTGTTTAAGTTTATTTAACAACGCTACCGGTTGCCCATATGAGCGACGGGCAACAACCTAACAACACCTTTCCTGGGCAGGCTCCAGTGGTTAACTAGTACTTGGTGCACCAACCTCCGTAAGAAACTGCCAACTTTTACATATAAAGAGACACTGTCTGAGTAGGGCTCGAACCTTTGACCAACAGTGATGATATGTTACAGCTAGTGGTATGCATGTCTGTGACCATAACCACTCGAGCACGTAGGCGGACAAGTGACCGCATAGTTAATGTCGTTGACGTCAATGCAAAGGAAACAACGTTCAAAACAGATGTATCAAATTAGTAGGACATATCTTCCTTAAAGAGTATTCAGGGGCAATAACTGAGCAATATCTCACATACTGTATTGCAATGTTCAAGCGGCAATATTCTTAGACAAGTACACTCATGTATATGATGATGATGATTGCGTTTATTTACGCTCGCCTCCGGCGAACCATATGGGCGAGCGCACTAAGAAGATTAGTATACATCTAAGTTGTTTATGTAGACAGCTGGGAAGGCATCTTCATTCTTCGCAGGGTGACAAATCCTGTATCTTCTTTCGAAGGGGCCCCTTGTAGGGCCAACCTCCTCACTGTTGGTCACCCCGCAGCAGCATTTATACGGATCTGGCAGTTAGACATCTGGTCGTCGGTTGTCACTCAGGGGAGCGTGGATGCCACGACCGTTGCCGCTCCCTCAGGTCCGCTGTCTCGTCTATCCGCCGGAGAAGTAAAAGGAGGAGAAAGATCTAAGAAGCCAGCGAAGATATAGTGTGCATTTAACACTATCTAGAAGAGACGGCGGATCTGTCCTAATGTGCTATAGCCGTGGGTCCACATGCTGGCGAGCCTCCCCCTTCGCAAGATCGACGACCAGAAGATCCCAGAATCCTACGCTGCTGCTGCGGGATGTGCCCCGGTCACGACGTGCACGTCGTGAGGAGATCAACCGGGAATCATGTATATAGTTAAATTGATTATTATATTTCAACATCAGGCTTCCATTATTAATAGTATTCCTCCGACTGCACTACTTTTCAGGTTATTAGTATTATGCGCCGGAAGTACAAACAACACAGATTGATGTACCATCACAATAGTATCAAGTCCGACAAAGGATATACAACAACTGATAACATGCCGCTTCAACACAACGGCATTACGCTTAATACAAAGGTAATTGGCCAGATGTTCAAATATGTTTCTCCGATCTCAACCTCCAGTGATTGATTGATTGTGAGATCTCCTCTCAGCTGAACCAATCAGAAGTGAGAGACTGAGATTTGGATTGGAGACCAGTTTTATAATATCTAGACCAGGACGAGGCACTGTGCCGGATGTTATAAAACATTTCTCCGATCTCAACCTTCAGTGACTTAATTGATTATGACGTCTACTCTCAGCTGAGCCAATCATAAGTTTGAAATGAGATTTGAATTGGAGGCCAGTTTTATAACCTCTAGGCCACAGGGCCAGGACGGGGAGGGGGCGGGGCTAATTGGCCGAATCGTCATTTAAAGTGACATATGTATACGACATAATTTAATAATATAACTAAATCAATATATATATATCATATCTTTTTATTATAGCTTTGTATTTATATTATACACATTATTGTATATATTCAGAAAAGTGTCATAGTTATCAACACACGTTTATGAAGCTCGTCTTTATTACGGGGGGAAACATGCCGCATCCGTTTTGTTATACTGGTACCCACGTTATTTGTTTTGCTATTTCTGTGGCGTGGCTGTCTTTGGACACGATAACGCAAACTAGTTGTTGCTGAATGTTGATAAAACTGTGTGGATATGTAGAGGAAGATGGGAGGAATCGGTCAATGACCGTCAGCGAAGTGTCCACTACCGTTAGGTTCTATAGTTATGTTATGTTTCGGGTTTTACGCCTGCATCTGCACCATTTCGGGCTATATCGCCGGCGGGCAGTTTACCTAACAACACCTTTCCTGGGCAGGCTCCAGCGGTTAACCAGTACTTGGGTGCACCACCTCCGTAAGAAACTGCCAATTGTTCATATAAATGAGACACGGCCTTAGCGTGGCTCGAACCCGTGACCATCAGTGATGATAGGTTACAGTGGTATGCAAGTCAGTGACCTTAACCACTCGACCACGGAGGTGGACAAGTTCTATAGTAAGCTATGCTGAACTAATCTCGAAAACGAAGCAAGATAGACATAGGAAATCTCACCTGACCTTTTACAAGCAATACTCCGTGACCTTCAGGTTGATCTATCTTTCAAGGCCATATCAAGGTCATGCGAAATGAAGCGTGTGTTCTTGTGTCAAATACCATCGCAGGGGTTTGCGTCTCTCCGAGTGCTATCCTCGAGTGCCGGAATACAATTATTACTGTTTGCGAACTATGTCAAGGCTGTCCGATTAGCGCAGTGGTTATTGCGCTCGCTTCTCACCAATGCAACCCGGGTTCGATCCTTTTCGGGCCGGGAAGTATGTGAGATGGTACGGTGGTCGCCAGATCGGACAGGTTGGCTTTCTCCCGGTATTCCGGTTTCTTCCCACACGAATGACCACATTTACGCTTTCATCCGCGCCAACGAGGGTGATTAATATAAGTTGTTAAAACTTGCTTCGCAATCGTTGTAAAATAAATAAAGTTTAAATATTAAACAAGTCGAACTCTCTATAAAGACAGCAAAAAATAACTCGTGTACTCGTGTACCACTAATCAGATTAATGACCCAAATGACATTTGTTGACACTGTGGTCTCTTTTGGAACGTTAAAGCAACATTAAATCGTAATAAAGGATGTTTTGGGTAAACTATAACTACTAATGTGTGTGTGTTTACAAAAATCGAAATAGTCGCTCAGAAACGATAACATTCCAATAAATTTAAACCGTCGTATACGCGAATTTGTTTATCAACACACGAAATGTAAACACGCACAGCGCGCATGCGTGAAACAACAGAGGATGTAGAAAACAACGTATATATTTTGAACATGAAATACTATATATCTATCTTCATCTAATGTCGAACCCTCACGGAGATGTAGAAATGTCCCTAAAAGACTTAGCTAACAGAGGTATGAATCAACATATCAAGTAATTTAATTAAAAAAGACAACGTGGGACAAATGGTGACGGTGCATTCCGAATGTAAACAAGTGCTGACGATACGTTCCGGTTGTAAACACGTGCGTGACCGATCGACTCGGAAAGTCCTACTTTCGGTTTCGTGTTTGTTTTATCGCAATAAAAACATTGTTTACCAAATGAACATAAGCATCCAAAGTATAATGTTAGAATGTGTAGCAGCATTGCTACCCATACGTAAAAATTGAAATTTTCAAATATATTTTATTTCATACGATGTAATGCTGCTTTAAAATACGTCTTAACAGACCTAACCACAAAACAACAAACACCTATTGCAATGGCAAGTGTATACTTTATTGTGCGACTAGTGAGTGGGAAGACAACCCTTGTACTATGTGTATGAAATACATCCCTGACTATAATACATACATGTATAATACATATAGTCGAATATATATATGAAACATAACCTCGGTACAGACTCTGAGATACACGGGACCAGTGTAAAAACCAGAGGTAAAAAACATTAATGATAATGTAAAAAACTCTGGAAAACTGTATCCAATGTACCTCAGCGATGTTTCATATATTTGACTGACAAAATATCTTCGATATCCATGTTCAATATCTTGTAGAAGACGATATTTACAATACGATTACATATTCGTACTCGGATTTTCGACTCCTGGGGCTATTTCTCGGAATACTGAACATACGGACCGGACCCTGTTCAGAAGTTTTTATATATCCAAAACATGAAAATAACAGAATGTCACTTGTCTGTTTCATCATTATAAATTTGAACAGCATAAAGTAGATGTTTCTAGCTTGAAAACTTGCGTAGAACTGATTTATTCGCTACCGAATAACCGCTAAAAGTCACGTGCACAAAATGGTCCACTGATTTTGTGTATCGCTATGTTAAGACATCTGTTCTCCGCTATACTACGTACCGCGGAGAACGTCAAATACTAGTAGATAATGACTCAGTTTCACTGTATTTTCTTGTCTGCTGAGTCATCAATACATAGATTTCAGATGACGTCATCGGCATCCGGGTTATTGTTTTCTAGACATGTGACCCAGAAGTTTGTGGCGTGTTGAAAGTCTCGTGCATATGAGTTATTCGCCAGACTATCAAGCTATGTCGGTTTATTCAGTTTGAATATATTTAGCCAATGAGATCCATTAACACTGATAAAATAGTAGTGTCCGCTGTTTGTTTTCGCATTAATGGTAAGATTTCTACAGGTTTTACCCACGGCGCCACGTGACCACATACCACGTGATTACAATATGAGTGAAATGCACGTGAAGACGTAACGGAACATTGCAGAGCTACATATAACAGAGGGATAACACACCATTACGTCATTCATCTATTTATTCAACATTTCTATGTATTTTGCTCAGAAAGCACTGGGGCATAATGTATGAATGAATTATGCAGTAGATATATAATTTAGAGAATAATACATGACCGAACACTATAAATCCATAGGCAATTACCACGTTGCTGGGAACTATAAGGTACTAGACAACTATATAATACATTTTAATAATATTTTATTGCATTTTTTCATACAATACATTACATATATACATACAATACTAAGAACAAATCAGAGATTAATATGTAATTATATGATTGCAGTATACGATACATTTGTTTTGTCAAGGGACAAAAGCAAATGGGTTGGGCTACAAGTTATAACAACATTATTTACAGCCCTCCCTATATATTACTGTATAATACATATGTATTTTATTCTGTGTCCTACCATTGAACTGCCCGTATAGACAACAATTTCTAAACATGACGTCAATATATGATGCATTTGAATACAAACTGTTCAAAATCGTATTCCTGACAGACATATTCAATAAAAAAACTGTGTTCATGCAATTGTATTCGTTACGTGTGTGTTTTTACGTTCATTTATCGTCGATACCGATTGCCCATATGAGCGACGCCTCCTGAAGAGATTAGTCATTTTAGATTTTTGGGGAATAGTGCAATGATACAGACAGAGATCCATTCCAGGGTCACCTCTGGTTCTTTTACGTGCACAGTGTAATGCATCGACGCAAGACATCGGTTTAAAACTGGTAATTTTATTAGGGTCAGACGGGAGATTGAACCTGCGATCTCTGGATTCCCAATCCATTGTGTTGATCACTGTGGTCATGTTTTGGTACTGAGCAACCAGTCTATTTATTTGTTCCACGTCACTCGTAATTTTGTCAAGTGTTCCTTATTTTCTTGCTATTAATACATTCCCTGTGAGTCGTATTTACTCACACCTGTGATTTGGTATATATATCACGATATAAATGCAATAGTTTGCTAGAAAGTTTGCTAGAAAGTTCTCTAGCGTGTGCTCCTCCGCAGCCATTGTTTTGACATTGTAGGATTAAGACGTCATTATTGACGTCACGTTTGAACGTGCATTATTTCCTAGGATAATTAAGAAATAATAAGTATCAATAGTGGTATATCGCAGAATAACCCGAGTTTGAAGTTCGTATGCGTAGAAATATTCGGCCATCGTGATATATTTCTACGCATAAGAACGACAAACGAGGGTTATTCTGGGATATACCACGGTTGATACTTATTATTTCGATTCTAACACGTCTTACTTCTAATAATTGTAAAGGAGTAATTTCTTCAAACGCTGCTGCATTTGGCTTTCGAAATTTCTTCCCGCGTATTTTTTTATGGAAAATATCAATCTAGTGCATAAATGAACAAAAGTTGTAACTGATCAATAATTATATTTATTTTATCAAATAAAACTGTACAGAATAGTAACTGAAACGTTACTTAACAGAAAAACAAGACGGACAAGAGATTATCTGATTCTAAAAATAGCTCACTTCCGTGAATTCTCACGGTATTTTTTTACAAACATCACGTGACTTTCATTCATAAAACTGTACACGCATTGTATAAATGGAATAGCCAAAACACGGTGCGCGTGCAGCATAGTTCAAGGTAGGTATATCGCAGAATAACCCGACTTAGATTTTACTCTACAAGTATGTATGTTATTAGCTGGGTCGTGTTGGAATTCTTTGATATTGGCAACGTATGGGCGGATAGACGCATAATGAAATTTCTGACGAGTCATAAACTGATTTCTCAGTACAATTGTGTTACTATATATAGGAACATATGTATCATTTATAAAATAAAATGCGTTCTAGAAAATATGAACACGTGGTATAACAATCACAGTTTTTGTTTGTTTTTTTATTAAACTTTATTTCTTTTACAACGATTGCGAAGCAAGTTGTAACAACTTAAATTAATCACTCTCGTTGGCGCGGATGAACGCCTAAATGTGGTCATTCGTGTGGGAGGAAACCGTAGTACTCGGAGAAAACCTACCTGTCCCATCTGGCGACCATCGTACCATCTCACATACTTCCCGTTCCGAGGATCGAACCCGGGTTGCATTGGTGAGAAGCGAACGTGCTAACCACTGCGCTACTCGGACAATCACAGCTGTCTTCTCTGTTAGCTTGTTCTTCTTAGCTGTCCGACATGCGCAGTGGTTAGCACACTCGCCTCTCACCATTGCAACCCACTCGAAATATCACACACATATAAAGGTCTGTGAAGTTGGCTTGTAGATGGTCGTTGGTTATTCAGATGTTTATTGGCGAATACACAGCCAGGTGTTATTAACACAGTGTTCTTCTTTTCCAGATGGAGGATACCGATCCAGCTATACAAGATGACAGCATGTGACGTCACTATAGTTATCATAGTCAACAATGGTCAAACTATGAACACACATAATTCCGTAACATATACACTTATAGGATAAATACTAATGTGACATCATATACACTTACGGAATGTGACATCATATATACTTACGGAATGTGACATTATATATACTTACGGAATGTGACATCATATATACTTACGGAATGTGACATTATATATACTTACGGAATGTGACATTATATATACTTACGGAATGTGACATCATATACACTTACGGAATGTGACATCATATACACTTACGGAATGTGAAATCATATGTACTTACGGAATGTGACATCATATATACTTACGGAATGTGACATCATATATACTTACGGAATGTGACATCATATATATTTACGGAATGTGACATCATATATACTTATGGAATGTGACATCATATATACTTACGGAATGTGACATCATATACACCTACGGAATGTGACATCATATACACTTATCGAATGTGACATCATATATACTTACGGAATGTGACATCATATATATTTACGGAATGTGACATCATATATACTTACGGAATGTGACATCATATACACTTACGGAATGTGACATCATATATACTTATGGAATGTGACATCATATATACTTACGGAATGTGACGTCATATACACCTACGGAATGTGACATCATATACACTTATCGAATGTGACATCATATACACTTACGGAACTTGTCATCATATACACTTACGGAATGTGACATCATATTCACTTACGGAATGTGACATCATACACACCTACTGAATGTGACATCATATACACTTATCGAATGTGACATCATATACACTTACGGAACTTGTCATCATATACACTTACGGAATGTGACATCATATTCACTTACGGAATGTGACATCATACACACCTACGGAATGTGACATCATATATACTTACGGAATGTGACATCATATACACTTACGGAATGTGACATCATATACACTTACGGAATGTGACATCATATACACTTACGGAATGTGAAATCATATATACTTACGGAATGTGACATCATATACACTTACGGAATGTGACATCATACACACCTACGGAATGTGACATCATATATACTTACGGAATGTGACATCATATACACTTACGGAATGTGACATCATATACACTTACGGAATGTGACATCATATACACTTACGGAATGTGAAATCATATATACTTACGGAATGTGACATCATATACACTTACGGAATGTGACATCATACACACCTACGGAATGTGACATCATATATACTTACGGAATGTGACATCATATACACTTACGGAATGTGACATCATATACACTTACGGAATGTGACATCATATACACTTACGGAATGTGAAATCATATATACTTATGGAATGTGACATCATATACACTTACGGAATGTGACATCATATATACTTTCGGAATGTGATATTATATATACTTACGGAATGTGACATCATAATATATTTACGGAATGTGACATCATATATATTTACGGAATGTGGCATCATATACACTTACGGAATGTGACATCATAATATATTTACGGAATGTGACATCATATACACTTATGGAATGTGACATCATATACTGGGTGTGTGTATTCCTTCATTTAAGCTATACAGCTGTCTCACCGGTGATCGGTGGCTCTATCGGGTGTTCGTCCGTGCCTGAAATATCACTCATAGGTTGACATGTCGTCTTCTTCCGCCAATAATAGCGGGAGAGTCGCCATATGCCTCTAAATTGTTAGTGTGACTTTCAACTTCACAATAGACATAGCTTATAGACATAGACTGACAACAAAAAGAAACTTGCCTTAGGTGTAAAATGTATATCCTTTTAGATCTTAGAAAAAGATATAGCCAAATTTGGTATCAAAATGTGCGAACTATTGAGTAGATTAGTGCGGAAGGATTATTTTCTTCACTCATGATAGTAAAATCCATAATTAAAAATTTGTAATGAAAAAGTAACACTCAATATAAAATTGAATAATTGTAGTTATTGTGTCAGTATATTTAATTATTATTTATAGATATAGTGTGTGATACATATCGAAATAAACTCAAAACAATGAAATAAATAGGTACAGATGGCATATATTAAGTCAATTAGTTATAATGTATATTAAGATTAACACATACCTATACACATGCTAATTAATTGACCTTTCTGCAAACGCTACTTAGGCATGTCCCACCATAGATACAGGTGCTCGCTGTAACCACGCGAGACAAGCTATCGAACAAAAAGGCGTCTATCGCAGACCTGCATCGAGTTGATCTAGATACAATTCCGTCGAATTTCTCGGTTTTATTTCACCCAGATAAGAATATCTCGTTGAAAGCAAGACAGCAAGGGTTTATGTTCTTCAGTGAAGGTTATTTCTCTAAAGTACAGATATATTTAACGGTTGAGGACGTGTTAAGTGTTCGAGGAAAATGCGTTCGCAGTCAACGGAAGAGTGAACATATTTAAGTTAATCATTTAATTGACCTTTCTGCAAACGTTACTTAGGCACGCTCCCCATAGTTACAGGTGCTCGCTGTAACCACGCGAGACAAGCTATCTAGCAAAATGGCGTCTAGCGCAGACCTGCATCGAGTTGATCTAGATAAAATTCCGTCGAATTTCTCGGTTTTATTTCACCCAGATAAGAATATCTCGTTGAAAGCAAGACAGCAAGGGTTTATGTTCTTCAGTGAAGGTTATTTCTCTAAAGTACAGATATATTTAACGGATGAGGCCGTGTTAAGTGTTCGTGGAAAATGCTTTCGCAGCCAACGGAAGAGTGAACAACCACATCGTGTCAACTTTGACATCAAAAGAAATGAAATATGCCACCGTCTTGAGAGACTCGACCCTCCTAGAAGACTCGAACATTAGGCCCAAAACTGAACACCAGTACGTTCACTGAGCTAATATGGGAATCCCACAGCTCTGTACATGCATGGGTACTATTACTACTAGCTGGTCCCTAGTCCACCATCCACGACAATATGTATGAACCACATGTATAATATTAATCACCATTATACTCACATATCTCTTGTGAACAGTAGATCTATAAATGCAGAATATATTTTTTTGAAATATTTGATTATGTATAAATAAATTAATTTCAACTTACTTTTGTGCAAATATATCTGTTTGCATTAATTTTGGATGTATTCAGTTGGTCGTTTGGTCGTCCACACAACTTGATCCACCTTAGACATTTTTCAAGATTTGTCTTAGGTTTTGGAAATGGCACGAATTGAATAACTTCATCTATCAATCGATCTGGATATCTACTATCACTGTCACACAGCCCGTAACTACATCTTTTCACCATTGTGACAGACAGCATTAATTAATTGCAATTAATTTGTAATTATTTTTCAAAAAATAATTTCAGATCACGATCACTCGTTATCAGATTTGATTAAAATGTTACTAAATAACTCGTTTGTCAGACAGAACGATAAAACAATGACTCGGTGTAGTAATCAATACTATAATTATGTGCACATATTTTATTATAACTGCCCAATTAGCACAATCAGTGCTAAATTCCGATGTGCAATACTTTGATCTTGATAATAGCAGTATCGGGATATTATAAGTCGGCGGTCTCTGTGATGTACCGGTAGTCGGTAAGTTGTTGATTACTCCCAATAAACAGTGTGACACGCTTAAATTTGATTGCTGTGTTTGCCAGAAAAGAAGAAGAATGTTTTTATAGATGCATTGTTTTTAAAGCAGCTGTCTGGTATTTTGTGGTTCATATACACACTTTTAGATTTGTCCAAGGATTTTGAAATGGGTTGAATTTAACGTCGATCACCAGGATATCGACTAATTTAGTACTATAACTAACCCACACACCAAAGCTACACATGTTCAACATCATTAAAACAATTTTAAACCCGTTTTTCGATCAAATTCACGCCTTTCCAAATGTGTCTACTCGTTACTAGTTTGTCTAATATGCATTGTTTGTCTAACAAGATGGCGGCGATAAACCGTTGCCGGGGGTGTGCGCGAATGGTGCGATGAGATTGGCTGTCAATCAAAATCGGCAGAAAGGTCAATTATGCGTATTCTTATTTTATACCTACATTTAATTTCGGTGTTATTTGGTATATAAACAGCATTAGGGTACTACTGAATGATTTGTCTCCCTTTATTAAAAGGAAAATACCGAAATACACTCAAAAGAATAACATAACCTAACATAATAATATATTATTCTTTTGAGTGTATTTCGGTATTTTCATTTTAATAAAGGGAGACAAATCATGCAGTAACTAACTAATAAGTTTATTTAAAGTCGCCACAGATTAGTTAGTTACTGCATGATTTGTCTCCCTTTATTAAAGGACAATACCGAAATGCAATCAAAAGAATAACATAACCCGCTACAAACAGATATATTAAGCTTAATAAATAGCATTAAGCACGTGGATTCCGGCGTATTACACGGTAGCACGTGGATTCCGGCATAATACATGGCAGTACGTGGATGCCGGCGTATTACACGGTAGTACGTGGATTCCGGCGTATTACACGGTAGTACGTGGATTCCGGCGTATTACACGGTAGCACGTGGATTCCGGCATAATACACAGTAGCACGTGGATTCCGGCGTATTACACGGTAGCACGTGGATTACGGCATATTACACGGTAGCACGTGGATTCCGGGCTTCTTCTGTATTCCGTACGTTTATTGACCATCAAATGCTGGGCAATCGACTCCTCCAGAAATAAATTAGTCATTATTATTGAGGATAGTGTACGATACAGAAGAGGCCTATTTCCAGAGACATATCTTGTTCTTGTGTATGGCACCGATACATGGCCTCTGTCTATAGTCCCATCTGAATGCCTATTAATATTATTATGGTCAGACGGGAGATCGAGCATGCACTCCATGTGTTAACAATTGGACCAATGACCCGTCTATTTTACAGGAATATGGAGAACTGATTTAACTTCTATGCTCTCACAATAAATGTGAACTATTTTTAATTGTGTTATTTGATTTTCTAAGTAGCTGACTTATTGCGAAACGGATCTATATATAGCGAGTTGTCAGCCATCTTATCATCTAAGTCTGATAGCATGGTCTCCTCACGGGCGCATTGTCTACGACATTCGCATCCTAACAGATTTGGCGTGAGTTCGAGCCTCGACCCTAACCATCGAGGGCGATCAGACTATCCTGTTAGGTATGAACTGAGTTCTCAAGGACGATCATACTATCCATGTTAGCGATGAACTGAGTTCTCGAGGGCGATCATACTATCCATGTTAGCGATGAACTGAGTTCTCGAGGGCGATCATACTATCCATGTTAGTGATGAACTGAGTTCTCGAGAGCGATCAGAGTAATGTTGTAAGAATTTGTTTAGTTCCAGCTAAAGGAAATGTGTATTTGTTGGTTACATATTAACCCGAAGAGAGCGTCGTGGAAGGTTAGCGTTAGCTCAATGGTAGTTTGTTTGTTTGTTTGTATTTGGTCTTAAAGTCACCCCGACAGCTTAGGTCACATGTAAACTCTCCAGATGTTATTGGTGGAGGTAGACACAGGGTGTTCTTCCGAGCATGTGCGGTAACCAAGGTATAGTAATTCGACATTGGAATTTGAACCCAGCTCTATATCTTCGCCGCATGAAATAATTCGACATCCCGGCTTCCAGTGGAATTTGAACATTCTGAGGCAAGGGGCAAGTGATTTGAAGTCGACGACCGTAACCACTCTGCCGCGGAGGCCCCTATTGACGAGTTGAATGTTACTGAACAAGTGCAGCCTCATATACCATAAGAAACTCATGCTTGAAATTAGTATAATAAGGATATATACATGTATATTTAAATTGTTTCATTAAAACATAAACATAATCTATCTAGGTAAGACCTATTTTTAGATTTATATCATTTTACATGATAGTTGACGTGTTGGTTAATTATCCCGATAGGCCGTAATACAAACGTGTGTTCATTCTTACATATTGTTATGTTATTATGTTATATTTCGGGTTTTACGCCTGCATCAGCACTATTTTGGGCTATTTCGCCGGCGGGCAGTTTACCTAACAACACCTTTCCTGGGCAGGCTTCAGTGGTTAACCAGTACTTTGGTGCACCAACCTCCGTAAGAAACTACCAACTGTTTCATATAAATGAGACACGGCCTGAGCGGGGCTCGAACCCGTGACCATCAGTGATTATAGGTTACAGTGGTATACAAGTCAGCGACCTTAACCACTCGACAACGGAGGCGGACTCTTACATATTGTGCCGTAATGACATATGAGCTAAGTAAATCAGCAACATTAAATTGGAAGAGGTCAAAGTGAAGCAAGTATGTTAGGAAGCAATGCATTTATGTATATATTGTAACTTATATAGTTAAAAGTCAGGTATTCCTCGACATTTAGGGTTATGGATAGAGGCAGTAATCCCACAAAACAGGTGGCAGTAAACTAAAGCTGAACAGTAGAATACTCTTCAATTGAAGATCAAATTTAGCCCTAACCCTAATGCCCAGATTACTGCCAATTGTATATTTCGTTACTGCCTCTATCGTTAACGGACATTTTAGCAGCAGTTGACATACTTAATTAGGGCAAGCACTCCTAATTTAAAACAGGACTAGTTATAGGGGGAACTACTCTTTCGTTCTTGTTAATTTACCATAACCAAAGGTGGATTATGATTTACCCCACCCTCTTGCACCATAGCCCCATACTATCCGAGTTTCAAACACTGTCGTGACGTCATACCATTGTACTTGCATTCCAGTATTATAGTCCAGTATTATCAATATTGGACTGCTTCCAAAAGGAGCAAATGTACAAAATTAACTATTTTAATTAGTAAGATCTTATTATATAAGTGTGTGTTTTAAGTAAGATATAAGCCTCAAACGGATCCAATATATAAAATATTGGACTGTGTGAGGCACGATTTTGGTCTATATCATATGATGCCAGTTCTAAGCCCGTTATCAAATCTCGATATACAGCATTCCATTTTATTCCATTGCCACAGACACTAAACTATGCATGTTTGATCATTCGATAAATTATTCAACTCGTGTAACAAGATAACTACAGTGACTGTAAATATTATGTACTGTATGCACAATTAGTTTATACAACGTTATTTTAACAAGTTACTACAACTTATATTAATCACACTGGTTATCTCATTCCTGATGGAATCCATCGCCACGAGGGAGAGAGAAGAGGCAACGTGGAATTCAAATGCATTGCCTAAGGGCACACTCATAACGGCTACAGCTGGACTCCAGCTTCGGGGCTTTCGCACAAGAAGCGAACGCGCTATAACTGCTCTTTCACAACTTCCGATATGTATGTGCGAGTGAACATCCTTGTGAATTTAAACCAGTTGACAATATATTGATGAACAAAAAAGGTAAAATGAAATGATATCAATAGGATTGATCGTGCTCATGGTATCGATCGTTACTCTTCGATTAAGAATCGCCTCCTTGTAGCTCAGTTTAACTTTCATCAGGACAAGTCGTTCACCAAGAACTACAGAGTACTCATCATTCAATGTTTACAATTGCTCAGATCCCGAAGATAATTCAGTTAATCCAAGATTGTCCCTGACCAAGTGTGAGAGCAAGGACCAAGTGCGAGAGCATGGAACAAGTGTGAGGACAACGACCAAGTGCGAGAGCAAGGCATAGAGGCGTTCGTTTCCTATGACACTTTGTACAATGTCCAAAGCCTCGTCAGCCCCAATATCTAGGAAATTCATCCGAAACAGTTGTCCAGTTTTTACTTTGGAATATCATTGGTATTAAATCTTGTATCTGATTGTGACTTTCTGACGTTCAAAGTTTTATCACGATTCTGTCAATGATTTTGGAATGATGGTTTTCAAGGAAACGTTGAATTCTATAAACATAAAATATTCACCGATTGACATAGATGGGTTTTCATAGATTGAATGTCGTTGTCCTAGAGCTATGCTCTAATTGCCGGATGTATCATTGGTGGCTTCATTGTATATTATAAAAGTGCTTTCAAAAGTATGACCGAGCTTATAGACATTAATTAGGATGGTATTAGTTGGCGAAAACATATATGTCATCGTCTTATTCTGGAAGAACAATTTAAACTGTATGCAAGTTTTTTATTCCATCACTTTTAATAAAACCTGCTAAATGCGATATGGGTACATTAATTTCTTTGTTGTCATAAATAATTGCGTAGACATTGAGCTACGGAGTCAGACAAAAGAAAGCTAGTATGCAACAAGAAGTAGTCTAGTTCAAAATATCAAATTGCTTGTGTGACTAGTATTGTCCAACAGAAGATTCCACATTATATAAAATCCACCTTCCAGTCTATTTGTGTTTGAATTTTGAATATTTTGAAACACTGATATAAGAATATACAGTAATCTGGGAGATGTCCGTTTGTTCAGCGATGCAGACTCACTCACCGGTGAACTCTCAGACATTTTATGTGAACTCAATAGGCTATGCTAACTCTGAGGTTACATATTAAACAAGTACATACATTGATTCTTGTATTGATGATTTAATAAAGCGAAGTAATTTAAAATATTAGTGAGCGCTATGCGTTAGGCAAACACCGATATGGGTCGAAGGTCACATCAACTTTAAAATGTGTCTTTCACTTTGACGAATATAGTTCCCCACTTCCGATAATTAAGAGGTTGAGATGACTTGTACTAGCACTTGAACTGCAAATGCACGTACGCGTTATAGGTTTTAACAAATGCTCATGAGAATAAGGTGTTTTGGTCGATTTCGCTGGTCTGCAATGGGCTGGACGGTGCTGGTCTGAGCTGCCTTGGACTCGGCTGAGCATAAAAAGTAGTCAGTAGTTTACAACAAATGAATTATATACGTTATGCCAGAACGCTATGAGCTGAAAGGATAATTGCGTATTCGTGACTTGGTTAAGTGTAGTTTCCGTATTGTGCACAAACTGTAACAATAGAATAATGGTTGATCATAGTCCTGCTATAGTGGCGTATGAATACAACACAACACATTGAACACTGTCAAACAGTTTAAGTCTCTTTCGTAGTAGATCTTAGCCACGATGCATAACTGTGCTATCATCGTCATACGGAACATTAAAATAACAGCATTGCTACAGAGGCAAGCCCAACCAATATTAGTAACAAGTTCGTGGAAGCTGTACCTGAGCCATCTTCAGATGAGTCCTCATCGAGTCCTCCATGTCCTCGGTTAGCACCACATGTCGGGTTCAATATCCTGATCTCAACCTCCCCACAATTGTATTTACTATCCGTTTTCCTTCTCTTGCACTTTAGCTCGTCAAAACTAACATGGCCAAGTGTTGCGGTCTCATTTAGCTTACCTGGGCCATGACACGCGGTCTCCGGAAGTAAGCTATTATATTTCTCTCTTCCGGTTGTGTCCAACATCCAATGCACGGAGCAGTTACAATAAAACGTATTGCTTGTAAAGGAAAACACGTCCGTTGAAAGCATGAGTCCATCCAGAACACCACAATGCATGTTCCAAAATGAATTCGAAGTGACCTGTAAGGCATCTACTCTCACATCTCTAAATGCGCTAGTTACTATATCACTTATATTATTGTTTGCTAGAACCATTTCAGTAACGTTACGAATATCATATAGAGCATTTGAGTAGAAGAACTGAATATTGGTTTCAACTAGGTTAAAAGTTGTAATCAGAGACAACTTATAAAATGCAAATGCTTTTAACCGCCCAATTCGACTTTTGAAAAACTCGATCTGTTTCATATTATTCAGACTGTTAAACGCGTAGCTTTCAATGTTGCCAATAACCGTTTTGTCAAACACTATTTTTTCAATAGACGGCATGTTCATGAAGGCACATCCTGCGATTATTCCAACGTTGCATTGCTCAATTTCTATTAGCGTCACATTAGGAAGGTAGCTAAAAGCGAGTTTGGGGATTTCGCCAATATTCATATGGGAAATACGTATACGTTCTGTGTCTAACGCTAAGGTAGTGGGGAAGTCCATCAACGAAGTACAATCCACGAATCTGTGTTTGCAGTAGCATCCCATTGGGCATCCGTCCGACTGTGTGTAAACACATTTTACCATTAGGCACATCAGCACAACTGCTAATGTGGTTGATTCCATGATTCTGAAAAGAATTGGGAGAAACATATCACAAAGTAAACCTAAATTATATTTCTGTTCAATCGCTTGCTATCACACTGTTGTGAGGGTTACATCAGTATTATAAGTCTGCAGTAAAGAAATCAATCAGTTTTAATAGTTTTAATGTACTTGAACGTTGTGAAAAATTATATAATCTTATTTTGTCATTAGACTCACTTCGTAGACCCAATTCTCCTTAATGAATGAATTCTCTTTAACAAACAGCAGTGAAATGAATGAATCCTCCTTAACAAACACCAGTGAAATGAATGAATTCTCCTTAACAAACACCAGTGAAATGAATGAATTCTCCTTAACAAACACCAGTGAAATGAATGAATCCTCCTTAACAAACACCAGTGAAATGAATGTATCCTCCTTAACAAACACCAGTGAAATGAATGAATTCTCCTTAACAAACACCAGTGAAATGAATGAATTCTCCTTAACAAACACCAGTGAAATGAATGTATCCTCCTTAACAAACACCAGTGAAATGAATGTATCCTCCTTAACAAACACCAATGAAATGAACGAATTCTCCTAACAAACACCAGTGAAATGAATGAATTCTGCTTAACAAACAGCAATGAAATGAATGAATTCTCCTTAACAAACAGCAATGAAATGAATGAATTCTCCTAACAAACACCAGTGAAATGAATGAATTCTGCTTAACAAACAGCAATGAAATGAATGAAGCATTAGTCGCTATTTCACAAACCAACATTACACGTCTTTCCCAATAACGGGATATAAAATAAAATTGCTATGGTATTTCGTAGACCATTATCGCATATACAGCGGAAGTCGTGAGAGCCCAGTTGTAGCGTTTTCGCTTTAGATGTACAGACGGATCTGTAGTCCAGTGGTAACACGCTGGACTGGTAATCCAGGGATGGAATGTTCGATATGCAGTCTGACCTTAATAAAATTTTCAGTCAGTCAACTGGGACTTTAAACCGGTGGTCTCGTGTCGATGCTTTACACCGTGCACATAAAAGAACCAGAGGAGACTCTGGCATGGGTCTTTGTCTGTATCATTGCACTATCCTCCAAAAGTCTAAAACGTCTAATCTCTTCAGCAGGCGTCGCTCATATGAGCAACCGGTAGCGACGATAAATAAACGTAAAACACCAACACCGGCTTCAGGTGTGAATTGCCCGGAGTTCGCGCCCAGCTGTATCGGTTGCGATTAGGCAAGGCATTTAGATTACACTGTGCCCATTCTCTTTCCCTCATTGTGATGCATTTCATCAGGAATGAGGTCTCGAGAACGATTAATATAATGTTGTAAAAACTTGTTTCGCAATCGATCTAAAATAAATTAGTATAAACTAAAGTCGAATTCATAATAAAATTTAACATGTTCAGATTTCCCATTATGAAATCCGTTAAGTATGAAGGGTTTCAATGTTTGCTTTGTTTTGTGGGAAGATTAAAGTCGAAAGAACAGCGTACGTTGTATGGGGGGGCTCCAGCTATTATTATTAGACCCCGGGTGCCCCTCCGAGCAGTATTTCCGGCACGGACGGGCATCCAGGTAGAATCACCGACATTCCGCTACCCAGCTGGATTTTTGTTAACATGAAAGAATTCGACACACGCAGTGGGAATATAACATACAGTAGTGAGTGGTAAGTGTTTTGATGTCACACGGCGAATGAGGTCCTCAGAAAACTGTTTGAATGAGCTCTGCATGATAAGGTCAGTCAGAAATTAAAAATAAATGTACCCGCATTGCACGTGACAAATTAGTTTCAGACTTGTAAATGCATTTTATTAGACATCGAAATACAGTAGCCTTTTATCAACAAGTGTATTGAACTATATCTAGTCAATGAATATAATAGCAAATGACATTCATGTACGAGTCTGTGACATGTGACACCCGTTCGTTATGTTCTTATCAAACAGCCTACTATAAATGTCTCATGTCAATACGACACTCAATCTGAACTATGCTTGTCTGAAATTATCTACATATATGATGTAATAATTATTCTTCAGTGTATAAACGAAGTGATTATTTTGTGTTATGTTTTCATTCCCGTTTCAAATACCACCTACACATAAATAATACCATTCGTTCTCTTATCAAGTCATTATCAATTCCTTCAACTTTCAAGTATAAAACATATATCAACGAGGAAACAGTACTGCTGTGTATATGAATTGAATATCTGGTCTGAACCGACAGGTATGACAACATTATATAAACATATGTTTAATAGCCAATACAAGTTTCACTATGTAATGTGTTGTAGTTTTATGCACGGTCTACTAATCCACGTGGGAGATGTTAACATCTACTGCCAGAAATGTTGGATTCAAATGTATGTATTGTACCGTAAAACTGTTGTAAATATTCAAAGCCAACTTTTATAATCAATCAACGGTACAGTCATATATAAAACTGTAGAAGTAATAAAATACACTCACCTTTAATTGTGTTTTTAACTTTTTATGTTATAAACGACACGTGAGACAAAACAAGTCCTTCCCTTACACCACAACTTGCTAAATAAATAATACTTATTAAATGCTGCATGTACACATCTCCAAAACTCACAAACTGGATTTGATAAAGCAACACACACCGAGAGACAACTGCATTAACTACAATACACATTGAGCCTGGGGGCAAAGTTATTTTACAATGGATTGTTTCATGCATATACTTAATAAGTAATTATGCGTGGAGATATAAACTGTACAGTGATGTTAAGTATAACTAAACCGTGTGTCTATTTTGACAGGTTGTTTGTGGGCATGTCAACATGTTGACGGTTTCTTGTTTGTCTATGCATACTGTGTGTGTTTTACCTTTAGTTATCGTCGCTACCGTTTACCCATATGAGCGACGCCTCCTGAAGAGATTAATTAGTCATTTTAGATTTTTGGAGAATAGTGCATTGATACCGACAGAGACACATTCCAGAGTCTCCTCTGGTTCTTTTACGTGCACGGTGTAAAGCACCGACAAGAGACCTCGGTTTAAAGTCCCCATCTGAAAGACTGTTAATTTTATTAGGGCCAGACTTGCGATCCCTGGATTACCAGTCCAGCGTGTTAACCACTGGACTACAGATGTGTGTGTGTGTGGTGTGGTGTGGTGTGGTGTGTGTGTTTGTGTGCGTGCGTGCGTGCGTGCGTGCGTGCGTGCGTGCGTGCGTGCGTGATATATGCAATCACACTGGCAAGTTTATCATATTATTAGTTTGCATTGCCTTTTCGTATTATATGATAGAAAATACATGTGCCACCAAGGAACGTGAGGTCGCAATATAACTCGCTGACATTAGTGGTTCGAATGTCGAATCGTTCGTTTTGGTGACAGAAGATTTCAATTTAAGAAAAGAGTGCTATTTCAGTATGGTATAATTATAACAATACTATATACTTTCATATTATTGAAGCCATATACATGCTTTAACAAAGCCTTCTATTCTGATCTAGCCTGACTGAACAAGTGTTAATGTGGGATCCATATAACACATTCAGACAGTTTGTAGCATTACAATAAATTACCATTTGGAATTCTAATAATTCATTTCTTATTCTGTTATGGGTTTAACGTCGCACCAACGGTTTAGATCATTGAACTACTCTCCAGCTGGTACCATTGGACAACCAGGGTAGAACCACCAACTTTCCGCAAGGTAGCTTGATATAGCTAACTAACATGACATAATTCGACACACCCAAGTGTGATTTATTATACTGTATAATACAGGAGTTATAAAGGATATGATACGATGACGCGTTGGTACGACTACGACGGTGCGATGCGCGATTATACGATGTCGATGAGCCATGGCGCCATCGTATCGTCGGCATCGTACCATCTACATCGTACGATCCACATCGTACCCTTTCGTCATCGTACCAACGGCATCGTATCATCGTACTGTCGTCGTAGTACCATCGCTTCATCATACGATCACCTTCCTGTGACGCGCGCGTGTTAAATGAATCGGAACCCGGGTTGTATTGGTGAGAGGCGAGCGTGCTAACCACTGCGCCAATATGACAGTTCCTGGGAAAGGCACTTAAATTGCACATTGCATTTTCTCTCTCCATCACGAGGAATAAGAAATCGAGGGCGATTAAATTGTTGTAAAAAATATGTTTCGCAATCGAACTAAAATAAATTTGTATAAACTAAACACATGTCTATGAAATGAATTTAGCTGTTTGTTTAAAACAAGTTCTTTCGCAGAAGATTCCACAGCTTAAATAAATATGATGGCTCGGATGCAAACACATATAGCTCAATGTTCACAACGTCTTACGTAAGAGCAGGATTCGATCACCGTCCTAGGTTGAAAAGTACTGAACGGTTGTTATGGTAAGTTGACCTATCCGGAGATTACAAGTCCTTTGCGGTAGATGGGTGACGAGAGAATGCTGAGACGAGCGAAGATGAGCTCTTCATATTGGAGAGACGAATAACTGTGAGAAGCTAGAGTTTGGTAAGTCAATGTTTTGCGAATCATTACCATTATTGTGGAAATAATATAGTTTCATCCAGGCAAGTGCATCTACACTGTTATTGTTGTGTCAAGGCCGCCATGGATATAGCTGGTGCAAATTAAACTGCATCAGTTAGACTATTATTTGCATATAGCATGTGTATGGATAGTGTACTTTATTGATACGGGTATACTATGATTAGAGACAACTGTTTATGTACCACAATGTGTGCAATAATCTTACCGTTACTAAACAATAACATAGTTTCAACAATTGTCTATGCCTTGTGAATATTCGCATGACCTCTAAGACAGAGAGTTCGATCTGCACTAACAATAAAACCTTGATTAGGTCAAGTGACCCAGTAACACATTGCCAGTGTTATTGCCATATATCGCGTGATCTCACACAAATCTGATCAAGGCGCGAGAAGGGATTTTTGTTATTACACGTAGCAACAAGAGAATAATAGAAGATATAATTGCACGTCACCCCAGATACTGATCCTGTTTGAACGTTTATATGTTGTATATAGGTTTGAGCTACTGAGGTCATAGTACATGATATGAGCTGACAGGCAAACACAATGATGCATACAATAGAGTAATTGTGTTCTAGTTAGCGCGGGTTTATATTTATCCAATCAGGCATGAAGAACCCAGTTGTTCAACAGGTCTGCCATTTCTTACACATTGTAACACAATGTTACAGTCATTAATTCGCGCACGCGCGCGTGTTTTACGTTTATTTATCGTCGCTACCGGTTGCCCATATGAGCGACGCCTCCTGAAGAGATTAGTTATTTTTGATTTTGGAGGATAGTGCAATGATACAGACAAAGACCAATTCCAGAATCTCCTCTGGTTCTTTTACGTGCACGGTGTAAAGCACCGACACGAGACCTCGGTTTAACGTCCCATCTGAAAGACTGTTAATTGTATTAGGGTCAGACGGGGGATCGAACCTGCGATCCCTGGATTACCAGTCCAGCGTGTTAACCACTGGACTACAGATCTGTCTATGCATACTATACAAAGAATATATATGTATGTGTGTGCGTGCGTGCGTGCGTGCGTGCGTGCGTGCGTGCGTGCGTGTGTGCGTGCGTGCGCGCGTGTGTGTGTGTGTGTGTGATATGCAATCACACTGGCAAGTTTATCATATTATTAGTTTGCATTACCGTTTCGTATTATGTGTTAGAAAATACATGTGCCACCAAGGACTACAGATCCGTCTGTATTGTATTAATTCACTATTACATGCCTACATATATTAACTTCTGATCGCATTATTTCAAATTATTATACCTCGTGACTACTCAATGCAAAATTTCCATTGGCCAACAGTCAACAGTATTTACTACTAGTATTCGTCTGCAAGATAATATTGACAGGTGTATATTTACGGTAATATTGGCTACCTTTGGCTTCCAGTCGGACTCAGTAAAACGCTCATTGGGATAATGCTGATAACAACGCGTCTCTCTTAATTAGTAGACGCTTATTGAAATGCATACATAAAAGCTTCTCAGTACTTACTATTGTTTATGTTTACGTAGTTTAATATGTATGTTCCTTTAATGTCAAACCCCTCGCGGGGACTTAGACATGTTTTCCTGGGCAGGTTTAGCCGACCTAAGCGATTAACCAGTACTAAGCAATGTGTGTGAGGTGCCTTGCTCAATGACACTACATACGTGGCCTGACCGAGTACCGAACCCGGGACCGTTCGATTCCAAATCCGACGCTCTACCACTGGACCACGGACGCCACACACCTGTTTGTATTTCTTGTGTTATGTGTACAATCTACTCTAGGAGTATATATTAAATATATTTAAGGGACAAGTCAACTCGAATCTTGATTGGTTGCTGTAACAAGTTCTTAAAATATTTGAAATACTTGTACTCGGTTAATATTCTTGTTCTCGGGGTAACATTTTTCATATTGCCCGCTCAAGAATGCTATATTTAAATAATATTTAACAACATTTTGTTTCAAATCTGAATACCTTATCATCACAAAATGGCTATACATTTGTATAAGGCAATAATAGGGATTTTTCAGTCATTTGTTTCTTAGTATTTCTCAGTATACCGCAATATGTTTTAATAATATTTTATTGCATGTTTGCATACAATACATTACATATATACATACAATACTAAGAACAAATCAGAGATTAATATGTAATTATATGATTGCAGTATACGATACATTTGTTTTGTCCGAGGGCAAAAAAGCAAATGGGTTGGGCTACAAGTTATAACATTATTTACAGCCCTCCCCGTCACTTCGAACTAAATAAACAATGTTGGATGAACACTTTCTGTAATGTATGATCTGATGTAGAAAAAGAACACATAAAATTAAGTTTCGTTGTGAATATTTGTTAATTATAATATCATATGCGAAAAAAAAATGACACAAAGAAATGAAAAACGTGCAGTTAGTTTATGACTTGAATATGAGCTTAAGAATTAAAACTAAGAGATAGTGCATGCACCCCAACCACACAGATTAGCTATCCCCACTGCCGCAATATAAGACGGCCACACTGGTGTAATGTAACATAATGTTTGCAGTATACAATCAATTTGTTTCGACGACAGTAACCATTTTCATAGATCAGTGAGCCCCAAGGAATTTATCGTGCTCTATTTTGAATAGACAATGGATATGTTTTAATCGTCTGCAGAAAGTAGTATATGGATCATGTAACCAGTCTAGTCACGCAGGGATATAAATGCAACGCGGCATTGAGGATGATACCATTTACACTTTTAGTAACGTATCTATAGAACAATACAATGAAGAGACACAGACGTATTGACTACACATATGATCACGTGTTTCTTTTCTGTTTCTAAGTTTCCCGCGGATATATACGATAGCATGGTTCACCATTTAGACATATGCATTGTAGGAATATGACAGCTCGTGCCTGGTATGCCTCGATACTCAGGAACGGTCCCGGGTTCGATACTCGGTCAGGCCACGTATGTAGTGTCATCGAGCAAGGCACCTCACACACATTGCTTAGTACTGGTTAACCACTTAGGTCGGCTAAGCCTGCCCAGGAAAACATGTCTAGGTCCCCGCAAGGGGTTTGACATTAATGGAACATACATACTCCCCTTTGTAATATTTCAATAGAGTACCGGTGTAGCATCTTCGAGGTACTATCGCGTGTATTATTACGGATGTACGTTGTAAATGGTCATCATTCTAAAGAGTTATGTATATTAATTATATTGACTCTATGGAAGCTGTTTGACTCCTAACACTGGTCCTTCCTTAAATTTTAGTTTTCATTTTCCTTACAACTACATGACGTTCAAGTAAGAACTATTTATTCTGTAATCAGTATTCTGATTATGTGTGATTGTTCAATATGTATTATATTGGGAAATAAAATATGTTTAAACTAAGTAAACGCTATATCCAGCTGGCTTGTGGAGGGCCGATGGTACTAAGTGGTGTTCGTCCGTATCTAAAAACTCTCCGGAAGGGCAGCCGGGATATTCCTTAATTTAAACATATTGTATTGCTTATACTTGAATATAGTTACACAATGATAATACAACATAACAAAAGCAAATGGGTTGGGAATATTCCTCCAACATTAATAGCTGGAGAGCTAGTGTGTGACTGTTTGTTGAACTTGAAACTCACGAACTTGAAACCTTTCCCGTATTCTTCTACGCTGTGGTGACATTCTTGAAAATCCTGGACCTAACTCACATACATCTGATTCGCTTTCATCGGTAACTCTATCATCGCACTCCAGTTACTCTGCGACTTACTTAGACGACGCTATGCTTCAATCAGTCCAGTGTAGCCGATCAATGTACAAAGCTTTCTCACGAAAAGAGATGTGTTGAATGCTGAACTATTTCACTTTGATGTCCTTTCCTTTACCGAAACATGGCTTGGGAATGATATATATTCTGACAGTCTTGCTATTCAAAACTACTGCAACCCGTTCAGTAAGGATAGCTCTATGACAAGAACGGTGGAATTCTTGTTTAAGTTAAGGCTAACATCCCGGCATTTAGAAGGATTGACTTGGAACCTCTATGTATAGCATGTGTATGGATAAAGCTTCTCCTAATGCGTAAGCGGGTATTTCTTGGCCCTTTCTATATGCCACCAAACTCTTCTCCACTTGTCTTAGCCAGTACCGAGAATTCTATCGGTGTTGCAGCGGATTCAAATTTGGATATCGTTATCACAGGTGACTTCAATCTTGACATGCTAAAACAGAACACTCGCAACAAGGTGAACAGCATCTCTCAACAATATGGATTATTGCAACTCATCACAGAACAAACACATTACACAGAATCATCAGAATCACTAATCGATCTCTTTCTAGTTTCTTTTATAGCGATCGTGTGTGTCAGTGATGTAGGCGACCCATTCCTGGGTCAAAACACATTGTACCACTGCCCAATATTCTGATCTTTCAAACAAGAGAAGCACTAGTTTCAAACGTAAAGTCTGGCAATATAACATTGGGGATGATGCAACACTCAGGGAACGAACTTCACAATTTAACTGGGACTCACTGATGCATACAGACATTGATACATGTACAACAAACATAACTCACACAATCATACGACTAGCAGAAGAATCGATTCCAAATAAATCAGTAACGGCGAGACAATCAGACCCACCATGGATGCATAACGAAATTAGAAAATACATACGAAAACGCAGAAGGACATATAACAAAGCAACAAATACACAACTACATCACTGGGATAAATACAAACGTACCAGAAACAAGACACTTACGCTTATAAGACATGCTAGAAACACTATTAAAACCACATTAGCAGAACAATTAAAAGATGAACATTTGGAACCACGTGATTCTTGGAAAACACTTAAGCCACTGATAAAAAAGAACAACACAAACACAAGGATACCTCAACTAATGAAACAGCAAATTGCCTCAATACTTTCTTCCAACCATTGACACTACTATATGACTCTAAAATGAAACGCACAGCTACAACCATAGGCACACACGCACCAAAGGTAGCTAATTTAGTCATTGCTCCGGATGAGGTCACTTCTACGCTAAGCATACATAAAACTGGAAAAGCATCTGGCCGGATAGCATTAACAACAGGGTTTTGAAAGAACTTTCGGTTGAATTAGCGGCACCAATATCTTCATTGTTTAATTATTATGACCATAAGTAAAGTCCTTATATAAGTAGAAACTATTACTATCAGCAACATTACAGCACCAACACGTAGCATACTATTAGAACGACATGCACAACTCAACTAACAAAACATACTACTTTTCACTCACGTTCACAAGTACATTAAAGACACAAAACGGTTTTCATAACATTACATCATACACTCACCATATGAAACGCCTGCTCAGTGTCCGTACATGTACGGGCCTGTGGCATCTAAATCTGAATTGCTCTCCTCCAATTTTTGATTTTGTTTTCTATCTCCAATCCAATATTATCATAGCGTGGTTGTGTAGTTTGATGATAAGTGCATTTGGTCTTTCTGTTGCACAACCGCCATCACCATCATATCTTAATATCTAATTCGAAATTAATCACATATTTTCACATTCCAAAACTATTGAGTTACTCAATACATGCACATGTATTTGATAGTAATTTTGTTGCCTAATATAAACGGTATGTTTTGTAATTGATTCGAAGCAAAGAGGTAACCATGCAAGCAGGTTGCTTTCTCCTCAATCCTACATGCATGTACATATTATTTATGCTTGACTATGTTTATTCAAAGAAATAAATATTGTTTATATAATAAACTAAATACATAATGGGCCTTAAATATAAATAAGGGGTCTGATCGGCTAAAGATATCGACATAGAATCACTTGCCCTGCTCCACTTGAAGTTCGAATCCCACTAGGGGTGTAGACTTATTTCATTTGAGGAAGCTAGCACGTGCACATACACGTGCTATACGTGCACATCTTAAAGAGAATATCCCTTGTGTGTCTTGGATGCTTATTTGCTGCCTTCCATGCAAATATAGAAAGTTGAAAACAGTGGAATAACACATTTTATTTCTCACTTCCTTGTAAGTAAAGTGTTTGTTTATTATAGTGTCACCCCTATTTAAAGGGCCAGTCATTTCTGACTTATGAGACACCTCTTTTTATGAACATCAGTACTTCCCGAATCCTATGCTTGTATGACAGGCGCCAGGCTGGTAGGCAATCGGTAACCATTATTTAACTAGCTGGCGGCTCACCAACCGGCCATATCAGAACGAACCCCTGACGAGATTCGAACCTTCGACCTCCCGCTCCGTAGGCGGACGCCTTAACCACTGGGCCACGGTCCTTGTATGTTTGGTACCTAACCGCTACAAATTGAAATATCGCGAACATATTCGGACTCAAGCTGTCAATGATGTCACTTGTGGTCTTCTACAAACGACGTTATATTTCCATATAGTGATTGCTTGCACCGTTTAATATCATAAAATCACTTTTCACCAAAAAAAGGAAAATCATTTTGTTTGCTTAGTTTAACCATATTTTATATTTTCAATATTTACATCATGTTGTAACATTAATATACAAGAGCAAATGCAACATTTGTTTGCTTAAACGAATGATCGATCGAATATTATTGCATTCATGAACATAGACATCTATTATTATCATCACTCGTTGTTAGCATGCATCACTCATTGCTAGCATGCATCACTCGTTGCTAGCATGCATCACTCGTTGCTAGCATGCATCACTCGTTGCTAGCATGTATCACTCGTTGCTAGCATGCATCACTCGTTGCTAGCATGCATCACTCGTTGCTAGCATGCATCACTCGTTGCTAGCACGAATCACTCTTTGCTAGCACGCATCACTCGTTGCTAGCATGCACCACTCGTTGCTAGCATGCATCACTCGGTGTTAGCATGCATCACTGGTTGTTAGCATGTATCACTCGTTGCTAGCATGTACCACTCGTTGCTAGCATGCATCACTCGTTACTAGCATGCATCACTCGTTGCTAGCATGAACCACTCGTTGCTAGTATGCATCACTCGTTGCTAGCATGCATCACTCGTTGCTAGCATGCATCACTCGTTGCTAGCATGCATCACTCATTGCTAGCATGCATCACTCGTTGCTAGCATGCATCACTCGTTGCTAGCATGCATCACTCGTTGCTAGCACGCATCACTCGTTGCTAGCACGCATCACTCATTGCTAGCATGCATCACTCATTGCTAGCATGCATCACTCGTTACTAGCATGCATCACTCGTTGCTAGCATGCATCACTCGTTGCTAGCATGTACCACTCGTTGTTAGCATGCACCACTCGTTGCTAGCATGCATCACTCGTTGCTAGCATGCATCACTCGTTGCTAGCATGCATCACTCGTTGCTAGCATGCATCACTCGTTACTAGCATGCATCACTCGTAGCATGCATCACTCGTTGTTAGCATGCATCACTCGTTGCTAGCATGCATCACTCGTTGCTAGCATGCATCACTCATTGCTAGCATGCATCACACGTTGCTAGCATGCATCACTCGTTGCTAACATGCATCACTCGTTGCTAGCATGCATCACTCGTTGCTAGCATGCATCACTCGTTGCTAGCACGAATCACTCGTTGCTAGCACGCATCACTCGTTGCTAGCATGCACCACTCGTTGCTAGCATGCATCACTCGGTGTTAGCATGCATCACTCATTGTTAGCATGTATCACTCGTTGCTAGCATGCACCACTCGTTGCTAGCATGCATCACTCGTTACTAGCATGCATCAATCTTTAATAGCATGCATCACTCGTTGCTAGCATGCACCACTCGTTGCTAGCATGCATCACTCGTTACTAGCATGCACCACTCTTTGCTAGCATGCATCACTCGTTGCTAGCATGCATCACTCGTTGCTAGCATGCATCACTCGTTACTAGCATGCATCACTCGTTGCTAGCATGCATCAATCGTTGCTAGCATGCATCACTCGTTACTAGCATGCATCACTCGTTGCTAGCATGCATCACTCGTTGCTAGCAGGTATCACTCGTTGCTAGCATGTATCACTCGTTGCTAGCAGGCATCACTCGTTGCTAGCAGGCATCACTCGTTGCTAGCATGTATCACTCGTTGCTAGCAGGCATCACTCGTTGCTAGCATGCATCACTCGTTGCTAGTAGGCATCACTCGTTGTTAGCATGCATCACTCGTTGCTAGCATGCATCACTCGTTGCTAGCATGCACCACTCGTTGCTAGCATGCATCACTCGTTGCTAGCACGCATCACTCGTTGCTAGCATGCATCACTCGTTGCTAGCATGCATCACTCGTTGCTAGCACGCATCACTCGTTGCTAGCACGCATCACTCATTGCTAGCATGCATCACTCATTGCTAGCATGCATCACTCGTTGCTAGCAGGCATCACTCGTTGTTAGCATGCATCACTCGTTGCTAGCATGCATCACTCGTTGCTAGCATGCACCACTCGTTGCTAGCATGCATCACTCGTTGCTAGCACGCATCACTCGTTGCTAGCATGCATCACTCGTTGCTAGCATGCATCACTCGTTGCTAGCACGCATCACTCGTTGCTAGCACGCATCACTCATTGCTAGCATGCATCACTCATTGCTAGCATGCACCACTCGTTACTAGCATGCATCACTCGTTACTAGCATGCATCACTCGTTGCTAGCATGCATCACTCGTTGCTAGCATGTACCACTCGTTGTTAGCATGCACCACTCGTTGCTAGCATGTATCACTCGTTGCTAGCATGCATCACTCGTTGCTAGCATGCATCTCTCGTTGCTAGCATGCATCACTCGTTACTAGCATGCATCACTCGTAGCATGCATCACTCGTTGTTAGCATGCATCACTCGTTACTAGCATGCATCACTCGTTACTAGCATGCATCACTCGTAGCATGCATCACTCGTTGTTAGCATGCATCACTCGTTACTAGCATGCACCACTCGTTGCTAGCATGCATCACTCGTTGCTAGCATGCATCACTCGTTGCTAGCACGAATCACTCTTTGCTAGCACGCATCACTCGTTGCTAGCATGCACCACTCGTTGCTAGCATGCATCACTCGGTGTTAGCATGCATCACTGGTTGTTAGCATGTATCACTCGTTGCTAGCATGTACCACTCGTTGCTAGCATGCATCACTCGTTACTAGCATGCATCACTCGTTGCTAGCATGAACCACTCGTTGCTAGTATGCATCACTCGTTGCTAGCATGCATCACTCGTTGCTAGCATGCATCACTCGTTGCTAGCATGCATCACTCATTGCTAGCATGCATCACTCGTTGCTAGCATGCATCACTCGTTGCTAGCATGCATCACTCGTTGCTAGCACGCATCACTCGTTGCTAGCACGCATCACTCATTGCTAGCATGCATCACTCATTGCTAGCATGCATCACTCGTTACTAGCATGCATCACTCGTTGCTAGCATGCATCACTCGTTGCTAGCATGCAGCACTCGTTACTAGCATGCACCACTCGTTGCTAGCATGCAGCACTCGTTACTAGCATGCATCACTCGTTGTTAGCATGCATCACTCGTTACTAGCATGCATCACTCGATGATAGCATGCATCACTCATTGCTAGCATGCATCACTCGATGCTAGCATGCATCACTCGATGATAGCATGCATCACTCATTGCTGGCATGCATCACTCGATGCTAGCATGCATCACTCGATGATAGCATGCATCACTCATTGCTAGCATGCATCACTCGATGCTAGCATGCATCACTCGTTGTTATCATGCATCACTCGTTGCTAGCATGCATTACTCGTTACTAGCATGCATCACTCGTTGTTAGCATGCATCACTCGTTGCTAGCATGCATCACTCGTTACTAGCATGCATCACTCGTTGTTAGCATGCATCACTCGTTACTAGCATGCATCACTCGTTGTTAGCATGCATCATTCGTTACTAGCATGCATCACTCGTTGTTAGCATGCATCACTCGTTACTAGCATGCATCACTCGTTGTTAGCATGCATCACTCGTTGCTAGCATGCATCACTCGTTACTAGCATGCATCACTCGTTACTAGCATGCATCACTCGTTGTTAGCATGCATCACTCGTTGCTAACATGCATCACTCGTTGCTAGCATGCATCACTTGTTGCTAGCATGCATCACTCGTTGCTAGCATGCATCACTCGTTGCTAGCCTGCATCACTCGTTGATAGCATGTATCACTCGTTGCTAGCATGCATCACTCGTTACTAGCATGCATCAAGCCTCACTCGTTGCTAGCATGCATCACTCGTTGCTAGCATGCATCACTCGTTGCTAGCATGCTTCACTCGTTGCTAGCATGCATCACTCGTTGCTAGCATGCATCACTCGTTGCTAGCATGCATCACTCGTTACTAGCATACATCACTCGTTGCTAGCATACATCACTCGTTGCTAGCATGCATCAATCGTTGCTAGCATGCATCACTCGTTGCTAGCATCCCTCGTGGTAATAATGCTTCCAATGTTCATTCGATGAAATACAATTCGACCATAACCTGAATGAAACATCTTCTTAGTATTAGTGTACGAATGAATGCTTTTTAAATCGAGTAATCATCCAAATGTGTATTTCCACAAGTGGAAAAACGATATATTTTATGGTTTCTAATGAACTATACGGAGAACAATATGGTTTCTGACTGAAATACAGATTCATAGATCACCTGTAGATAGCAGTTTGTGTCTTTCTAAGACATCACATGTTTAAATGACCTATTATGAAGTTCATACTGGTATCACCAATAGCATTTACATTGTACTGAGTTGGTGTGTGTTTTACGTTTATTTATCGTCGCTACCGGTTACCCATATGAGCGACGCCACCTGAAGAGATTAGTCATTTTAGATTTATTGAGGATAGTGCAATGATACAGACAGAGACCCATTCCAGAGTCTCCTCTGGTTCCTTTACGTACATGGTGTAAAGCACCGACACGAGACCTCGGTTTGTACTGAGTTAGTTTAGTTTATACAATTTATATTAGCTCGATTGCGAAACATGTTCTTTCAACTTATATAAATCACTCTCGATACCTCATTCCTGATGGAATCCATCGCCACGAGGGAGAGAGAAGAGGCAACGTGGAATTTAAATGCCTTGCCTAAGAGCACAATCGTAACGGCTTCAGAGGGGCTCGAACTCCGGGAATTTCACACCTGAAGCGAACGCGCTATCAAGCGTTGTTCTTCAACAACATAAGCAAATCAATAGCCACACAGCAACTCTGTAACACTTGCCATCAAATGTGTACTCCCCATTCCATATAAGTGTAAATTGTTTATATAATGATATAACCCGTGTTAACAAGTTTACACAAACCTTTAATTATTCAATATAACGTGTAATATAAAGTGGGCAACGCCCTAATTTACCGTCAACACCGGAAGTACTATATGGCAAATATAATTGTATACTTTTATTCAGTTTCTTTTCTTCGGGTCTAGTGTTTACGGTCGCTGACTTGTATACCACTGAAACCTATCATCACTGATGGTCACGCGTTCGAGCCCCGCTCAGGCCGTGTCTCATTTATATGAAAAAGTTGGCAGTTTCTTATGGAGGTTGGTGCACCCAAGTAATGGTTAACTGCTGGAGCCTGCCCAGGAAAGGTGCTGCTAGGTAAACTGCCCGCCGGCGATATAGCCCAAAATGGTGCTGATGCAGGCGTAAAACCCGAAAAATAATAATAATAAATAATATTCTTTTCTCCGACTGCCTAGAGCCTCATTTCACCTCAAAACACAACCGCACAACCATTTAAGTAAAATTTGTGTTAACGTTAGTATTAACAAAATGAGTTCCGGTATAATTTTCAAGTTATTTTCTTGTCTGCTGTCAAGATAGAAAACGACAGACAACCCATATTCATTTACATATAGTATCACCGTATTCACCGTCCCTGTGGTTAAGGCGTTATGGCCGGTTGGTGAGCCGCCAGCTAGTTAAATAATGGTTACCGATTGCCTACCAGCCTGGCGTCTGGCACACAAGCATAGGATTCGGGAAGTACTGATGTTCATAAAAAAAGAGGTGTCTCATAAGTCAGAAATGGCTGGCCCTTTAAATAGGGGTGACTATATAATAAACAAAACACACTATAGTATTTGTTTTATAAGTATCTGTTTATTGTCAGAAAATAGCTAATATACAAAAGTGCACGCAACCACTAAACACAGCAGTGGACAAGAAAATGACATATTCTTCTGTTTCATGCAACAGTGAAAATTAGCATTTCCTTTCACTGAGAAAACTCATTCATTCATTAGAATGTATAAAAAAGGCAATCCTCAACGATTCCAGAAGTGACTTGTAATATTACGAGGCAATGCACTGGAAAATGTGCTTAGCACTCCCATTCTATTTATAATAACAACCGCCGTTGGCACTAAGACGCCGACACACTTGTGTGAAATACGTATTATAAAAATTGCAGCTGGTCATAATGGTAATATATTTGGGTAACTGACTGGAACATTGTGCTGAGCATACAAATTATATTACTAAGTTAAACGTACACAAACTAGCCACCTTAGTGTGTGTGTGTGTGTTTTACGTTTACTTATCGTCGCTACCGGCTGCCCATATGAGCTACGCTCCCTGAAGAGATTAGTCATTTTAGATTTTGGAGGATAGTGCAATGATACAGACAGACCCCTGGTTCTTTTGCGTGCATCGTGTACAGCACCGACACGAGACCTAGGTTTACAGTCCCATCTCAAAGACTGTTAATTTTATTAGGGTCAGACGGGGGTTTGAACCTGCGATCCATGGATTACCAGTCCAACGTGTTAACCACTGGACTACAGCTCCGTCTGTCCTTAGTTTATAAACATTAGCGCAAATTAAACGTCTTAGCACGCTCGCCCACATTGTTCATCATCATCATCATCATCATCATCATCATCATCATCATCATCATCATCATCATCATCATCATCATCATCATCATCATCATCATCATCATCATCATCATCATCATCATCATCATCATCATCATCATCATCATCATCATCATCATCATCATCATCATCATCATCAATCATCATCATCATCATCATCATCATCATCAATTGTTCATTGTGCTTAGGGACTATGTTTTCGTAATACAACAGGAGCGTGTATAGCACCATTCATTCGAATGTTCAGTATTACGCTACAACTGACTTTACCCCCATCGTCCCACAAATACAGTAGTGAAGGAATCACAATCCTTCCCACAAGATGAAATTGTTTTAACTTTTATTTCTTATTTTGTATAAAGATATCTACATGACAGTAGATCAAAACTTGTGTTTTGCTAATTAGTTATACTTCTAATTATTAAATAACGTATATGTGTTTAACCCTTTCAACACCACATACCTCTAAATAGGCTTACAAAATGTGTAGATCCAGATGAGCCGGCTCGTGACGAGCACTTTTTTCAGTGATATGACTATTTTTAGACATAATTACCCATTTTGATAAATGAACTTGTCCATATGTGATTTTCTGATTCATTTATTGGTTTATGAATATCATGGACCAGTCCATGTGAGTTACTTGGTGTTGAATGGGTTAACGTGTCGTCAAACCAGTGTTATATAATTGAAGACCATATGATAGGTATGCAGACGGATCTGTAGCCCAGTGGTAAAACGCTGGACTGGTAATCCAGGAATCGCAGGTTCGATCCCCCGTCTAACCCTAATACAATTAACAGTCTTTCAGATGGGACGTTAAACCGAGGTCTCGTGTCGGTGCTTTATACCGTGCACGTAAAAGAACGAGAGGAGACACTGGAATGGGTCTCTGTCTGTATCATTGCACTATCCTCCAAACATCTAAAATGACTAATCTCTTCAGGAGGCGTCGCTCATATGGGCAACCGGTATCGACGATAAATAAACGTAAAACACACATAGGTATGCAGATGACGACAACCTGACGATTCCTGAAGTATCACATTCTACAAATCTGTCCCAAATATTGTGATATGCGAATTTTTTTATTTTTATTTTTATTTTTTTTTATTATTATACAAATTTATTTTAGCTCGATTGCGAAACAAGTTCTTTCAACTTATATAAATCACTCTCGAGACCTCATTCCTGATGGAATCCATCGCCACGAGGGAGAGAAGAGGCAACGTGGAATTTAAATGCCTTGCCTAAGGACACAATCGTAACGGCTCCAGCGGGGCTCGAACTCCAGACCTTTCGCACCTGAAGCGAACGCGCATCCACTGCACCATCACGACTTCCACCATGATATGCGAATTCAATTAGTATCAACACAACCGGTACCACCATGCATACGCAATGCGTCCCGATTGATCACCATGACAGTCCCACCAAAACATTTATGCATTACCAACAGACATGTTCATCATCTTACAACAGTCTAACTCTACATCATAAAACACCAGATGAATTTGCCAATGGTGGAACAGTATGTCAAAAACGTATTTCTTTATTTGTACGTTTATTTATCTTCGCTACCGGTTACCTGTTTGAGCGACGCCTCCGGAGGTAATTAGTCATCTTAGATTTTGGTGGATAGTGTAATGACACAGGTAGAGACCTATGCCAGAGACTCATCTGGTTCGTTTACGTGCGCGTGCAGTGTAAATCACCGACACGAAACCGCGGTTTAAAGTCCCATCTGAAAGACTGTTCATGTTATTAAGTGTCCGTACAAACCCATCGCGTACGACGGGCCAGCTGTACTCGGAAAGTATATTAATATGAAAGCATTCCTACTTTCCTCAGTACTTACTCGAGTACATACAATAAATTGAATGCTACATTACTGGAGAGACGAATTGTCCATTCACGGCTCTCCTTAGGGCCACATCCTCCAAATTATGTCATACCACAGCAGCAAAAACCTTCTGTGGATTTCGTTGTCGAAGTACTAGACACAGTTTGCAGCTGCGGGCTGTACCTAGGTCCCGGCGTGCACGGTATGGAGGTTTGTCCTGACATGTAGATGCCCTGACAGGTAGATGTCCTGACAGGTAGACCTGTCTCAATATCAGTTAATTATACATCCTATGATATATATTTCATTTCTATGCACTGACACGGCAACTGCACATACTACTAGTGAGATGGTACTGCAGAATATGTAGATATGACGGATAATAGTAGATTGGTTTTGGTGGTGTGAGATAAGTCTGTCTAACCAGGTAGACACTTTATGCTAAATATAGATCACGAACAAGTCCGGTATTTTCCGTTTATTTCCGCGTCCAAATTTGTATCATTTCATTGGATATCGGTAAAATCCCCAACACGTCCGTGAAATTGCAGCATTATAATAACAATGTTACGTCATCAATGAGGCAATCAATGAGACAGAACCTTGTTCTTTGAACGCATCTTCAGCCCTCGGGTGGCATTTCCTTATATGCAACTCTTGGAGATGCTAGATTCACTTTATTGAGTTTATTTAGTTCTGATTGCCGGAAATTGATCAATGCATTAGAGGAATTACATGCGTTTAGGAAATTAGAAAATATCTAAAATTAGCTTTTAATTCCAGCTTTGATTTACAAATGGTTTAATTCCTGAGAAATGGCTATAGCTCCACGGATTTGTCATGCAATGTGTGATAAGAACTTAAGCATGATATGTAACGGCCATATTTAGCACACACTCATTGATCAAACTCACAAGTTTGAAACTGTATGTAACACATTTATTCTAATTTCGTCTTGGATTCTCAAGGGCTCTCGAAACACACTTCATTTCAGAACCGCCCGTACAATAATTAATTTAACATACTTATAGCCGATTCCTCAAATTAATCTTGTGGATATTTGTGTCAGACATTTCGAATATTGAATTTTTGTTCTATCGATTAATCTATTCAGGCCGAATTAGAGGATTCTTGATGTGTGTCATTCCAACCACCTGCGTTTAGCGCAGTGTCCGATTATCGCAGTGGTTAGCGCGCTCGCTTCTCACCAATGTAACCAGGGTTCGATCCTCGGACCGGGAAGTATGTTAGATGGTACGGTTGTCGCCAGCTCGGACAGGTGGGTTTTCTCCGGGTACTCCGGTTTCCTCCCACACGAATGACGACATATATGCTTTCATCCGCGCCAACGAGAGTGATTAGTATAAGTTGTTAACTTTTAAACCACTGGTGTTTGAAACCTCTATATCTTTGAGTAAGGGGGCATCCGTGATCGGGTGGTTAAGGTCGTTGACTTCAAATCACTTGCCAACACCATTGCTGGTTCGTATCCCATTGTGGGTGTCGAGTTCTTTCAAGTGAGGAAGTATCATAGCTGGTCTGCGAAATGTCGGTGATTCAACCCCGGGTTACCGCCCATACATTAAATACTGCTCGGAGACACCTGGGTTCTTCCACCACCAATAATAACTGGATAGTCGCCTGTTGATGCGACATTAAACATCAAAAACAAACACATGCGTGTAGAGCAGTCCGATTGGTTGCCAAGTGACGTCCTGGTCTCGCATAAAAAGAATGATGTTAGGACATAGCCGGCCGTACGCGGATGTGATGTCATTTGTTACGTTGTCCAATAAACTTGGTGTCCAAATAACGTTGTATCATTGTCCAAATAACGTCGTATCATTGTCCAAATAACGTCGTATCATTGTCCAAGTAACGTTGTATCATTGTCCAAGTAACGTTGTATCATTGTCCAAGTAACGTTGTATCATTGTCCAAAGTAACGCTGGGGTGTCGAATTCTTTCAAGTGAGGAAGCTATCCAGCTTCGGTAGTTTTATCCGGGAGCCCGCTCGTGCCTGTACTACTGCTCGGGTGTGAGGGAGTGCGCACGGGTTCCTCTTCCACCAATACTAGCTGGAGAGTCGACGTATAACCTACGCTGTTTGTGCAACTTTAAGCCACAAAAAAACAACAAACACACCAGACACGATCTGTGTACACGCATTATACTAAATCATCTAGACACGTTTGTATCATCGACTTAATAATTATATTTTCCGTTGTAACTATTTTTAACCAATATTTTACAACTTTTACATATCTACATATATACAATGGGTATCTTCCAAGTTCATAATATACAGCTACATTACTAGTTGATTGCTTAACACCAAGAACTAACTTGCAGAATTTCAAGTGCAATGTCTCTAAATGTTTAGCTTTTGAAAATCAATAAAGGAACAGTATAATCTATTGTTCTTGTTTAATATGTGTTCAATTAAAGAATGCAAAATAAAAATTGCATCTACTGTCGAACGACCCTTACGAAATCCAAATTGTGCATCGGAAATAATACTATTGTTTTCACACCAGTTTGTAATGCGACTATTTAATATGCAAGTAAATAATTTACCAAAGTTACTTAATAGGGTAATGCCTCGATAATTGTTGGCGTCATCTTTGTCACCTTTTTTGTATACAGGTACAATAAAACCCTTTGTCCAGCTTTCTGGGAAATTGCCGGAATTTAAAATAACTTTAAAAATATCAACGATGTGGCTAGCTAAAATATCGCCCGTTTCTAAGAAATATTCATTTAACAAATTGTCATCAGACGTGGCTATATATAGATAGATCTAAATCCTTAAATATGATAGTTGATGCATTGAAATCGTTTGTTTCATTAAATTCTTCAGATTCTGTATGCTTAGACTGTTTTATATCGTCGAACATAGTAGCAAAATGTTTGAAGAAAGCATCAGACGAAATATTAGCACTTTTCTTATTAGTTGACTTCCTAAAGTGCTTCCAGAATTCTCGAGGCTTACATAGTTTTAGGGATTCAAACTCCTGTGCCTGCTTTAATTTATAACGATGTCCTTTAGACTTAATGCATCTGTTATAGATGGCCTTTAGCCTCGTCAGTTCTGTCCTATTTTCCGTGGATCGACATCTATTAAACCGTACTAGAGCTTGCTTATAATTATGTTTGTGTAGTTTGCAATCATCATCAAACCACTTGTTAGTATCATCAACTATGTTTAATAATCGTGTCATTTTGAGTGATATCTTATGGAAAAGTGGGTCGCTCACTTCACGCATAATAGACGTAAATGATTTCACCAATGTATCAGTATCATTTAAATCATTGCTATGATAATCATGAATAATGCGATTAAAATATGGCAATTTACTTATTAAACCTGTATGGAATTCATTCCTATGAACATCGGACCAAGTAGTGTATTCGTGTTGCTCTACACAGTCTACTATTTCGTCAACGAGCGGAAAGCAAATATGTATATGCAACGGGGCGTGGTCGCTAAATTCATTAAAGGCACCAACTTTAAATTTGTTCACACAATTGAAATATTGTTCATGTAATAATAGATAATGTATGACTGAACTAGCTGAATTATTGAAATAAGTATAATTTCCGCAAATATCATCGTGCAGACGACCATTTGCTATACGTAGTGAGGTAGCCTTGCACAAGTCGAGTAATTTGTTACCATGTGAGTTACTCCCCTTGTCTTGATTAGCGCGCATTAACATATTATCAGGTAGATAGTTATCAGCATCCAGATCAGCGATATACATGTCGGCATCAATGTAATCCTTTTTGCAGGAGACCCTAGCATTGCAATCGCCGGAGACCAGAACCTTTCCCATAGAGTCATACAGATAAATATCATTTTGCAATAGTTCAAACAGATCCGCATCGATAAGATTTGTAATTGGAGAAGTATCTCCCCACATATATACAGCAGCAAAATATACATCAGATTTGTATCCAAACAATCTTTTATCAAATTTTAACCAGATTATTGTGTCATGTACATTTTTCACTATGGAAATACCGTCTTTAAGAACATCTCTACAATAAATGACAATACCACCGCTATTGCGCCTGGCGTTGTGGTGTCTATACTTTCTATAGAAGTTAAAGCAGTGGTAGCCGTCTAATTCTATATCACTAGTTTTGCATGTCCATGATTCTAGCAACACAATTATGTCATGTTCAGTCAATAATTTTACAAAGTCTGAATTTCCGCACTTACTAGAAGTAAGGCCATTACAGTTCCATACTAAACACTTTAGTTCACCCTCCGCGCCTTCCTAACTGCCTGCATCTTTCACTGGACGTCCGTTCACATATAGCGTGTCGTAGCTTATCCATGCAGTTTTCCCCTGGTCCTTGGCCTTTTTCATTACCTTCACAAGCTCACGTCGTTTTGCTGCCACTTCGGGTGTGAATTGGTCAGTTACATAGAGGTTTGTTCCTTTCAATTTGTAGCTTGATTTCCTGACAAGTTCGCGATTCGGGAATAAATTGAATTTACACACACTACGACGGTGGTACCTTGCTGAAGCTTCTCCAGCAGTTGTGGGCTGTCCAATTCTGTGGGCGCGTTCTATTTTCATATTGTCAACAATATCGTGTGCAATACCTAATTTCTCCTTCATTAGGTTCCTCACTATGTATGTAGTTTGTTCTGGCTTTTCGTTGGCTAATTCAGGCACGTTACCAAATATAATATTGTTACGCATGGACTGTGCTTGCAGATAAGTTACAGTATTCCTAAGCTCTATGTTGTCCTGTGCCATCTGAGTAAGTTTATCTTGACAGAAACCTGTAGCAAGTTCAACATTATCTACTTTATCCTCTACGCGGTTAATCTTCTCATCTGCAGCTTTACTCCTAGTGTCCATATGTACCCACAACTTTTTAAGCTCCTTGTCAAAACTATCTACTTTCTGCTCTAACGTATCCAGAGTCTTAAGCTTTCTGTCCATATCACCAATTCTTAGATCAATCCGACACAGGATTGCTAACACATCACTCAAACTCGGGCTTTCATTGACCTGGTCTTTCACACTCCCAGTTGCACCACACACTGTCTTAACGGAACCACCAGCTTCATCCGTAACATTGTTACTCATACTTGCTTCTACAGACGTAGATTCCTCACTTAGAGATTGCAGCACACTGAAGGAATTATTAGTGTTAATAGTTGCTTGTATATCACTAGTGTTTCTTTCTTGGGATATTGGCTCTGATTCACTTCCAATGTCGCCAGTTTGAAGTTCATCACATGGTGTCTCTGTTAGCCCACCATATTTGATCACCTTACTGCAGTTCAGATCGTCGTCGCTTTCACTATTCTTTTTCCGTTTGATATGTTTTTTCTTGACCATAGTTTACTAAACTAATGCAATAATACATACATACCCTTTCATTCTTCTCACTCGTTTCCAGCAACTGCTATTCTTCAAACACTGTCATTATAATAATATTGGACTGCTTTCAAATGACCAGAGTATTTTATTAAAATGTTATGGTAAACGTACTAAATTAACAGTTACTATTAGTAAGATCGTGTTACATAAGTGTGTGTTTTAAGTAAGATATAAACCTCAAATGGATCCAATATGTAAACTATTGACACTGTCTTCGGCGCTACACGCCTCACACAGTCCAATATTTTACATATTGGATGGTGTTCGGCTTATATCCTATTCATAATTATCAACGTGGACGTTTTCGGATTCAAATCACAAGTGACGTCGTCTAGCACGACGTTCTATCCATTTAGCCATTTAGTGTGGTTTACGTTTATTTATCGTCGCTACCGGATGCCCATATGAGCGACGCCTCCTGAAGAGATTAGTCATTTTAGATTTGTGGAGGATAGTGCAATGATACAGATAGAGACCCATTACAGAGTATCCTCTGGTTCTTTTACGTGTACGGTGTAAAGCACCGACACGAGACCTCGGTTTAATGTCCCATCTGAAAGACTGTTAATTTTATTAGGGTCAGACGGGCGATCGAACCTGCGATCCCTGGATTACCAGTCCAGCGTTTTACCACAGGACTATAGATCCGTCTACATTTAGTGCGAGGTTGATTCGTTTTAAATCATAAAAAAGCACTCTTCAGCCTAAAATACAAAGACGAGTGTTCATTCGGTGAGATGGAATGAGAGACACCGATGAGTTACTGCCCTTGAATACTCCCTAAAAGTAGATATGTCCTATTAAGTGTTTCCTCTGTTTTTATCGTTGTTTCCTTTGCACAACATACTAGCAATTGTATTCCACTATCGTTTCTTATGAGTATTAAATTACTATATCTTGACAGATCGCATACAGTATATGCAATGGGTACTTATTTGTAAAACAATGTTATCAGTTAATTAACACGATTTTGATAACATTACATTTATCATATCACAACATCTGGTTAGGGAACAACAATAAAAACAAAGGATTCTAACTAAAAGGACCAATTCACATTTTGGATTAAATCAGACTTTATCTGCCAAGGGAGGTAATAGAAAATTAGAAGTGTGTCTCATTCGATCAGAAACTGAAAGAAACTAATATCGACTATGTTATTAGACCTACAAGTACATGCGTGTATGATAAATTTGTAAATCACTGCAACTCATTTGCTAATAGCATTGCCACTAAGCTAGTTTTATCTCAATAGTTGTTCGAAGTTACACGGCAGAAACTCTGTATTATATTTAACGGATGCTAATGCAGAAAATGGTTAATTCGTTGATGATTCAAAAACCTAATACAGTGTTATTCATTGGTGATTCAAAAACCTAATACAGTGCTATTCATTGGTGATTCAAAAACCTAATACAGTGCTTAATCGGATAATGTGACTAATCTCTTCATATTCTGTCTCCAGGTGATCAAAAGTGACGTTTCTTCACATGCGTATTATCATATTACACACATCAGTGATCAGTTTAGCAAAACCATTGATTGTTATGATCACATCTACAGATCTGCAAATGTAATCAAGAAATTTATTAAAAATAAAGCAGATGTTTTATGCTCATTACCCGGCCGCAGCGGATTGTTTTCTTGACTGATTGCAGGCCCGTAGCCACACTGAGGCACACCGAGGCGGCTGCCTCTGTTAAAATTTCCAAAGCAAAAAAAAATGCAAAATTTAATCAATAAAATGCAAACAATATGCCTTTGTTGTATAAAATGTTGACTGCTAGAGAGCTGAATGGTCAGTACATACGTATACGTCTAAACTCATTAAATCAGAAAACGCAGGAAATCGCTTCTATACCTCGCTTTTTCATCCGCGCCAGAGTGATTAATATAAGTTGTTAGAACTTGCTTCGCAATCATCGTTAAACTTTAAACTCACAATAGCAATGCAATGTTTTATTAAAATTATTATTAATATAAGTTCTTAGAACTTGCTTCGCAACCATCGTTAAACTTTAAACTCACAATAGCAATGCAATATTTTATTAACATTATTATTAATATAAGTTGTTAGAACTTGCTTCGCTATCATCGTTAAACTTTAAACTCACAATAGCAATGCAATATTTTATTAACATTATTATTAATATAAGTTGTTAGAACTTGCTTCGCTATCATCGTTAAACTTTAAACTCACAATAGCAATGCAATGTTTTATTAAAATTATTATTAATATAAGTTCTTAGAACTTGCTTCGCAACCATCGTTAAACTTTAAACTCACAATAGCAATGCAATATTTTATTAAAATTATTATTAATATAAGTTGTTAGAACTTGCTTCGCAACCATCGTTAAACTTTAAACTCACAATAGCAATGCAATATTTTATTAAAATTGCTATCATAAAAACGGGACACTCTCATACGGTGGAACTTCTTTTTTAAACATTTATTGGGATATATTAGATAGTGTGTTTAATCATAGTTTATTTTGCTCTATTATGACACAGAATCTACATACAATATATACAAAGAAAGCAAAATATGGTCGAGCCACACGTTCTTACAACATTAGACACTGCTCTTCCCAAATAGTTAGTTATTTTATAGTCCCAACTCTCCAGATATTATTGGTGGAGGAAGACGTCGGGTACACCGGCCTAGCAGTATTTCAGTCACGTACGGATTCCCGGTACAACCACCGATTTTCCGCAAGCCACTTGGATAGCTTCCTTATCGTGATTAGAAACCACTCGGCCATGGCTTGCTGAATGTCAGTGGTTTAACCCGGTGACCACCCACGCCTGAAATACTGCTCGGAGGGGCACCCGGTTTCTTCCTCCATCAATAATAGCTGGAGAGTCGCCATATAACCTAAGCCGTTGGTGCGACGTTAAGAACAGAACAGAACAGATAATTTATTTCGATTTGTACAAAGTACATCATCATATACAAATTATTACATACAATATATATATATTATCACGTCATAAACAGTGATGTGCTTAAACAAATTTACTCATACATAGAGGATGAACAAAACTGGTCTCTTAGAATGAAGCTCCAAGTACAACGAAACAAACTGTGAAATCAACAACGATGGCAGAGTTGTCAACCACAGCCTGTCCCTATTTATATTAAAACGTCTTACCCTATAAATTAGAAAATACAGACGGATCTGTAGTCCAGTGGTTAACAGGTTGGACGTCTGGTATACCTAGGTCTCGTGACGGTGCTGTAAGTGGTCTGTCTGTATCATTGCACTATCCTCCAAAATCTAAAATTACTAATCTCTTCAGGAGGCGTCGCTCATATGGGCAACCGGTAGCGACGATAAATAAACGTAAAAACATACTGCTTGGAACAAACCTGTGTGATGTACGTAAACACCTATTACCACGGCAACCAAAATACAAGTATCTCTACATTAGGACCCATACATATATATTTTATCATATTGGGGGGGGGGTCCTAGGATAGAGATGTATTGCTTTAGTTGCTTTGTGAATAAAAGCTCAAGTTCCCGTGAATATAACTACAATTCATTACACATCAGCGGGGACATTGTGTGTAAGCGGCCAAGCTAGCTCAGCCAGTAGACCGTTTCCCATGAAAGAGAAGGGTCACGGTTCGCCCTGTGACAGTTTATTGTTATATTTATTTGCCTCTTATTTTCTTAATAAACATTCGACATAAACAATCGACATAAACATTCGACATAAACAATCGTAAAATACAAAGTTTATGACGGTATGTTCAATATAAAATAATCATATTTTACTTCTTTTAACACCTCTTGTCTCTTTCTTTATATATTTCAACTTCCTACCTCAACAATATACACATAGATTTTCTCCGGCGTCAATGCACTATCCTCCAAAATTCTAATACGATTAATCTCTTCAGGAGGCGTCGCTCATATGGGCAACCGGTAGCGACGATACATAAACGTAAAACACACACATTCCGGCGTCAACCTTTTAGTTGTATTTATTGAGAACAATCGCCTGTGAAAGTATATATAAGGTTGAATAAATGAAACCTTATTTCGTCACTCCTGCTTAGCTTTACATTGTTATTAAAGCCTTCCGTGATAGTTAGTTGTAAGCTAGATGTTCAATAATGTATGCTTGTCAGACTTGTGCATGACCGTCAGAGCATATGCCAAATGAAGTGTGTGTTTTACGTTTATTTATCGTCGCTACCGGTTGTCCATATGAGCGACGCCTCCTGAAGAGATTAGTCGTTTTAGAATTTTGGAGGATAGTGCAATGATACAGACAGAGACCCATTCCAGAGTCTCCTCTGGTTCTTTTACGTGCACGATGTAAAGCACCAACACGAGACCTCGGTTTAAAGTCTCATCTGAAAGACTGTTAATTTTATTAGGGTCAGACGGGGGATCGAACCTGCGATCCTTGGATTACCAGTCCAGCGTGTTACCACTGGACTACAGACCCGTCTGTAGAATGGACACCTATATCTCTATTTACATATTAAACGATGCATTCCTGTTCGGAAAGGCACACCTGAACTGTATGCGTGTGTGGTTTACGTTTATGTATCGTCGCTACTGGTTGCCCATATGAGCGACGCCTCCTGTACTGTATGCACCGGGGTATCCTGGTTTTATACTAGCAATGTGAGTGAGACTCACTAACAATGATGTACGCTCACGCAGTTCTTCACTTTTGTGATTTCCGTGTGGTTGTGTGTATTTACGTTTATTTATCGTCGCTACCGGTTGCCCATATGAGCGAAGCCTCCTGAAGAGGTTAGTCATTTTAGATTTTTGGAGGATAGTGCAATGATACAGACAGAGAGAGACACATTCTGAAAGACTGTTAATTGTATTAGGGTCAGACGGGGGATCGAACCTGTGATCCCTGGATTACCAGTACAACGTGTTACCACTGATCCGTGATTTCCTAAGTGGAATGGACTGGGCATAGATATGTCACCTTTTGAATCCTCCACCATTGATACACCACTCGGGAAAGGTCGGACGCGATCTGTGATTACTAATTTGTACACGATGCTCTATTTTTAGAAATTATATAAATTACGATCACGTGACTAGAATGTGATTGGCTGCGGAAAAAGCCGAACAAATGTCGGCCAAATTCTGGATAATATTTCTAAAAAAAGACTATGTTTGTCAAAATAAAATGTTAATAAAGTTTGAATAATATGTGTTTGATTTCAATTGTTTACTGAGACACTTGGTTGTAAAATGGTTTTATAATGAGTACAGTTACATGCTAACCACATTTTTATATTGATTTCGAACAGGAATATATCTCTAAGCTACAAATTATGAATTCTAGACAAAGAGAACATTAAAGCAACATTACATCGTAATAAAGGATGTTTTGGGTAAAATATAATACTAATGTGTGTGTGTTTACAAAAATCGAAATAGTTGCTCAGAAACGATAAAATTCCAAGAAATTTAAACCGTCGTATAAGCGAATTTGTTTATCAACACGCGAAATGTAAACACGCACAGCGCGCATGCGTGAAACAACAGAGGATGTAGAAAACAACGTATATATTTTGAACATGAAATACTATCTATCTATCTTCCTCTAATGTCGAACCCCTCGCGGGGATGTAGAAATGTCAATCAAGTAATTTAATTAAAAAAGACAACGTGGGACAAATGGGGTCGATGCATTCTGAATGTAAACAAGTGCGGACGATGCGTTCCGGTTGTAAACAAGTGCGTGACCGATCGACTCGGAAAGTCCTACTTTCGGTTTCGAGTTTGTTTTATCGCAAAAAAACACTGTTTACCAAATGAACACAAGCACACAAAGTATAATGTTAGAATGTGTAGCAGCATTGCTACGTAAAAATTGAATTTTTCAAATATATTTTATTTCATATGATGCAATGCTGCTTTAAATGGGTCGTACAACATGTTCTATAAACACTAGCTGTCTATCAGAGAAGAATGGACGCCATATTATGTATTTGTCGTATTTGCCTTATTTTATTTTGTCTTGTCGATCGAACAACCAATATCACAAATCAGTTACCAAGTAAGACGCCGAAAATAGCAATCTAATATTAGTAGGATAAAACATAAACGCCGTATATAGCAATCTAATATTAGTAGGATAAAATCATAAACACCGTATATAGCAATCAAATATACGTAGGATAAAATCATAAACGCCGTATATAGCAATCTAATATTAGTAGGATAAATCATAAAGGTAGAAAATGTTAATGAGTGTCTTGCTGGTGTGAAATTTCCAGACATGTTAGCTTCATGAGGTACATTAGTATACAATACAAGCAATTTGTGTGTTGGAGATACCATAACCGACAATATGTACCCTTCACTATAGGTATAGTTCATTTGTCGGAAACTATACAGCTGACTTTCGGAATATCGTTGATTCTGAAATGGTTAATGTGTCCGTGTGAAGCTCAATGGGACACCCACTGTCTTCCACAATCTATAATAGATGGGGAGGAAGACCCTTGTGCAGTTTCGAGCAGTATCTCAGGCAATGACGGGTATCTGGGCAGAACCACCTGTCCGCATACAAACTGGATAACTTTCCTCACAAGATAGAATTCGACACCTCAGTGGAAATTCGAACCTACAGCGGTTAGGGGAAAATAACTTGAAGTCAACAACCTTAACCAATCGGCAACGGAGATCCCCAACCCAGCGAACTACATGCAATAATATGTCCATACAGTACAGTATATCCGCTATCTCATATAGAGTTGAATGGTCTACGATTCTTGAAATGCCAATTTCTAACACAGTCGATTAATTTATACAAATTTATTTTAGCTCGATTGCGAAACAAGTTTTTACAATTTATAGAAATCACTCTCAAGACCTCATTCCTGATGAAATCCATCGCCACGAGGGAGAGAGAAGAGGCAGTGTGGAATTAAATGCCTTGCATAAGGGCATAATCGTAAACGGCTCCAGCGGGGCTCGAACATTTCGCATCTGAAGCGAACGCGCTACCACTGCGCTATCACGACTTCCACAGTCGATTCGTCAACGATTGTTCCAAATAATCGACTTCACAAGGAATCACGACTGTTTGAATGTCACGCACGATAGTATTACGTAAGTCGCGTGCTGTTGGTGACATCGTATCGTACGCGATCACGCGTATAAACTGTGCTAATAGGGCCGTAGAGCCACAGTTATTCAAACCACCTCACACCAATGAACGTTATTCACATTATGACGGCGCCTCCGTGGCCGAGTGGTTGAGGTCGTTGCCTTCAAATAATTTGCCCCTCACCGCTGTCGGTTCGAATCCCAATAGATGGGTGTCGAATTATTTCACGTGATGGGGCTATATAGATGGCTTGCGGAAAGCAGGTGGTTCTACCCTGGTGCCAGACTGTGGCTTACATACTGTTCGGAGGGGCACCCAGAGCATTACTCCATCAATACTGTTTGGATAATATCACCTGACATATGTTGGCTGTCAGATTAGCGCATTGGTTAGCGCGCTCGTTTCTCACCAATGCAACCTGGGTTAGACCGTGACGTATTTGGGCTTAAATACTCTTCGAAGGGGCACACAGAGCATTACTCCACCAATAATGTTGAGAATATCACGTGACATATGTTGGCTGTCAGATTAGCGCAGTGGATAGCGCGCTCGTTTCTCACCAATGCAACCTGGGTTAGATCCTCGGACCGTGACGTATTTGATATGTGTGAGATGGTACCTTAGTGTATACAAATTTATTTTAGCTCGATTGCGAAACAAGTTATTTCAACTTATATAAATCACTCCTGGATGGAATCCATCGCCACGAGGGAGAGAGGCAACGTGGAATTTAAATGCCTTGCCTAAGGGCACAATCGTAACGGCTCCAGTGGGGCTCGAACTCCGGACCTTTCGCACCTGAAGCGAACGCGACTGTGCTACCACAAAGATGGTACCTTCGTCGCCAGATCGGACAGGTTGGCTTTTTCGGGTACTCCGATTAAGTGATTAATATAAGTTGTTAAAGCTTGTTTCACAATCGTTGTAAAATCGTTGTAAAATAAATAAAGTTTATAAGCTGTTGGTGCGACGTTAAACCTCAAAATCAATCCATGAACGATGATAAAGGAAATAGTTGGCTAGACGATCGCTACTGGCTCATCGTTATATAACTAATCTGAGATATATTCGAGAAGCATTCTAGATGACAGATAATGAGCACATGATTGGAAATTGCCCTCAGAGAGGAAAACAGGATGAACGTCAGAACAACAAATAGTTCTTTTGCATATGACCCGTGCTTTGTAATTATGGATACATCATTTCCAAGAATGTCTATATCAATACTGATTCAAACCGCTAATACCCAATAGTGTATGTATGTATGTTCCATTAATGTCAAACCCCTCTCGGGGACCTAGACATGTTTTCTTGGACAGGATTAGCCGACCTAAGCGATTAACCAGTACTAAGCAATGTGTGTGAGGTGCCTTGCTCAATGACACTACATACGTGGCCTGTCCGAGTATCGAACCCGGGACCGTTCGATTCCAAATCCGACGCTCTACCACTGGACCACGGACGCCACACTACATTATATCTGGACGTACATGTTTTCGGTTCTCTTTAGTTTTCTCATATTTTATGTTTATGTTATATAGTTATATTTATAATCTTATTTTATTGCAAATCAATAATTAATGTTATGCACAGAACGATACAATACATAGTATGAAAATGCATATGGTTTGGGCCACACGTTTTGACAACATTAGATAACCTGAGAATGTTAGTTTAGTTTAATCATATTTTATTGCAAATCAATAGTTAATGTTAAGCACAGAACGATACAATACATAGTATGATAATGCATATGGTTTGGGCCACACGTTTTGACAACATTAGATAACGGCCTGCACCAGTTTTCGATTCTCTGGATATGTGAATAACTTGTAGTCAATCTCTTTAACAACAGATTAAATTATATTTTCTACGTCAAGTCATCATTGTTGCATTTAATGCGATTGGCTAATGTCAGATTATATATCGATATTGCACGTGCACGTGTTTTTGCGCATTTTCCTGCTTGTACCCGTAAATAAAGCACATGTTACTGACAGCGATGACGTCATTCACGTTCCAAAAGTAAACAAATTCGCGTGAATAAAGAAATATTCGGAAACAGGTGGGGAATGACCGCGATTGACGATACCTGTAAAACATACAGATTCTAACATGATTTGATATTTTGTTCTAGCGTTGTTAAAATTACAATAAACCAACACATACTGCTGTGGAATATAGCCCCCCCCCCCCTCCCCTGTAAAAATAACTTATTTATGTACAGCATTTAACAATTTTACATTGGAATTGAATACATCGATTGGGCAGAATTTGTAGTGTTAATAACCAAACATGCAGGAAATATAGCGTTGATAACTGGGGAAGGATTTTCACAGTGCTACTGGAATACATTGTATTTTACAGGGTGGTAATTTGCAAAGCCATTAGCCAAATAACCGACACGGAGACAAAATAACACAAATTAAAACAAAATAACATTTATTCGTTCATAGCATTATATTGGGTGATTTTAGAATGGAAATAATAGTTGTGGCGTTGTTTATCCACGGTTTGGAGTTCTGTTGCGTAGGCCGTACCTAATTAGAGTATAATTATCATAATGAAGTACAATCAATTTTGTCTTAACTGTATACTTACTCGCTGATTGAACCCAGTATCTGTTTAGCATAGATATATATACCGGACATAATTGGGCTTCAAGGAACGTCTCATAGCGTTGCTGTCTCTTAAAACATACACTGACAGGTGAAATAGACACCCCGCAAAGTAGTTTCATTTAGTACCATTGATTCCAGTATATGTCAGTTAGGGAGTAGCCAATGAATAATAGTCTTCATTATTGTAGATTTATGATACAATGTATTGAAACTTGATCTTTTTTTATTTTTATTTATTTTCCTTTTATAGCATAGACAACATAATTAGATAGATTTCTTTATTTATAATTGTCACATGTTAACACTATACATAGTACTTAATGAACATATAATTATAATTCTTATCTAATTAATATGACTTTGTGCTGACAGTTATAAATAGGTAGTAGTAATCTTTATTTACATCTCATCATTGTACGTACAATATTTACAATAATATTACATGTATAGTTTACATAATAAAAGTACAATGCCACTCCAACATGGAGTTATAGGAGATGAACAAAATTATACATACTCATATTTATCACAGTATGTTAGGGATAAAGCTGCAATATCCCTGCTAATCGGATATTAAAAACTGCTCTAAGACAATTATAAAACACTGAAATACAAAATAGGTACTATTGCACACTGATTAAGAATTGGTCATATGAAATCTAACTTCGCTTTGATCAGATCATAGCGAATATGATTAGCAGTGATATTACAGTGGAACTAAAAAATGCAGTTAGAGATACAAGTAATAATGACATTATTCACAAATTAAAAAATTATTTACATAATAAAAACTGACGCCTCTGTAGAATAATAAAACAGGTTTTGGCACAATTACGAATCATCTCTTGGTTTGAAAACAGGAAACAATATTTATCATAATCAGACATTGAGTAAAAATTGATATTACACGCATATGACTTTGATAATAATTCTTGTCTTAAATCATTGTAAACTGGACACTTCAATATTACATGCATCTCATTTTCAATAGTAGCAGTATCACAAAACGGACAAATCCTAGATTCCTCTGGTAAACCTTCATACCGACCAGTCTCTATCCTAATGGGGGCAATCCCCAGTCGAAATTTGCAAAAAGCAGAACGATGTCTGGGTGGTAATACAATTTTGCAATATTGCTCTGCAATATAGTCAGTTTTAAACAAATTATATACTCTCAATTTATTCCGCCCGCGTCAAGAAGGACCTATGACATTGTTTATCTTGGTTGACCAAGAGTTTATATACTTATCATATGCTTTGACCTCTATATTATGTGTGAAAGAACGAGATATGGGATTAGCAAAGCTAGTGTACGTAGGAAAATCATTAGCCTCATAATAGCTCTTAACCTTAAAATGCCAATTTCTACATGAACGACTAGCTTTACTATATGCCCAGAGTGCCACTCGCTTATTGATCCTTGCGGTATCCATACCTGAAAGTCTCGACCAATAAAGCGAGATATCTTTCCATTGTCGGACTATTGGGGGTTTCCAACCCATATCTCCTGAAATACCATTGCTTGGTGAATATTTGCCGACACCCAGAAAATACCTTAATGCCCTATTATGGACGGCTTCGAGACACGAATATGATCGAAACCCCCACAAAGGAGCACTATAACTGATTACAGGCCAAACTACCGAATCGTATAACTTTGTAAAAACATCATAGGGCACACCACCCATTAATTTACATTTTGCAATAAGTAAGCCCAATGCGCGACTGGCACTCTGAGAAACAGATATAACTGTAATATTATTATCTAAATGTTCATGCAAAACAACACCTAAGTAAGTATATCTGTCAACAATATTAATCTGATTTATTCCACACGTGAACCTAAACTGTGTGCTTAATTCTGACTTGGGACGAAAGTGCACAACATTACTTTTAGACGCATTTACAGTCATATCATTTAGAGCACACCAATCATTTAAAGCATTCAGTAGCACTTGTAAATCATCAACAGACTCCGATATTAACACAATATCATCAGCATAGAGCATTATACAAACATTCTCATCCCCAATTGTGATACCAATACCAAATGTCTTAAGATATAGAGACAAGTCATTTATGTATAAATTAAACAAAAGAGGTGAAAGTATACAACCCTGACGCAAACCGCACTTGACATCAAACCATTCTGTCTTAAATTGATTAACCCTTACACATGACTTTACAGATGCATATAATGACTGCAATGCGCCAAACATTTTACCAGATATTCCTATATCAGATAAACGTTTCCATAAAATATTTCTATTAATAGTATCATAGGCCTTCTTAAAATCTATAAATGCACAGAACGTGGATTTGCGTAACTTTTGTCTTGACCCGATTATATTATTTACCCCAAGTATCTGGTCCGTTGTACTTCGACCTCTTCTAAAACCATTCTGATCATCTGATACTTTATCATTTGCCTCGGACCAAGTACTTAATCTACTGTTCAAAATGGAACAATATACTTTATACATAGCAGGGGCAAGTGAAATACCTCTGTATGATAACGGGTCCCTTCTGTCCAATGTAGAAGATTTTGGTATGGGATTAATTATACATTTACTCCAAACTGATGGTACAATGCCATTATCAAAACATATATTAAATAAAATGTGAAGAAACGATAGCGCTGCATCGTTATTAAGTACTTCTACAGGGATACAGTCTATGCCACATGCTTTGCCTTTATTGACAGAATTAATAGCTTTATGGACTTCTAACACCGATACATGATTATTAAGATTAGCATCATTATCAGATATATTGCTGGTAGCATTAGTACCAGTAACATTATGTGCGGTTTTGAACAGAGAGCTAAAGTCATTTTTCCATCGTGATAAAACAATATCGATATCATTAGAAACAGACCCATCCTCTAAAACAACTTCCATTGGAATTCTGTTATTTTTCTTACAGTTTACTCCAATTTTACCAATTGTTTTCCAAAACTTAGTAGTATCAACAACGCATTCATTTAATAGTTGAGATTGTAATGAGTACCAATGGAAACGCTTAGCTCTCTGAACCTCGCGGTCAAACAACTTACGGGTACGGACATACTCAGATTTTAGTGTAAGCCTATTACTCTTATCTGTACATGATAACCAAACCTTTTCAGATTTACAAACGTTATTCCATAAATCAGTCAATCTGTCCGACCACCATGGTTTACCTGGGCGGCGTTTTTTATTATACATACCATATTTAATTTCCTTACAATGTAAATTATCCGACATATTCTGTTGGACAATCCCACACCAATCTTTGTAAACGTCATCAATATCAGATTGAGTTCGAAAACTACCTTCCAGTTTTGTAATTGTTTGGTTAACATGAAACAACGATTCTTGACTGAGCATAAAATCAGATGATTTATATATTTCCTATTTCAAAATTCTTGCATCTGATGCATGGATGCCATAGAAGGTGTCCGTCTTAAATGTGACACTCCCATGCTTGACGGATAAATTGTTAAGGTATATAAACATTCATGAAAAGGTATTTTTTTAATACATAGACAATGTTTAAAAAGATAACTTTATTAAAACTCCCAATGGTCATAATGAAACGTGATTTTATCAAGCTGCGGCGTAGCTGGATCTGGATTCATATGCAAGCCCAGCGTATCTGGTGAGCTCTTATATATTGTCTCATGTCTCGGTAATTATTTTTTCTGATGATATGTTTGATTGTGAGGTTTAGCGTCACACCAACAGCTTATGTAATATGGCGACTATCCAGCTATGTATAGTATTGGTTGATGACGACCCCATATGCCCCTTCGGATAATATTTCAAGCGCGGAGTTAAAACCATCGACCTTCCGCAAGCCAGCTGGATAGCTTCCTCACAGGAAATAAATCGAAACACCTAGTGAGAATAGATCCACGAACCAGCAGCGGCGAGGGGCACATGATTTGAAGACAGCGACCCTAACCACTCAGCAACGGAGGCCCCATCAACTCACAGAAAATCGATATTTAGATCTATACATTTTTAAGAATATTTTTTTTGCTTGAACATATATCCTCAACTGTTGAATTTCAATACTCAAGTCATACACAAAATGTACAAACCCGAGAATTGAGGCGTAAATACATCTACGCTACTGTCAATACTCTGTTTACACATTTGATTCCCAGCCACATCATTTAGAATATCGTATTTCATCATGTTTTCTTGTTGTTTGTCTTTGGGGGGAAGTGGGGGGGGGGCGTAAAGTCGCAAAACAACAGCTTAGGGCATAATGCAAATCTCCAGCTATATTATTGGTGGAGAATGTCCCCGCCGGGTGCCCCTCCGAGTATTGTTTCAAGCACGAACCTTAAACTAGCCTGGGAACAGGCGTTGATATATGTTGCCTGGTCAGTCACATAAATATAGTTTTAACACCGATACCATTAATTGGGCCGAATTGAATTTCTGATTATATGTAATTTTGCAAGAAGTAAAATAGCGAAACATCGATCGATCCAGGCTAATCTTAAACCACAAAATAAACAAGAAGCAAACACGGAGAGTGTTTATTTTATGTTGATATATATATTCAAACTTGTATTAAGAGACCATCAAGCGAACGAGCAAAGAGCGGTTTCTATTCTGGAATGGTCTCTAAATAATACAGGTTCATTTGTTCCTAAGCAACACATACAGGAACTGAATGGAAAAAATGGTCTCTAATCTGGAATGGTCTCTAAAAATACAGGGTAATTTGTTCCTAAGCAACACATACAGGAACTGAATGGAAAAAATGGTCTCTAATCTGGAATGGTCTCTAAATAATACAGGGTAATTTGTTCCTAAGCAACACATACAGGAACTGAATGGAAAAAATGGTCTCTAATCTGGTATGGTCTCTAAAAATACAGGGTAATTTGTTCATAAGCAACACATGCAGGAACAAAGAAAGTGGTCTCTAATCTGGAATGGTCTCTAAATAATACAGGTTCATTTGTTCCTAAACAACACATGCAGGAACTGAATGGAAAAATTGTCTCTAATCTGGAATGGTCTCAAAATAATACAGGATAATTTGTTCCTAAACAACACATGCAGGAACTGAAAAAGTGGTCTCTAATCTGGAATGGTCTCTAAATAATACAGGATAATTTGTTCCTAAGAAACACATGCAGGAACTGAAAAAGTGGTCTCTAATCTAGAATGGTCTCAAAATAATACAGGATAATTTGTTCCTAAGCAACACATGCAGGAACTGAAAAAGTGGTCTCTAATCTGGAATAGTCTCTAAATAATACAGTTAAATTTGTTCCTAAGCAACACATGCAGGAACTGAAAAGGTGGTCTCTAATCTACAATGGTCTCTAAATAATACAGGTTAATTTGTTCCTAAGCAACAGATGCAGGAACTGAAAAAGTGGTCTCTAACCTGGAATGGTCTCTAAATAATACAGGTTAATTTGTTCCTAAGCAACACAAGCAGGAACTGAAAAAGTGGTCTCTAATCTAGAATGGTCTCTAAGTAATACAGGTTAATTTGTTCCTAAGCAACACATGCAGGAATTGAAAAAGTGCTCTCTAATCTACAATGGTCTCTAAATAATACAGGCTAATTTGTTCCTAAGCAATCTGGAATGGTCTCTAAATAATACAGGTTAATTTGTTCCTAAGCAACACATGCAGGAACTGAAAAAGTGGTTTCTAATCTGGAATTGTCTCTAAATAATACAGGTTAATTTGTTCCTAAGCAACAGAAGCAGGAACTGAAAAGGTGGTCTCTAATCTGGAATGGTCTCTAAATAATACAGGTTAATGTGTTCCTAAGCAACACATGCAGGAACTGAAAAGGTGGTGTCTAATCTGGGATGGTCTCTAAATAATACAGGTTAATTTGTTCATAAGCAACACATGCATGAACTGAAAAAGTGGTCTCTAATATGGAATGGTCTCTAAATAATACAGGTTAAGTTGATCCTAAGTAACACAAGAAGGAACTGATTTGTCTCTTAATACAAATGGTTTCTTAATAAACCTGGTATTTCGATCATGTTTGACTGTATATATATATATTTGTATATACGTGTGTAAGAAAGTAGCGTTAAGCTAAATAAATGAGAAATGGCCAACGTAGCTAGCACAGTTTATCCAGAAAGCCAACATTTCCACGAGATATATTTACACTCGATTTATCGCATTTAGAAGTAATCAAGGATGCATTAACAAACATGATTGTGTTAGTTTAATGCAGTCGTACTGCAAGATGAGTGATCGTGCACGACATTAAAATTCCGCCAAAGTTGCAAAAGATTTTCTCCAAAACAAGATTAATTGAAAATTATGCCACCTCCAGATTTTGATCTTCCGGCAATAAAAATATAATTTTATAAAATAATAATTACAAGGAATTTCGCTTTTCTAAAGCAATGCTATTTTTGTTTGGAGGTTTAAAGTCCCACAAAGAACTTCATATGTCAACTCTCCAGTTATTGTTGATGGAGGAAGACACGTGCACACCCTCCTCCCGAGCATTATTTTCAGGCACGGATGAACACCCGGGTAGACCCACCGACTTTCCTCAAGACTTCGACAGCCTCAGTGGGATTCGAACGAACATGCAGCGGTAAAGGGCAAGTAAGTTCATGCCGGCGACCTTTATCACTCGGTCACGAAAGCCCTTCAAAAGCAGTTTAGAGCAGACTTTAAAATCAAATAATTACTTCAGCTTTATAAATATATTACAGTCATTGCAAGAGTATGTAACACGTACGTTGATATATATATATATATATATTACAGTCATTGCAAGACATACTGTATGTTATATGTACATTGATATATATATTACAAGTCATTACAAGACATACAGTATGTAACATGTACGTTGATAACTATATTACAGTCATTACAAGACATACAGTATGTAACATGTACATTGATAACTATATTACAGTCATTACAAGACATACAGTATGTAACATGTACATTGATAACTATATTACAGTCATTACAAGACATACAGTATGTAACATGTACGTTGATAAATATATTACAGTCGTTGCAAGACATACAGTATGTAACATGTGCATTGATAAATATATTACAGTCGTTGCAAGACATACAGTATGTAACATGTACGTTGCTAGATATATTACAGTGCTTGCAAGACATACAGTATGTAACATGTACGTTGATAAATATATTACAGTCGTTGCAAGACATACAGTATGTAACATGTACGTTGATAAATATATTACAGTCGTTGCAAGACATACAGTATGTAACATGTACGTTGATAAATATATTACAGTCGTTGCAAGACATACAGTATGTAACATGTGCATTGATAAATATATTACAGTCGTTGCAAGACATACAGTATGTAACATGTACGTTGCTAGATATATTACAGTGCTTGCAAGACATACAGTATGTAACATGTACGTTGATAAATATATTACAGTCGTTGCAAGACATACAGTATGTAACATGTACGTTGATAAATATATTACAGTCGTTGCAAGACATACAGTATGTAACATGTACGTTGATAAATATATTACAGTCGTTGCAAGACATACAGTATGTAACATGTACGTTGATAAATATATTACAGTCGTTGCAAGACATACAGTATGTAACATGTACGTTGATAAATATATTACAGTCGTTGCAAGACATACAGTATGTAACATGGACGTTGATAAATATATTACAGTCGTTGCAAGACATACAGTATGTAACATGTGCATTGATAAATATATTACAGTCGTTGCAAGACATACAGTATGTAACATGTACGTTGCTAGATATATTACAGTGCTTGCAAGACATACAGTATGTAACATGTACGTTGATAAATATATTACAGTCGTTGCAAGACATACAGTATGTAACATGTACGTTGATAAATATATTACAGTCGTTGCAAGACATACAGTATGTAACATGTACGTTGATAAATATATTACAGTCGTTGCAAGACATACAGTATGTAACATGTACGTTGATAAATATATTACAGTCGTTGCAAGACATACAGTATGTAACATGTACGTTGATAAATATATTACAGTCGTTGCAAGACATACAGTATGTAACATGTACGTTGATAAATATATTACAGTCGTTGCAAGACATACAGTATGTAACATGTACGTTGATAAATATATTACAGTCGTTGCAAGACATACAGTATGTAACATGTACGTTGATAAATATATTACAGTCGTTGCAAGACATACAGTATGTAACATGTACGTTGATAAATATATTACAGTCGTTGCAAGACATACAGTATGTAACATGTACGTTGATAAATATATTACAGTCGTTGCAAGACATACAGTATGTAACATGTACGTTGATAAATATATTACAGTCGTTGCAAGACATACAGTATGTAACATGTGCATTGATAGATATATTACAGTCGTTGCAAGACATACAGTATGTAACATGTGCATTGATAGATATATTACATTCATTGCGATCAATATAGTTGGACTGCCCTGTATATGTCGGTGAACATCAATGAGTGTACATCAATCGCATTTGGCATATCAGACCTACTATAAATACTTAAGACAAGACATTAGTGTCAAATCTCATTTTGTCTACTATATTTGTTTCTATATAATGGCCGTCGTGACAGAACTGTTAGATCGTTGACTTCAAATCACGTGCCCGCTCCACTGTATGTTCCAATCCCACTTGGGTAGTAGAAGTTGTTGTTTTTATATAAGTTTATTTAAGGTTGCGCTACCGGTTGCCCATTGGAGCTACATGCAGTTTACCTAACAACACATTTCATTGGCATACTCCAGTGGCTAACCAGTACGTGATGCACCAACCTACGTAAGAAACTGCCAACTTGTTCATATAAATTAGACATGAGTCTGAGCGGGGCTCGAACCATTGACCATCAGTGATGATAGGTTACAGTTGTATACAAGTCAGCGCCGTAACAACTCAACCACGGAGTAGTAGTATTTCATGAAAGAAAACTATGCGGTTGTCTTGCTGAAGGTCGGTGGTTGTACCCTGGTACCTGGTATGCTGATCAGAAGGGCACACGGGGGAGTCGACCTGTGACGTAGCTGTGTGTGTACCTTGATGCTGTTTGCTGTACTATAACGTAACACAAGGTAATCTAGTTAAGGTTATGATTGTGTTGTCATGCTTACGTATACACACCTTATCTTTCTGTTACATTATTTCACTTAGTTTATGCAAATTTATTTTAGCTCGATTGCGAAACAAGTTCTTTGTTTATACACATTTATTTGAGCTCGATTGCGAAACAAGTTCTTTGTTTATACAAATTTATTTTAGCTTGATTGCGAAACAAGTTCTTTGTTTATACAAATTTATTTGAGCTCGATTGCGAAACAAGTTCTTTGTTTATACAAATTTATTTGAGCTCGATTGCGAAACAAGTTATTACAACTTATATTAATCACTCTCGAGACCTCATTCCTGGAGGAATCCATCGCCACGAGGGAGAGAGAAGAGGCAACGTGGAATTTAAATGCCTTGCCTAAGGGCACAATCGTAACTGCTCCAGCGGGGCTCGAACTCCGGACCTTTCGCACCTGAAGCGAACGCGCATCCACTGCGCTATCACGACTTCTATCTTTCGACTTATATTAATCACTCTCGAGACCTCATTCCTGGTGGAATCCATCGTACGGTATAATCGTAATCGTAATGTATATGCACGTGCCACTATTTCATATTAACCATAATAATCGACACATATTATGTGTTGAGACGATGTACCTATATGTATACAGTCAAACCTGTGTTAGTGGTCACCTCTATTAAGCAGTCAACCTGTATTAAGCAGCCAGTTTCCAGATTCCCAATATGTTGTTTAACTATACATTTCACCTCTATTGAGCAGCCAACCTGTATTAAGCAGCCATATTCCCAATATGTTGTTTTACTATACATTTCACCTCTATTAAGCAGCCAACCTGTATTAAGCAGCCAGTTTCCAGATTCCCAATATGTTGTTTTATTATACTATACAGTTCACCTCTATTAAGCAGCCAACCTGTATTAAGCAGCCAGTTTCCAGATTCCCAATATGTTGTTTTATTATACAGTTCACCTCTATTAAGCAGCCAACCTGTATTAAGCAGCCAGTTTCCAGATTCCCAATATGTTGTTTTATTATACATTTCACCTCTATTAAGCAGCCAACCTGTATTAAGCAGCCAGTGTCCAGATTCCCAATATGTTGTTTTATTATACATTTCACCTCTATTAAGCAGCCAACCTGTATTAAGCAGCCAGTTTCCAGATTCCCAATATGTTGTTTTATTATACATTTCACCTCTATTAAGCAGCCAACCTGTATTAAGCAGCCAGTTTCCAGATTCCCAATATGTTGTTTTATTATACTATACAGTTCACCTCTATTAAGCAGCCAACCTGTATTAAGCAGCCAGTTTCCAGATTCCCAATATGTTGTTTTATTATACAGTTCACCTCTATTAAGCAGCCAACCTGTATTAAGCAGCCAGTTTCCAGATTCCCAATATGTTGTTTTATTATACATTTCACCTCTATTAAGCAGCCAACCTGTATTAAGCAGCCAGTGTCCAGATTCCCAATATGTTGTTTTATTATACATTTCACCTCTATTAAGCAGCCAACCTGTATTAAGCAGCCAGTTTCCAGATTCCCAATATGTTGTTTTATTATACATTTCACCTCTATTAAGCAGCCAACCTGTATTAAGCAGCCAGTTTCCAGATTCCCAATATGTTGTTTTATTATACATTTCACCTCTATTGAGCAGCCAACCTGTGCTAAGCAGCCACATTCTGTGATTCCCTTGGCTGGCTGGCTGCCTAAGACAGGTTTAGCTGTATACACATGACACTATTTCATATTAACCATATGTGTTGAGACGATGTACCTATATGTATATACACATGACACTATTTCATATTAACCATATGTGTTGAGACGATGTAACTATATGTATATACACATGACACTATTTCATATTAACCATATGTGTTGAGACGATGTAACTATATGCATATACACATGACACTATTTCATATTAACCATATGTGTTGAGACGATGTACCTATATGTATATACACATGACACTATTTCATATTAACCATATGTGTTGAGACGATGTACCTATATGTATATACACATGACACTATTTCATATTAACCATATGTGTTGAGACGATGTACCTATATGTATATACACATGACACTATTTCATATTAACCATATGTGTTGAGACGATGTACCTATATGTATATACACATGACACTATTTCATATTAACCATATGTGTTGAGACGATGTACCTATATGTATATACACATGACACTATTTCATATTAACCATATGTGTTGAGACGATGTACCTATATGTATATACACATGACACTATTTCATATTAACCATATGTGTTGAGACGATGTACCTATATGTATATACACGTGACACTATTTCATATTAACCATATGTGTTGAGACGATGTAACTATATGTATATACACGTGACACTATTCCATATTAACCATATGTGTTGAGACGATGTAACTATATGTATATACACGTGACACTATTTCATATTAACCATATGTGTTGAGACGATGTAACTATATGTATATACACATGACACTATTTCATATTAACCATATGTGTTGAGACGATGTACCTATATGTATATACACATGACACTATTTCATATTAACCATATGTGTTGAGACGATGTAACTATATGTATATACACATGACACTATTTCATATTAACCATATGTGTTGAGACGATGTAACTATATGTATATACACATGACACTATTTCATATTAACCATATGTGTTGAGACGATGTAACTATATGTATATACACATGACACTATTTCATATTAACCATATGTGTTGAGACGATGTACCTATATGTATATACACATGACACTATTTCATATTAACCATATGTGTTGAGACTGTAACTATATGTATATACACATGACACTATTTCATATTAACCATATGTGTTGAGACGATGTAACTATATGTATATACACATGACACTATTTCATATTAACCATATGTGTTGAGACGATGTAACTATATGTATATACACATGACACTATTTCATATTAACCATATGTGTTGAGACGATGTAACTATATGTATATACACATGACACTATTTCATATTAACCATATGTGTTGAGACGATGTAACTATATACATAAGTCTGAAATAAAATTGTGTTCTGTTCTGTAGAAGAAACAAAAACATAATACAGTCGAATTCGGTTAACTAGAACACCTCCATTTGCTGGAACAAGTTGTCTGGTCCCGGCAATAATCCCTATATAATGCATATTGTTCTACCTTTGATGCCACATAGACGGATCTGTAGTCCAGTGGTAACACGCTTGACTGGTAATCCATCGCAGGTTCGATCCCCCGTCTGACCCTAATAAAAGTAACAGTCTTTCAGATGGGACATTAAACCGAGGTGTCGTGGTGGTGCTGTACACCGTGCACATAAATGAACCAGAGGAGACTTCTGAAATGGGTCTCTGTCTCTATCATGCACTATCCTCCAATAATCGATTATGACTAATCTCTTCAGGAGGCGTCGCTCATATTGGCAACCGTTAGCGACGATAAATAAACGTAAAAACACACATTTGATGACTCGAACACGAATGACTGGAACTCTCGAGCCAGATCGAGTCCCATGAACGTAATTACTACTTCAATTAACACCTTTGGGTCGAACACAATCGGTATATTATATTGTATTTATAATATTCGATTGGTTCCAAAATGTCCGGCGTAGCGATAAATCCGTCAGACCATGAGATTCTTAGAACAGGCTGCATAATTTTACAGCTCAACGTTGACACAGACATGTGTCCCCGGAACATTACCACATGTCACTGTGTTGATATATAGCATTATTAATAAAATATCATGTTCCTTTGAGAGTGGACTGTGAGACATTCGTCTGCGTTATACACACATACATCGCTCAGATTTATACTTACCAAAGCCATCTTATTGACATCCTGTTACGTTATGTGTCCTTCAAATGCAAATGTTCGGAATATTTGGCAGTTAGTCAGAGCTATCAAAAAGCAAAGGAAATGATTATACAGTATGCGTAGGACACACATTGGAACGCGGCCATATTCGGGACAGTCAGAAAACTAAGCATAATTCTTGCCTAATATGCAAATACGTTTTCCAATATGATTCAACCGACTGATTTCACTGAAAGATCATTTACGTAATTCGTTTTAAAGTGATCACACGTTAACAAGCGTAATCTGCGATAGCAGCCATGGTGTCCAGTCTTGCCCTATCTCACACTTGTGAAGAATCCAGATTCGTATTGCCTCAACAATTTGGTTTAAACATTATTTATTTACAGAATTAACACACCCTTATTTATACTGCTATGATTGGATAGAAAGTTAATTACAATATGGTTGTCCGCTTCAACATTTAATGGGTACGTACTTGACCTGAGATCCACACTTCCACCAAATTTCATGAAGATGTGCCCCATTTTCCGTTTACATAATCCAAACAAACAAACAAAGAGAGAGGGACATTTTTTTTATATATACTTTATTTATTTTACAACGATTGCGAAGCAAGTTTTAACAACTTATATTAATCACTCTCGTTGGCTCAGATGAAAGCGTATATGTGGTCATTCATGTGGGAGGAAACCGGAGTACCCGGAGAAAACCCACCTGTCCGATCTGGCGACCATCGTACCATCTCACATACTTCCATGTCCGAGGATCGAACACGGGTCGCATTGGTGAGAAGCGAGCGCGCTAACCACTGCGCTAATCGGACAGCCTAGTTCATTGACGGAGGTAATAAACACGAGATATGCTGAAACATCTCATGTTCATGTTCATCATCATTCTATTCCAGTTAATTATGTTATTCCTAGATACACGTATACAAATGCACATCACACGCCAACATACATGGACAGTGTCGTGATAGCACAGTGGTCGCGCGGTCGCTTCAGATGCGAAAGGCCCGGTGTTCGAGACCCGCTGGAGTCGTTACGAGTGTTGCCTTAGGCAAGGTATTTAAATTCCACCTTGCATCTTCTCTCGCCATCGTGGCATCCCAAATAATCATTTTGTATTGATATGTATCGATGCTGCTAAACTAATTGTGGAAGTCGTGATAGCGCAGTGGATGCGCGTTCGCTTCAGATGCGAACGACCCGGAGTTCGAGACCCGCTGGAGTCGTTACGATTGTTCCCTTAGGCAAGGCATTTAAATTCCACCTTGCATCTTCTCTCGCCATCGTGGCGGTGGATTCCATCAGGAATGATGTCTCGAGGGTGATTAATATAAGTTGTAAGAACTTGTTTCGCAATCGAGCTAAATTAAATTTGTATAATCTATGCACAATTAGAAGTAGAACGGTATGATGCAGAGCTGGTCTGTAGGCAAACCAACGTAATGAGCAAATACAACAGGAAAGCTTGTGGAACTTTGTGGAAGTCGTGATAGCGCAGTGGATGCGCGTTCGCTTCAGGTGCGAAAGGTCCGGAGTTCGAGCCCCACTGGAGCCGTTACGATTGTGCCCTTAGGGAACAATTTAAATTCCACGTTGCCTCTTCTCTCTCCCTCGTGGCGATGGATTCCATCAGGAATGAGTTCTCGAGAGTGATTTATATAAGTTGAAATAACTTGTTTCGCAATCGAGCTAAAATAAATTTGTATAAACTAACAGGAAAGCAGTAGCGCATTGTGAATTTATGTGATTTCCATTTGAAACTTGGTGGTATTCTAGAATATACAGTTGAGCTTAATATCAAAGTTATCTTGGTTTTCCTACAGTGCCACTCTTAAATACTAACAAGCTCAAATAATATGATTACATATTTATTACTTGTGTCATAAAGAATCTCGATACATGTCATAGTTTTGTGACTATTATTATGCATATGTAAACACATACAATTATCATTATCTTAAAGCGACACAACAATGGCGAACAAAGCAAATGTCAACAGAATATTAATTTCCTATTATATGTTTTTTTCTTTCTAAATACATGTATTTGACACAGAATCGGTGTATTTCAACTAATAACCACGTCGAATAACACATGCTTGTAAATAGGTCAACATCCGTGCGTATATACAAGGAGTAATGCAATATGTGTTCAGAGCAGACGGATCTGTAGTTCAGTGGTTAACACGCTGTACTGGTAATCCAGGGATCGCAGGTTCGATCCACAGTCTGACCCTAATCAAATTTACAGTCTTTGAGATGGGACTTTAAAACGAGGTCTCGTGTCGGTGCCCGTAAAAGAACCAGAGGAGATTCGGGAATGTGTCTCTGTCTGTATCATTGCACTATCCTCCAAAACACTAAAATAACTAATCTCGTCAGAGGCGTCGCTCATATGGGCAACCGGTAGCGATGATAAATAAACGTAAAAACACACGCGTGTTAAGATTTAAATTATCTCTAAGCGACAGTATCACGCGTAGCATAGACTCCAATACTAAATAAACGTCAATGCAGAGGCGTTGCTGACCGCTATATGAAATCCTACTCTCACATTTGAGAGTTTGTAGAGTACCAAATAACTATTTATTGATTGAAAGATTGTGTTTGACTCATTTAGGAAGAATTTATTTCAGCACTGTTGTAGCAATGTTGTGTAGCAATGTTATTTATACGTAAAAATGTTTTTGTTACTTGCGATGTAGTGTCCCTTTAAAAAGAAAATGCACAATCCGTATAGCAGAGCTATAATAGTTAAATTATTAGTTATATTTCGGGTTTTACGCCTGCATCAGCACCATTTTTGGGCTATATCGTCTGCGGGCAGTTTACCTAACAACACCTTTCCTGGGCAGGCTCCAGCGGTTAACCAGTACTAGTGGGGGGCCAACCTCCGTAAGAAAGTGCCAAATGAAACACGGTCTGAGCGGGGCTCAAACCCGTGACCATCAGTGATGATAGTTTACATTGGTATACAAGTCAGCGACCTTAACCACTCGACCACGGAGGCGGACAATATAATAGTTAAACTAATCGCATTGTATATTATATAATTATGTTCATGAGTTTGCTTTGTGAACTTCTAGGAACCGTGAGAAAATGTAAAAGCCGTGATAAGGAAACAGTGTGATTCGTTTTCATTACATATAAACATTTGTAAACTTGTCAAGACTAAGCTCACCAGAGGTTAGCATACATATATTTTGTTTCGTTGTTCGCTTAATAAAATTTAATATGAAATGAAAACTTGCAGACTTTGCAATGCATTAAAAATCTATTCTCGGAAAAATATTGCTGAATTATATTTCTAATCGTTGTGTTAGAATCCATCCGGAATGAGATCTCGAGAGTGTGTGCCCATGGGCAAGCAATTAAATTCCACATGGTCTCTACTCTCTCCCTCGTGGCGATGGATTCCATCAGGAATGATGTTTCGAGAGCGATTAAACTAATGTTTAGAGAAGCTGTTTCGCAATCGAGCTACATTAATTTTATATGCACTAATATCTTAATGTAGATCATCCGTGGTGTAATGTATACGGTGTCTGCCTTGTAGCCGAGATGTTGTGAGTTCGAGCCAGAGTCTGGTAGTGTACATAGGCAATACACGTAATTCCACAGTTCCTTTTCCCTCTCCATCATGGCGGTGGATTCCACATGGAATAAGGTCTCTACAGCGATTACTATAATGTAACAGATGCAATCTAAGTATCAGTAGTAAGGAAAATAATGTGTGTGATTTTACGTTTATTTATCGTCGCTACCGGTTGCACATATGAGCGACACCTCCTGAAGAGATTAGTCATTTTAGATTTATGGAGGATAGTGCAATGATACAGACAGAGACCCTTCCAGAATCTATTCTCTGGTTCTTTTACGTGCACGGTGTAAAGCACCGACACGAGACCTTGGTTTAACGTCACATCTGAAAGACTGCTAATTTTATTATGGTCAGACGGGGGTTCGAACCTGCGATCCCTAGATTACCAGTCCAGCGTGTTACCACTGGACTACAGATCCGTCTGCGAAAATAATCCTTCACACATTGCACTAATATATATCCAATAGTTCGCACATATTGATACCATAATTATTCTTATTATAAGGATATACAGTTTACGTCTAACGCAAATGAACAGTTTCATGTTCGTGTCAATATTGTATGTCTATACGATATTTGGTATGTATGTACCAACGAGTGTATAGTAAAATCATACCGCATAGTATAGTCATACTGTTTTGATATCGTATACATATACTATCCGTATAGTACCTGACCCTACCAGGCATGCATGCTAATGAACTCATTGGGTGGGATGGTGATGCCAAACAAGTTATAAATTAGAACACAATGTGTCTGTATTTGTGTTTGGGGAGTAAAGCAGCACACACTATTAACAGTGGATGAAGACCCATGGTGCCCCTACGAGAAGTATGCCAGGCACTAACGAGCATCTCAGTTGAACCACCGACCTTCCGCAAGCCAGTGGGATAGCCTACTCACATGAAAAAAAATATACACAACCAGAGATACTCGAACCTATACCAATGAGGTACACATTAATTAATGTTTTTTATTAACATTTTGAGGCTCCTATCCGGGTAACCTCGTTTATTTCTTTATTGCATATACATTTAGTTGATACATATTTCGACAAGTTGTTTTGGTTTTTAATAGTATACATATTACTTCAGTTCGATTATCTATATGTACAGTGTGTCCCTTAGGATGAGTGTATACAAAAAGTGTCAAAGTTAAAAGTGAACAATGGGTAACTAAGGTGTAGTTGTTAAAGCGAGAGAGAGAGAGAGAGAGAGAGAGAGAGAAGGGAGAGAGAGAGAGAAGAGATAGGAGTAGAATGGCTGATCGCTTCTGCTTACTAACATTTCTATTTGTTAATAGGATAAGGAGTGTGTCAAAAAAGGGTGGGTGGGGTAATTGATTCGGGGGTTCATTGTAGTGTAAGCTGTTCCAGGTCCTGTGTTGTTTAGAGTTATCTTTGTACTGTATTTATGAACACATTAATTGATATGCATGTATATTTGATTAGCTTAGTTAAACTTTGACCATTTCAAGTTGTGTCTATCTATTTTTCCAGAATATGAAGCAATGTCTTTTTCGAGTTAGATCCTTTGATACAAGTACTTTTTAAATGATTCAAACTTTGGCAGGATTTTACTAAATTTCATATTTGAGATAAAGTATTTGCACAGGATTATTATAAAATTAACAATGTTATTATTTTCGCACCCTAAACAAATGTCTTTAAAGTTTAAAGAAATGTTAATACCAATAGTTCCTAGATAATTACGAATGCTTGTCCATAGGTCTTGTATGATCGGGCATTCCCAAATCAGGTATTCTATTCTTTCTATGCTCATATTACAGAAGTCACATAAGGATGATACAGTTAATTTACACATATGGAGATACTTGTTTGTTGGAACTAGTCTCATTAAAATTTATATTGATACTTTCTCAGTTTAGTGTCAATCGTTGCTTTATATGCCATGCAGTAGATTATTTTCCATTTGAGATTGTCATCGCTGAACAATTGAGACGATTTTCACTCAGAATTTCTACATTCTATGTTCTTTAAATGTATCTGTGTTTGATATAATAGTTTATTTAGTTTCTGTACTCCTTTTATTTTTTCTAGCATGTTTTCTGGTCTTAGCCCAGTAATAATGTGTTGATTTAGTTTTTCTTTGCACTTTTTAGGTATACTACCGATCAAAGAGTGGTATTTTAAAAAATCATTATTGTGTAAATTATACATTTGCTTAAGGTTTTCAAACGTGTAGAAATGGTTATGTCTAAAATCATATAGGTGATCAACATACTTTATTCCGTTATTGTACCATTCCTGATTGATAACTGGTTTTCCTGTTATTCTGATGTCAGAATTATTCCAAATAATGGGTCTAATAACTGTAGCATTATTATTTTCGTACGTATGTTTTATTTTAAACCAGGAAATCAAAACGTCTTTTAGGAAAGGTTGTGTTTGGCATACTTTATTTATGTCTTTGAGTGATAAGTTACATTCAAATAAGAAGTTTCCACCATTAATTAATGTTAGCGACCGTAACCACTCGGACACGTAGGACAATAGAAAACATAATGTATACAGTGACTGTTCATACTTCCTTGGAAGTTAATATAAATATTTTATTTTACATACATTACTATAAATATGTTTCGAGTAAGCCAAATCAATTCCAAGGTGCATATGATTTAGAAATAAATAATCTTGTTTGCTAAGTAATGCATACATAAATGATAATAAAGTGTTTCTTTATCCGTTATCATAAATTATCATTAAAATAAATATCTAATTCGCGGGAATCACTTTACCGTTGGGTTATAGTAGTATGCAACGTTACATGTGTGATAGACATACATCAAGTAGTGGACGATAGAACCACTTTCCGGTCGATAGGCTATACAGAGTTCAGTTCCTTGTCAATGATTGATATGGCCAATCATCTATGCATTACATAGGGTATCTGCAACATATTCTCAATTAAAACACTGTCGTGACGTCATACCTTCGTACTTGCAGTCCATTATTATTAATATTAGACTGAGTTCAAGTCTAGAGTATTATATCAAATCCTATGCGTAGATGTACGAACATCTACAATTTTAATTAGTAAGATATTACTTTGAAGTTTATATTTTATATAGTAAGATATTAGATTGAAGTTTATATTTTATATAGTAAGATATTAGATTGAAGTTTATATTTTATATAGTAAGATATTAGATTGAAGTTTATATTTTATATAGTAAGATATTAGATTGAAGTTTATATTTTATATAGTAAGATATTAGTTTGAAGTTTATATTTTATATAGTAAGATATTAGTTTGAAGTATATATTTTATATAGTAAGATATTAGTTTGAAGTTTATATTTTATATAGTAAGATATTAGTTTGAAGTTTATATTTTATATAGTAAGATATTAGTTTGAAGTTTATATTTTATATAGTAAGATATTAGTTTGAAGTTTATATTTTATATAGTAATATATTAGTTTGAAGTTTATATTTTATATCTTCTATACTATAAGTAAAATATATATATATATGTATAACACTTACTAATTAAAATTGTATATATATATATATGCTATGAGTAAGATATAAGCTTCAAACTAATCCAATATGTAAAATAGTGGCCTGTGTTCGGCGCTACATATTGGATCGTTTTCGGCTTATATCCAATACATATACAACTACTTGTATATGCTCCGCCCAATTATAATGGCATGTTGTTTTCTTTGGGTTTTTTTTGTTGAGGCCCCTGATGCGTAACCCCGTTTATTTCCAAAGCATACACACACAGCAGTATGCAACGTACATAGTTCATACATATCAAACATAATAATATCTCTCTAATGGTCTATTTATACGTTTTCCGTATCAGCTAGTTTTAAATGCTAGATGCACCAAACAATGTATCTATGCTCAAGAAATTTGTTTGAGAGTTTGTTTACCTCGAGATAGAAAGAGTGGGTGCGAGAGAGAGATAGAGAGAGAGAGAGAGAGTAGGTGAGAGTGGGTGAGAGAGATAGAGAGAAGAAGAAGAAGAGCATTGGCTATTTGAAACATTATTATTTTGAATATTCTTATTGTGGGTCAGGCTGATTTAAATACCTCTTCACAGTGGGTGTGGTATCAGACGAAATGAAAGATTGGAAATATAAATGAACAGACTGTATGTTTTTACTTTTTACTGTGTATTTAATAGGCAATTTATGTGTTGTTTTACAACCTTAAACTCAATTTATACAAGAAATATACCCTATCTTGCTCCATGATCCAGTTATCCGGATATGTCGGGATCTGGTTCCCTGGAGTAAATATGCTCTTTTACCGTAGCACCTGCGCTTTGGTGTAATTTAGCGACTCTCTTTTATAATCTATAACTGGTATATACGTAATACTAATAGCAATGACATTGCAGTGTACAATGATGGTTTTATCTGCTATTAGATGAGTAGTTTAACAGAATTTAGATGCCTCGCCTAAGGGCACAATCGTAACGGCTCCAGCGGGGCTCGAACTACGGACCTTTCGCATCTGAAGCGAGTTCGAGCCCCGCTGAAGCCGTTACAGGTTAATTGTATGCTTCCGATATCCGGAGTAAGGGTTTCAATTTGATATAATATTATGATATGTCTATGTGCTTTATTATGCTTCCGATATCTTGAGTGATGTGATTTTGCCATATTGCCTCACCGGGGATGTGTTTAGTTTAATCATATTTTATTGCTCGATTAGTTTTCTTACATATATACATGTGAATACAAACATGACAAATTATAGAAAAGCAAACGGGTCGGGCCACAAGTTCTAGCAACATTAGTTACGGCCCTTCCCGACAGATAGTGATTCAAGAGAAATAGCGACTAATGATTTCAAGCATAAATAATGAAATATAGCGAATTTGTTCTCAAATTCCTATTTATGAAAAAAGTACATGTTGTATAATTATAAAAACAAAATAATAAAGAATAAGATAAAGAAAGACGTATGAGATAGGGAGGGCGACAGAGAGAGGGATGAGGGAGGAGAGAGATTGTGATCGTAGGAGAGAGAATGAAAAAAGGTAATTTTCTAATTACAATGTCCAGCGCTCAAGTCCAGTTCACTGCAGTCAGCCGCCATGTTAGGGCACATATCTATATAAGTTTACTCATAGCGAAATAGCATTCAGATAGAGACCAATGATTATGTGAATCTGTTTGAGTGTTTTATGAATAATTGAACTTCTGTAAAAAGTAGACTGTTTTCATCTGCCGAATAGTCATCCTTACCATATAGTAATGTATGTGTACTCAGAGGGTGATATGTAATGGTAGCTGTAAATAATTGTAGTCTTTGAGCACGGAATAGACAGCAATTAAAGAAGTAGTGTTCAGCATCTTCCGTGTGAAAACCACAGTCACATGTGGGACTATCGCGTAAATGATTTCTATAGAGGTCACCATTCAAGTTGCTACAAAAAATTCGTATTCGAGCATGGTAAACTGAATATGATCTTTCACCATTAAGGAAATGTCGGGGAACTATCGGAGGTTTAAACTTATCCTTGAGTTTGGATTTGAAAATATTGAGCGTTGCAGAGTTCCTTATGATTGGGTCAAGGTTATTCCAAAGGGCAGTAGAAGCCGGTATAAATGAATTTGAAAAATGTGTGTACGACGAGCCATTGTGATGTAATCATTGTTATTACGGAGTGGGTATGGTACCGATTCAGAAACGGTAATGGGAATTATATTAGCTAAATATTCTGGTAGATTTCCATGTTTTGCTTTATAAATTGTTATAAGTTTCTGTATGTTACGTCTATTGGTTAGAGACACACAGCCTATTTCGGTTAATAAGCGATCAATAGAAACATATCTTAAATGTGGGGATGTGCATTTCACACTATTATTATCTATATCCTTCCGATTTTCCGGAGTGATATATGATATGCCTATGGGATTTACTACACTTCCGATTTCCGGAGTGATATATGATGTGCCTATGGACTTTATCACACTTCCGCTGTTCGGAGTGATATATGATATGCATATGGACTTTACTAGACTTCCAATTTCCGGAGTGTTATGTGATATGTATAATTATGGACTTTATCACACTTCCACTGTTCGGAGTGTTATGATATGCCTATGGGCTTATGCTTCCGATCATCATTGGATTCTTCAGGTCCGGTTGTATGGCGATAGCGTGTGTTTTGATCTGTTGTTTAACATCTCAAAGTGGTGAAGGATTAAATTAACTTATTTTCTAATATTTTACTATTTTCATTTATGCTTTCCAATGAATGATAGAATGTTCTCAGTGACAGAAACTCCATCTTATACCGCTTTGAAACAGTGGATGATGGCATGTTCTCTGTCACTGCTTGAGTTTCGTATTCCTCCGCCGTACTGTACTTTTGTATTTTACCGATATTCTTACAATATTGAATGATTGCGTTGACCCCTGATCTCCGAATATATTCTACCAGTACTTAAAACAGCCCTCACTCTGGTTTTATTTTGACAACAAAGGGTAAAAGTAGCATATGATCAGCCATATACCGCTTTGAAACAGTGGACGATGGCATGTTCTCTGTCACTGCTTGAGTTTCGTATTCCTCCGCCATACTGTACTTTTGTATTTTACCGATATTCTGACAATATTGAATGATTGCGTTGACCCCTGATCTCCGAATATATTCTACCAGTACTTAAAACAGCCCTCACTCTGGTTTTATGTTGACAACAAATGGTAAATGAAACATATGATCAGCCATAACCTGTCGCTGTTGTATATATCACTGTAGAGCATCTCCAAATACTTCACTAATTGACGGCTACAGACATATACCCAGTATTTATTGCTTTGCAAAACGTATACAGTGCCCATCACGTGCCCATTAGACGAACATTACTCTCTGTCTTATAAATTGTTGTCGTAAAATTTGCAATGATTGTAACAGTATTTGGAAATACTATATAATTTGCTGAGGACGTGCTAAAAGTCGTCAAATTCCTAGCTAGGATTCAGATATCCGCTAGGTCAATGTTGCGTGCAGTTCGTTCATGAATGTGTTGTTGACCTGTGGAGTTGTGTTGAACCATGAACTATATTGCATTGCCCTTTGCTGGACAGACAGACAGACAGACATACAGACAGACAGACAGACATACTGACGGACGGACAGACAGACAGAGATATAGTGGTTATTAAAACACATAATATAACTATTTACATTTCAGTCATAGAGAGCAAATGTTAACTTAATTATTATGATATCAAATCAAATCTAATATCGGAATTAAACACAATAAATAGCAAATCTGCGAAGACATAACATTTCATCATAATTGAACAAAACCGATAAAAACGTTCATGTACAATATATAAATACAATAAAGCTAATAGTACAGATGTTTTCTGAGTTGTATGAAAATGTTCATGGTAGGTTTTTGCATGGTATTGACTATATTACCATTACACACGGTATAATTAAATTACTCGGTATCACAATAAGTAGAAAAGTATAAAGCTTCGTGATTAATATTGCTGTGAAGTTCTGCTCTGAGAGTATCATATAACGGACATTTTAATAATACGTGTGCTTCGTCCTCTACCTAGTTAGTACATCAATCACATGTCATTTCATTGAACGGAAGTGCACTGTAGCATCAAGTATCAATCTGAAGAGGGGCTACCCACATCTAACTTTCGCTAATGAACTTCTATGTTGGCGCAATATAATAACTTGTTATTTACATAATTATGCTTTCATTTTGTATTTGGATATAAACAGTTTATACTTCCTGAGTTTATTTCCATTGCAGACATTTATTCCCTTATCCGAATTGACTGTCATTAATTATCTTTCTACATAATTGTTTGTCGGGGTTGTATGTATGTTCCATTAATGTCAAACCCCTTGCGGGGACCTAGACATGTTTTCCTGGGCAGACTTAGCCGACCTAAGTGGCTAACCAGTACTAAGCAGGAGTTGTCATTAATAAATAAACATTTGCAAGTAAAAGTATCTAAATATATTACAGAATGTATGCTAATAAGGAAAAATGCCCTGGACATTTTAATTGTTTCTTAAATGTATGAAAATGTATAAATATACATGTACATATTTAATATTCATTACCATTTGTATATATATTTGTCTTTGCCATAGTTTTTTGTGTTTGTAAATGGCCAAAGGCAACTTGTTTGCTGATTATGCCAATAAAGTTGAATTGAATTGAATTAATATCTCACATATATACGCCGCCTTTCACATTGTCTTAAAAATGACCTAATATAAGATCATTATTTGTAACATTAGACACCTCGTTCTCTACGTGTCCAATCTAACTACCTGGTAATTTAGTCAACCTTCCTAAAGATTATTCAACGAAAGAGGAGAAGAATTATATAAGACTCTGTCTTTTATTCTAATTCTTTTTCTGTATTTTGATATATGTGTGATGTATGCATTGTTCAATATGTATTATATTGGGACATAAAATATATTTAAACTAAAGCACCATTCTTTGATGATCGGTTGTAACTTGTCAGCCCATATCTCCATCCACATCGGAAGTTTGTGTGTATTTACCTACAGATAGGACACATCGACACGATCTGTGCTGGACGGCGTTGATACAGGAATTGTACCTTGTGCCCCAAATCCCGGTACCGTAACTTATACAATTGTGTCATAGAGTTGTAGAATTTACGTCATAGGACATTCCTCCTATCGATCGGAACTCAGGATACCAACACTCCCAATGCCCGTGCTGCAGCATCTGCTACATGATCTGCGGTGATCTTATAGTCTAGTGTATCATTTAGTGTTAGTCCCAAGTATCGATAGCGATCCACAATCTCAATAGATGAGCTTCCGCATGTAACATTGAAGTTTGTTCTACTCACAGAAGAGTTACAGAAGTGGATTACCGTTTACTTGGTTTGTTCACATTAATTCAAGTTTCAAAGATTCATATGTGTTAAACAATTCTACAATTAATCAGAATTCCGCTCCCATTGACATCTAACAATTCATTTAGATCGTTTATATAAAGATTAAAAGGTATTGTTGACAAGATAACAACCTTGTTTTAACCCGATGCTTACGTTGAAGCATCGCATCAGTGCATTGGCCATCATTATAAAGTGGTTTAATGTCGTTGAACATTTTGCTGTTAATCCCATGCACATAGGTCAGCTTATCCCATACTAGTCGTTGTGGCATACTGTCGTACGCTGTAAGATCATCTACCCATGCAATCCTAATACCGTAATTATATAATGTTTGTGAGTACAGACAGGTGGTCGATTGTACTCCTGTGTTTCCGGAATCCGCTCTGAGAGTCTGATATATTGCTATACTGAAATCTTGAATGTCCATGCCACAACTCAAAATAGAGTGTTCATCATTCAAAACCGGAGGTCTAGTGTTATTTGCTATAGAAACACCCGTATCACTCGTATATAACCATTCCAATGTAGTTTTACAATTATCAAGTATCTGGTTAAAGGCATTTGTAATGGACATTTCTTCCTTTACTACTTCCCTAGTGATTTTATTAATTCGTTCGCCACATACTCATACCTTGCCAATAGGTTTCCAAAATCACCAAGTCTTCATAGGAATCATTAATATATGTTTGTTTATTTTGATTCGCTTCAAGTTCCATTATTTTCCTAGTCAATGTTCTACGAATATCATTGTCCGCCATAAATTTGTAAGATAAATTGTTTCTATTATATCATACTGTAAAGCTTACGTTAGGGATTTGTATTGTTTCGATATTTTCAAAACGAAACCATGATATAGTTTGGGCTGACCAATATAGAAAATAGTAATCTGGAATAGATTGGTTAGTTAAAGCCTTTAATTGTGTCTCACTAAGCATTAGGTCAGTCGCTGTTACACATCGGAGAATAGTTATAATTGTTTATAGGGTACTAAGCAGTGATATACTACGGCACATCCTCTATTCTTAGAATGTGTGGAATCGAATATAATTCAGAGGAGTTCATTTTCAGTTTCCAAGTCAAAGCTAACAAGATCTACCCTGCAGAAGTTTCCAGCTGATCACCAAAAGTTAATAAGAGCTACACGAAACGTGTTTCTATGCGAACACCGAACTCTAATGGGATCTACTCATCCGGCATTTCTACTTGAGCATAAAAGAAGGTATGTCAACACGTAAACCAACAGTTAGCATTATCTAGCCAGACGGTATGTCCACATGTAAACCAACAGCTAGCATTATCTTGCCGGATGGTATGTCCACATGTAAACCAACAGCTAGCATTATCTAGCCGGACAGTATGTCCACATGTAAACCAACAGTTAGCATTATCTACCCGGACGGTATGTCCACATGTAAACCAACAGCTAGCATTATCTAGCCGGACGATATGTCCACATGTAAACCAACAGCTAGCATTATCTACCCGGACGGTATGTCCACATGAAGGCCAACAGCTAGCATTATCTACCCGGAAGGATTGTCCATATGAAAGCCAACAGCTAGCATTATCTACCCAGAAGGATTGTCCACATGAAAACCAACAGCTAGCATTATCTACCCGGAAGGATTGTCCACATGAAAGCCAACAGCTAGCATTATCTACCCGGAAGGATTGTCCACATGAAAGCCAACAGCTAGCATTATCTACCCGGAAGGTATGTCCACATGAAAACCAACAAGTAGTAAGTACTACCCGGAAGATATGATCACATGAAAACCAACAGCTAGCCGGAAGGTATGTCCACATGAAAACTAACAGGTAGCAAGTACTACCCGGAAGGTCAGTCCAGATGAAAACCAACAGCTAACAGGATCTATCCGGCTGAATTGTCCACATGAAAACCAACAGCTAGGAAGAGCTAGCCAGAAGGGCTGTCCACATGAAACATGAAAACCAACAACTAGCTAGATCTAGACGGAATGTCTGTCCACATGAAACCAACAGGTGGAAGGCGTGATAGCGCAGTGGATGAGCGTTCGCTTCAGGTGCGAAAGTTCCGGAGTTCGAGCCCCACTTGAGCCGTTGCGATTGTGCCCTTAGGCAAGGCATTTAAATTCCACATTGCCTCTTCTCTCGCCTTCATGGTGACGAATTATATCAGGAATGAGGTCTCGAGAGCGATTAATATAAGTTGAAAGAACTTGTTTCGCAATCGAGCTAGCATAAATTTGTATAAACTAACTGATAGCATGAGCTAGCCGGAAGGTATGTCCACATGACAACCAACAGCTAGCAAGATATATCCGAAGGTCTGTCCACATGAATACCATCAGGTAGCAAGATCTATCCGGAAGGTCTGTCCACATGAAAACCATCAGGTAGCAAGAGCTAGCCGGAAGGGCTGTCCACATGAAAACCAACAGCTAGCAAGATCTATCTGTTTCCACAAGAAATCCAACAGCTAGCAGTTCTGTCCAGAAGCAAACCATCAGCTAACATGAACTACCAGGAAGGATTGTCCAGAAGCAAACCATCAGCTAACATGAACTACCAGGAAGGATTGTCCAGATGCAAACCATCAGCTAACATGAACTACCCGGAAGGATTGTCCAGATGCAAACCATCAGCTAACATGAACTACCCGGAAGGATTGTCCAGATGCAAACCATCAGCTAACATGAACTACCCAGAAGGATTGTCCACATGCAAACCATCAGCTAACATGAACTACTAGGAAGGATTGTCCACATGCAAACCATCAGCTAACATGAACTACCAGGAAGGATTGTCCACATGCAAACCATCAGCTAACATGAACTACCAGGAAGGATTGTCCACATGCAAACCATCAGCTAACATGAACTACCAGGAAGGATTGTCCACATGCAAACCATCAGCTAACAGAACTACCAGGAAGGATTGTCCACATGCAAACCATCAGCTAACATGAACTACCAGGAAGGATTGTCCACATGCAAACCATCAGCTAACATGAACTACCAGGAAGGATTGTCCAGATGCAAACCATCAGCTAACATGAACTACCAGGAAGGATTGTCCAGATGCAACCATCAGCTAACATGAACTACCAGGAAGGATTGTCCAGATGCAAACCATCAGCTAACATGAACTACCAGGAAGGATTGTCCAGATGCAAACCATCAGCTAACATGAACTACCAGGAAGGATTGTCCAGATGCAAACCATCAGCTAACATGAACTACCCGGAAGGATTGTCCACATGCAAACCATCAGCTAACATGAACTACCCGGAAGGATTGTCCAGATGCAACCATCAGCTAACATGAACTACCAGGAAGGATTGTCCAGATGCAACCATCAGCTAACATGAACTACCAGGAAGGATTGTCCAGAGGCAACCATCAGCTAACATGAACTACCAGGAAGGATTATCCAGATGCAAACCATCAGCTAACATGAACTACCAGGAAGGATTGTCCAGATGCAAACCATCAGCTAACATGAACTACCCGGAAGGAATGTCCAGATGCAAACCATCAGCTAACATGAACTACCAGGAAGGATTGTCCAGATGCAAACCATCAGCTAACATGAACTATCAGGAAGGATTGTCCAGATGCAAACCATCAGCTAACATGAACTACCAGGAAGGATTGTCCACATGCAAACCATCAGATAACATGAACTACCAGGAAGGATTGTCCACATGCAAACCATCAGCTAACATGAACTACCAGGAAGGATTGTCCACATGCAAACCATCAGCTAACATGAACTACCAGGAAGGATTGTCCAGATGCAAACCATCAGCTAACATGAACTACCAGGAATGATTGTCCACATGCAAACCATCAGCTAACATGAACTACCAGGAAGGATTGTCCACATGCAAACCATCAGCTAACATGAACTACCAGGAAGGATTGTCCAGATGCAAACCATCAGCTAACATGAGCTACCAGGAAGGATTGTCCAGATGCAAACCATCAGCTAACATGAGCTACTAGGAAGGATTGTCCACATGCAAACCATCAGCTAACATGAACTACCAGGAAGGATTGTCCACATGCAAACCATCAGCTAACAAGAACTACCAGGAAGGATTGTCCAGATGCAAACCATCAGCTAACATGAACTACGCGGAAGGATTGTCCACATGCAAAGCATCAGCTAACATGAACTACCCGGAAGGATTGTCCACATGCAAACCATCAGCTAGCATGAACTACCCGGAAGGATTGTCCAGATGCAACCATCAGCTAGCATGAGCTACCAGAAAGGATTGTCCAGATGCAAACCATCAGCTAACATGAGCTACCAGGAAGGATTGTCCACATGCAAACCATCAGCTAACAAGAACTACCAGGAAGGATTGTCCAAATGCAAACCCTCAGCTAACATGAACTACCCGGAAGGATTGTCCACATGCAAACCATCAGCTAACATGAACTACTAGGAATGAGTGTCCAGATGCAAACCATCAGCTAACATGAACTACCAGGAAGGATTGTCCAGATGCAAACCATCAGCTAACATGAGCTACCAGGAAGGATTGTCCAGATGCAAACCATCAGCTAACATGAGCTACTAGGAAGGATTGTCCACATGCAAACCATCAGCTAACATGAACTACCAGGAAGGATTGTCCACATGCAAACCATCAGCTAACAAGAACTACCAGGAAGGATTGTCCAGATGCAAACCATCAGCTAACATGAACTACGCGGAAGGATTGTCCACATGCAAAGCATCAGCTAACATGAACTACCCGGAAGGATTGTCCACATGCAAACCATCAGCTAGCATGAACTACCCGGAAGGATTGTCCAGATGCAACCATCAGCTAGCATGAGCTACCAGAAAGGATTGTCCAGATGCAAACCATCAGCTAACATGAGCTACCAGGAAGGATTGTCCACATGCAAACCATCAGCTAACAAGAACTACCAGGAAGGATTGTCCAAATGCAAACCCTCAGCTAACATGAACTACCCGGAAGGATTGTCCACATGCAAACCATCAGCTAACATGAACTACTAGGAATGAGTGTCCAGATGCAAACCATCAGCTAACATGAACTACCAGGAAGGATTGTCCAGATGCAAACCATCAGCTAACATGAACTACCCGGAAGGATTGTCCAGATGCAAACCATCAGCTAACAAGAATTACCAGGAAGGATTGTCCACATGCAAACCATCAGCTAATATGAACTACCAGGAAGGATTGTCCAGATGCAAACCATCAGCTAACATGAACTACCAGGAAGGATTGTCCACATGCAAACCATCAGCTAACATGAACTACCAGGAAGGATTGTCCACATGCAAACCATCAGCTAATATGAACTACCAGGAAGGATTGTCCAGATGCAAACCATCAGCTAACATGAACTACCAGGAAGTATTGTCCAGATGCAAACCATCAGCTAACATGAACTACCCGGAAGGATTGTCCAGATGCAAACCATCAGCTAACATGAACTACCCGGAAGGATTGTCCAGATGCAAACCATCAGCTAACATGAACTACCAGGAAGGATTGTCCAGATGCAAACCATCAGCTAACATGAGCTACTAGGAAGGATTGTCCACATGCAAACCATCAGCTAACAAGAACTACCAGGAAGGATTGTCCACATGCAAACCATCAGCTAACATGAACTACCAGGAAGGATTGTCCAGATGCAAACCATCAGCTAACATGAACTACCAGGAAGGATTGTCCACATGCAAACCATCAGCTAACATGAACTACCAGGAAGGATTGTCCAAATGCAAACCATCAGCTAACATGAGCTACCAGGAAGGATTGTCCAGATGCAAACCATCAGCTAACATGAACTACCAGGAAGGATTGTCCAGATGCAAACCATCAGCTAACATGAACTACCAGGAAGGATTTTCTAGATGCAAACCATCAGCTAACATGAGCTACCAGGAAGGATTGTCCAGATGCAAACCATCAGCTAACATGAGCTACCAGGATGGATTGTCCAGATGCAAACCATCAGCTAACATGAGCTACTAGGAAGGATTGTCCACATGCAAACCATCAGCTAACAAGAACTACCAGGAAGGATTGTCCACATGCAAACCATCAGCTAACAAGAACTACCAGGAAGGATTGTCCACATGCAAACCATCAGCTAACATGAACTACCAGGAAGGATTGTCCACATGCAAACCATCAGCTAACATGAACTACCAGGAAGGATTGTCCACATGCAAACCATCAGCTAACATGAACTACCAGGAAGGATTGTCCAGATGCAAACCATCAGCTAACATGAGCTACCAGGAAGGATTGTCCAGATGCAAACCATCAGCTAACATGAACTACCCGGAAGGATTGTCCACATGCAAACCATCAGCTAACATGAACTACCCGGAAGGATTGTCCACATGCAAACCATCAGCTAGCATGAACTACCCGGAAGGATTGTCCAGATGCAACCATCAGCTAGCATGAGCTACCAGAAAGGATTGTCCAGATGCAAACCATCAGCTAACATGAGCTACCAGGAAGGATTGTCCACATGCAAACCATCAGCTAACAAGAACTACCAGGAAGGATTGTCCAAATGCAAACCATCAGCTAACATGATCTACCCGGAAGGATTGTCCACATGCAAACCATCAGCTAACATGAACTACTAGGAATGAGTGTCCAGATGCAAACCATCAGCTAACATGAACTACCAGGAAGGATTGTCCAGATGCAAACCATCAGCTAACATGAACTACCCGGAAGGATTGTCCAGATGCAAACCATCAGCTAACATGAACTACCAGGAAGGATTGTCCAGATGCAAACCATCAGCTAACATGAACTATCAGGAAGGATTGACCAGATGCAAATCATCAGCTAACATGAACTACCAGGAAGGATTGTCCACATGCAAACCATCAGCTAACATGAACTACCAGGAAGGATTGTCCAGATGCAAACCATCAGCTAACATGAGCTACCAGGAAGGATTGTCCACATGCAAACCATCAGCTAACAAGAACTACCAGGAAGGATTGTCCACATGCAAACCATCAGCTAACATGAGCTACCAGGAAGGATTGTCCAGATGCAAACCATCAGCTAACATGAGCTACTAGGAAGGATTGTCCACATGCAAACCATCAGCTAACAAGAACTACCAGGAAGGATTGTCCACATGCAAACCATCAGCTAACAAGAACTACCAGGAAGGATTGTCCACATGCAAACCATCAGCTAACATGAACTACCAGGAAGGATTGTCCACATGCAAACCATCAGCTAACATGAACTACCAGGAAGGATTGTCCACATGCAAACCATCAGCTAACATGAACTACCAGGAAGGATTGTCCAGATGCAAACCATCAGCTAACATGAGCTACCAGGAAGGATTGTCCACATGCAAACCATCAGCTAACAAGAACTACCAGGAAGGATTGTCCACATGCAAACCATCAGCTAACATGAACAACCAGGAAGGATTGTCCACATGCAAACCATCAGCTAACATGAACTACCAGGAAGGATTGTCCAGATGCAAACCATCAGCTAATATGAACTACCCGGAAGGATTGTCCAGATGCAAACCATCAGCTAACATGAACTACCCGGAAGGATTGTCCACATGCAAACCATCAGCTAACATGAACTACCCGGAAGGATTGTCCACATGCAAACCATCAGCTAGCATGAACTACCCGGAAGGATTGTCCAGATGCAACCATCAGCTAGCATGAGCTACCAGAAAGGATTGTCCAGATGCAAACCATCAGCTAACATGAGCTACCAGGAAGGATTGTCCACATGCAAACCATCAGCTAACAAGAACTACCAGGAAGGATTGTCCAAATGCAAACCATCAGCTAACATGAACTACCAGGAAGGATTGTCCACATGCAAACCATCAGCTAACATGAACTACCAGGAAGGATTGTCCAGATGCAAACCATCAGCTAACATGAACTACCAGGAAGGATTGTCCACATGCAAACCATCAGCTAACATGAACTACCAGGAAGGATTGTCCAAATGCAAACCATCAGCTAACATGAGCTACCAGGAAGGATTGTCCAGATGCAAACCATCAGCTAACATGAACTACCAGGAAGGATTGTCCAGATGCAAACCATCAGCTAACATGAACTACCAGGAAGGATTTTCTAGATGCAAACCATCAGCTAACATGAGCTACCAGGAAGGATTGTCCAGATGCAAACCATCAGCTAACATGAGCTACCAGGATGGATTGTCCAGATGCAAACCATCAGCTAACATGAGCTACCAGGAAGGATTGTCCACATGCAAACCATCAGCTAACATGAACTACCCGGAAGGATTGTCCACATGCAAACCATCAGCTACATGAACTACCCGGAAGGATTGTCCAGATGCAACCATCAGCTAGCATGAGCTACCAGAAAGGATTGTCCAGATGCAAACCATCAGCTAACATGAGCTACCAGGAAGGATTGTCCACATGCAAACCATCAGCTAACAAGAACTACCAGGAAGGATTGTCCACATGCAAACCATCAGCTAACATGAACTACCAGGAAGGATTGTCCACATGCAAACCATCAGCTAACATGAACTACCAGGAAGGATTGTCCACATGCAAACCATCAGCTAACATGAACTACCAGGAAGGATTGTCCAGATGCAAACCATCAGCTAACATGAACTACCAGGAAGGATTGTCCAGATGCAAACCATCAGCTAACATGAACTACCCGGAAGGATTGTCCACATGCAAACCATCAGCTAACATGAACTACCCGGAAGGATTGTCCACATGCAAACCATCAGCTAGCATGAACTACCCGGAAGGATTGTCCAGATGCAACCATCAGCTAGCATGAGCTACCAGAAAGGATTGTCCAGATGCAAACCATCAGCTAACATGAGCTACCAGGAAGGATTGTCCACATGCAAACCATCAGCTAACAAGAACTACCAGGAAGGATTGTCCAAATGCAAACCATCAGCTAACATGAACTACCCGGAAGGATTGTCCACATGCAAACCATCAGCTAACATGAACTATCAGGAAGGATTGTCCAGATGCAAACCATCAGCTAACATGAACTACCAGGAAGGATTGTCCACATGCAAACCATCAGCTAACATGAACTATCAGGAAGGATTGTCCAGATGCAAACCATCAGCTAACATGAGCTACCAGGAAGGATTGTCCACATGCAAACCATCAGCTAACAAGAACTACCAGGAAGGATTGTCCACATGCAAACCATCAGCTAACATGAGCTACCAGGAAGGATTGTCCAGATGCAAACCATCAGCTAACATGAGCTACTAGGAAGGATTGTCCACATGCAAACCATCAGCTAACAAGAACTACCAGGAAGGATTGTCCACATGCAAACCATCAGCTAACATGAACTACCAGGAAGGATTGTCCACATGCAAACCATCAGCTAACATGAACTACCAGGAAGGATTGTCCACATGCAAACCATCAGCTAACAAGAACTACCAGGAAGGATTGTCCACATGCAAACCATCAGCTAACATGAACTACCAGGAAGGATTGTCCACATGCAAACCATCAGCTAACATGAACTACCAGGAAGGATTGTCCACATGCAAACCATCAGCTAACATGAACTACCAGGAAGGATTGTCCACATGCAAACCATCAGCTAACATGAACTACCAGGAAGGATTGTCCAGATGCAAACCATCAGCTAACATGAGCTACCAGGAAGGATTGTCCACATGCAAACCATCAGCTAACAAGAACTACCAGGAAGGATTGTCCACATGCAAACCATCAGCTAACATGAACTACCAGGAAGGATTGTCCACATGCAAACCATCAGCTAACATGAACTACCAGGAAGGATTGTCCAGATGCAAACCATCAGCTAACATGAACTACCCGGAAGGATTGTCCAGATGCAAACCATCAGCTAACATGAACTACCCGGAAGGATTGTCCACATGCAAACCATCAGCTAACATGAACTACCCGGAAGGATTGTCCACATGCAAACCATCAGCTAGCATGAACTACCCGGAAGGATTGTCCAGATGCAACCATCAGCTAGCATGAGCTACCAGAAAGGATTGTCCAGATGCAAACCATCAGCTAACATGAGCTACCAGGAAGGATTGTCCACATGCAAACCATCAGCTAACAAGAACTACCAGGAAGGATTGTCCAAATGCAAACCATCAGCTAACATGAACTACCCGGAAGGATTGTCCACATGCAAACCATCAGCTAACATGAACTACCAGGAAGGATTGTCCAGATGCAAACCATCAGCTAACATGAACTACCAGGAAGGATTGTCCAGATGCAAACCATCAGCTAACATGAACTACCAGGAAGGATTGTCCAGATGCAAACCATCAGCTAACATGAACTACCAGGAAGGATTGTCCAGATGCAAACCATCAGCTAACATGAACTACCAGGAAGGATTGTCCAGATGCAAACCATCAGCTAACATGAACTACCAGGAAGGATTGTCCATATGCAAACCATCAGCTAACATGAACTACCAGGAAGGATTGTCCACATGCAAACCATCAGCTAACATGAACTACCAGGAAGGATTGTCCAGATGCAAACCATCAGCTAACATGAGCTACCAGGAAGGATTGTCCAGATGCAAACCATCAGCTAACATGAACTACCAGGAAGGATTGTCCACATGCAAACCATCAGCTAACATGAACTACCCGGAAGGATTGTCCAGATGCAACCATCAGCTAGCATGAGCTACCAGAAAGGATTGTCCACATGCAAACCATCAGCTAACAAGAACTACCAGGAAGGATTGTCCACATGCAAACCATCAGCTAACATGAACTACCAGGAAGGATTGTCCAGATGCAAACCATCAGCTAACATGAACTACCAGGAAGGATTGTCCACATGCAAACCATCAGCTAACATGAACTACCAGGAAGGATTGTCCAGATGCAAACCATCAGCTAACATGAACTACCCGGAAGGATTGTCCACATGCAAACCATCAGCTAGCATGAACTACCCGGAAGGATTGTCCAGATGCAACCATCAGCTAGCATGAGCTACCAGAAAGGATTGTCCAGATGCAAACCATCAGCTAACATGAGCTACCAGGAAGGATTGTCCACATGCAAACCATCAGCTAACAAGAACTACCAGGAAGGATTGTCCAAATGCAAACCATCAGCTAACATGATCTACCCGGAAGGATTGTCCACATGCAAACCATCAGCTAACATGAACTACTAGGAATGAGTGTCCAGATGCAAACCATCAGCTAACATGAACTACCAGGAAGGATTGTCCAGATGCAAACCATCAGCTAACATGAACTACCCGGAAGGATTGTCCAGATGCAAACCATCAGCTAACATGAACTACCAGGAAGGATTGTCCAGATGCAAACCATCAGCTAACATGAACTATCAGGAAGGATTGACCAGATGCAAATCATCAGCTAACATGAACTACCAGGAAGGATTGTCCACATGCAAACCATCAGCTAACAAGAACTACCAGGAAGGATTGTCCACATGCAAACCATCAGCTAACATGAGCTACCAGGAAGGATTGTCCAGATGCAAACCATCAGCTAACATGAGCTACTAGGAAGGATTGTCCACATGCAAACCATCAGCTAACAAGAACTACCAGGAAGGATTGTCCACATGCAAACCATCAGCTAACAAGAACTACCAGGAAGGATTGTCCACATGCAAACCATCAGCTAACATGAACTACCAGGAAGGATTGTCCACATGCAAACCATCAGCTAACATGAACTACCAGGAAGGATTGTCCACATGCAAACCATCAGCTAACATGAACTACCAGGAAGGATTGTCCAGATGCAAACCATCAGCTAACATGAGCTACCAGGAAGGATTGTCCACATGCAAACCATCAGCTAACAAGAACTACCAGGAAGGATTGTCCACATGCAAACCATCAGCTAACATGAACTACCAGGAAGGATTGTCCACATGCAAACCATCAGCTAACATGAACTACCAGGAAGGATTGTCCAGATGCAAACCATCAGCTAATATGAACTACCCGGAAGGATTGTCCAGATGCAAACCATCAGCTAACATGAACTACCCGGAAGGATTGTCCACATGCAAACCATCAGCTAACATGAACTACCCGGAAGGATTGTCCACATGCAAACCATCAGCTAGCATGAACTACCCGGAAGGATTGTCCAGATGCAACCATCAGCTAGCATGAGCTACCAGAAAGGATTGTCCAGATGCAAACCATCAGCTAACATGAGCTACCAGGAAGGATTGTCCACATGCAAACCATCAGCTAACAAGAACTACCAGGAAGGATTGTCCAAATGCAAACCATCAGCTAACATGAACTACCCGGAAGGATTGTCCACATGCAAACCATCAGCTAACATGAACTACTAGGAATGAGTGTCCAGATGCAAACCATCAGCTAACATGAACTACCAGGAAGGATTGTCCAGATGCAAACCATCAGCTAACATGAACTACCAGGAAGGATTGTCCAGATGCAAACCATCAGCTAACATGAACTACCAGGAAGGATTGTCCAGATGCAAACCATCAGCTAACATGAACTATCAGGAAGGATTGACCAGATGCAAACCATCAGCTAACATGAACTACCAGGAAGGATTGTCCATATGCAAACCATCAGCTAACATGAACTACCAGGAAGGATTGTCCACATGCAAACCATCAGCTAACATGAACTACCAGGAAGGATTGTCCAGATGCAAACCATCAGCTAACATGAGCTACCAGGAAGGATTGTCCAGATGCAAACCATCAGCTAACATGAACTACCCGGAAGGATTGTCCACATGCAAACCATCAGCTAACATGAACTACCCGGAAGGATTGTCCACATGCAAACCATCAGCTAGCATGAACTACCCGGAATGATTGTCCAGATGCAACCATCAGCTAGCATGAGCTACCAGAAAGGATTGTCCAGATGCAAACCATCAGCTAACATGAGCTACCAGGAAGGATTGTCCACATGCAAACCATCAGCTAACAAGAACTACCAGGAAGGATTGTCCACATGCAAACCATCAGCTAACATGAACTACCAGGAAGGATTGTCCAGATGCAAACCATCAGCTAACATGAACTACCAGGAAGGATTGTCCACATGCAAACCATCAGCTAACATGAACTACCAGGAAGAATTGTCCAGATGCAAACCATCAGCTAACATGAACTACCCGGAAGGATTGTCCACATGCAAACCATCAGCTAACATGAACTACCAGGAAGGATTGTCCACATGCAAACCATCAGCTAACATGAACTACCAGGAAGGATTGTCCAGATGCAAACCATCAGCTAACATGAACTACCCGGAAGGATTGTCCACATGCAAACCATCAGCTAACATGAACTACTAGGAATGAGTGTCCAGATGCAAACCATCAGCTAACATGAACTACCAGGAAGGATTGTCCAGATGCAAACCATCAGCTAACATGAACTACCCGGAACGATTGTCCAGATGCAAACCATCAGCTAGCATGAACTACCAGGAAGGATTGTCCAGATGCAAACCATCAGCTAACATGAACTATCAGGAAGGATTGTCCAGATGCAAACCATCAGCTAACATGAACTACCAGGAAGGATTGTCCACATGCAAACCAACAGCTAACATGAACTACCAGGAAGGATTGTCCACATGCAAACCATCAGCTAACATGAACTACCAGGAAGGATTGTCCACATGCAAACCATCAGCTAACATGAACTACCAGGAAGGATTTTCCAGATGCAAACCATCAGCTAACATGAACTACCAGGAAGGATTGTCCAAATGCAAACCATCAGCTAACATGAACAACCAGGAAGGATTGTCCAGATGCAAACCATCAGCTAACATGAACTACCAGGAAGGATTGTCCAGATGCAAAGCATCGGCTAACATGAGCTACCCGGGAGAACTAGTAAGTTCGACTATTCGTTGTTGTTGAGTATCGACCATCACATGCTATGTTAGAGGCAGAGCATGTATGAATATTGTGTACATTAATGAACTTACAATGTGCATTGTGTATCAATGAAAATGCTGAAACATATACGTTTCCTTACGTTTGGAGCCGTTACGATTGTGCCCTTAGGCAAGGCATTTAAATTCCACGTTGTCTCTTCTCTCCCTCGTGGCGATGGATTCAATCTCGAGAGTGATTAGTATAAGTTTTAAGAACTTGCTTCGCAATAGAGCTAATATAAATATGTATAAACTATACGTTTCCTTGCACAACCGTTTACATTTGCAGGAGGATAATAGACAGACACGGTACATAAATGATTTCAAACCCATTGGACTAAAATATATATACATTATACGGTTTGCATACGCTTTGTCATACACACAGAGAGAATGCTCTGTAATTGTACACCACACAGTTGTTGGGTTTTAAAACATTTCCTAATTACATGTAGATTACTTTTCTTTTTACATTAGTGATGAAAAATTAATGAAATATTATTGCCAATGTGCCTTCAATAATTACCTGTATATCACATGCATAATTATATACCTTACCCGAACTGTACATATGCATGCAAATACATAAGTGGCCGAGTGGTTATGGTCGTTGACTTCAAATCATTTGCCCTCACCGCTGTAGGTTCGAATCCCATTGTAGTTGTCGAATTATTTCATGTGTGACTTGTGGAATGTTGGTGGTTTTACCCGGGTACACGTCCGAGTCTGAAATACGTATTGGTGGTTACCCGTTATCCTCCAATGGCAGCTGGAGAGTCACCGTATGATATAAGCTGTTGTGAGTTTAAACCCCCAAAACCACAGGCACAAGACACAAATGTTTTAGGCCAACAGAAAATTGTGTCTTGTGCTCAAAACACAAACATACATATACAACACCACGTCTGCCTGAATGGACTAAACAAATGGAGATGTACATGCATCATTCATTCAATGACAAGTATGGTTAATTATACAGAAATATGCACAATTCCGAACAAATATTCCACTGTGTCACAGCAATGACCAACTATAGATTGCACCAGAGTATCACTGTATGTTATGTTGACGAGATACAGAGGTGAACGAACTAAATACATTGGCAATATATCACGACATTGTGTACAGATGTACAATACCATTTTGTCAATCAAGAATAAAATGGAATTGGTACGGATACCTAAGTATATGAAATAATCTATTAAGAAACAAACCCAATATAATATCGTTGTTTTTGTATGAAGGTTTTTCTCTATTGTGTATGTCTTTGCCAAACAGTTCGTACACGTGCAAATGGCCAAAAGCAAATTTGATTATGCCAATAAACTTAAACTTGTTGACAAATACGCTGTTGACAATTATGCTCATATTACTTTCTGAATGCTTTTTTGCATTGTAGTTTTTTATATTCCACTATCCATTGCAGAACAGAAATACAAGATATCATTCGTTAGGATATTGTTTTGCTATATAAATAATAACATGCTTCGTCATCTGAGAAATCAGTGTCTTAATTAAAGCTACCAGCACACAACCTAAGGGTTGAAACTGGTCGATATGGTAGAAATCGTAATGATAAAAATTGAAATGTTATGTTTGTTATGTAATACAAACAACTTTATGCTTAAGTGTCAGGTGCAATAAAGTATATCAACTATACTACCCAGTATGTTTAATATATAGCAATTATTTCACAATTAAATATTGCTACTGCGGCGGCCATTTTGTCTGGCAAAGTTTACCAGATATTATATCAATATACAGTGACGTAATTTAGTTTCTTCATAAAATATCCCATCACCATGATTCATACCTTGTTTAAAAAATCTAAATGTGCATATGTCTTGTAACGTTTCACAAATTTCGTATAATTAACGAATAAAAAATAATGTGTCTGTATTAATATTTCAACTGAGATTATAAACTTTCAAAAATAGAAGTTAAGTTCTTATCAATTCTAATCCATACACAATTGTCAACATTAATATTTACCAAGTGAATTTCAATACCTATGAAATAAACTCAAATTTATACAAGCTAAATTTCATTATGTTGCTTCAATTAGATAATTACTATGAATATCCTGAAATTGCCGTGTATAAATGTTGTCATGCAAAATGGCCGCCAAGATCTGATCAATGTTTCCCAGGTTGTTGGAAGTATGTATCAAGCTATCTGAAATCAGCCTAGATACTGCTGTGTTTATGTTTAATCATAGTTACTGTATAAAGTAAAGTAAAGTGTTTGTTTATTATAGTGTCACCCCTATTTAAAGGGCCAGCCATTTCTGATTTATGAGACACCTCTTTTTTATGAACATCAGTACTTCCCGAATCCTATGCTTGTGTGTCAGACGCCAGGCTGGTAGGCAATCGGTAACCATTATTTAACTAGCTGGTGGCTCACCGACCGGCCATATCAGAACGAACCCCTGACGAGATTCGAACCTTCGACCTCCCGCACCGTAGGCGGACGCCTTAACCATTGGGCTACTGAGACTGTATGTATATGTAGACATAAACACAAGCAAGCACAATTCAACACATACATGCACGTATTACATACATACGCAACATGGTTATAACAACATTACACCCTGTCCTCGCTATCATTCAGGGTGACTTGTATACAATATGGCTTCATGACTGATGACGTGCAAGGAAATTTATTTTGCATGGGAAACTCGTGTAGCTGAATATTGATCCAGGGTAAGCCAATTATTGTGTCAGTTCACATGAATGTCGACTTGTCGAGTTATCCAAAACATGCAACAATTTGGCTGAGTGAATTGATCATATGTCCAAAGAAATTGCTTTAATATGCGCAAGTGTTATATGTATGCCTTTCTGTGTTGGATAAAGCGTGGATTGGAAAAGAATATCATTGCAATACGAAGGTTTATAATTCGTACATTACGGTGCGATCGTTTCTAAAATGTGTTAGATGTTGACCCAAAACAAATACTTACAAGTATAAGATTTATTTTATTTATATACAACGATCGTGAAACAACTTTGACAACTTCTAATCACTCTAGTTGGCGCGAAAAGAAGAAAACCCATCTGTCCGATCTGACAACCACACAGAGTTTTGTATTTATTAACAATAATTGCACCCTATGATAATCTCACATACTTCCCGGTACGAGGATAGAAACTGTGTTGCATAAAAACACAACACACTTTTACCAATGCTTCTTTTTATGAAATTAAATATTGACTCAAATATAAACGATGTTGTAAAAATAGGAATTTGAGAATTGAAAACGTATGGTTAATTAATGAATCTCTAGAGCAATATATACTAGAGGTCATAGAACACGCAAATTCGGATAAGTGCGTGTTTTACATGAAAAGCAATATCTATACAAACATTTTGGAATATATTTAGTTGTTCAGTTTGTGTTTTGTAATAAAGATGTGATATATCTTGAGCATAGTATATCGTTTTCATGTAATAATAATCCTATAATGGAGGTGTGCGTTTTCATTGTTATCTAGTATATTATTTATTGTACCCTATCTCGACCATAAGATATGAGCAGTCTATGACAATACTTTACACAGTCCTGCTACGGGTCAGTCAACAAATTGTGCTTCTTAGAATGTTTGCCAGATTTATTGTATCTATGGTAACGGTTTTGCCCTCCAAAAGAAGTGTTTCTTAATTTCACAGCCAAAACAAACCAAGGTCAACCAGGCATACATTGATCGTATAACTTTCTGCTTCTGTCACATGTCACACCAAAATAACAACAGAGTGGATGTAGGAATACAATTTCTGTAAATAAATGGCGATTTGCTTTTAATGCACTTTTCTTAATGAAAATGCTACCGAAATGTCAATACTATAGCACACATTGAAATTAAACCACGAACTGAACGACATAATCACAACTAGTGTGATTAGTTTCTATACATTTATTTTAGCTCGATTGCGAAACAAGTTCTTTCAACTTATATTAATCACGCTCGAGACCTCATTCCTGCTGGAATCCATCGCCATGAAGGAGAGAGAAGAGGCAATGTGGAATTTAAATGCCTTGCCTAAGGGCACAATCGTAACCGCTCCAGTGGGGCTCGAACTCCGGACCCGGACAAGTTTGATTGTATGAATATTTGAATTAGATAAATCGTGCAATTATTGGAGATGAATGGCTATACGTTTTCTAGAAGCTTGTTTAACGCTCAAAGTGCTATGGCTATACTGTTTATGTGTAGGCCTTCCCCGAAAATAGGTAGTCTCCCTTGCGAATTATCTCCCATTGTGACAAGTGCGCATGTGCGAAGAGGTACCCGCAGCTTCCGTGGACTACTATTCTGCTTTCGATATTCACAAACTAACGGGCTAGACAACATTTGCTTACGAATTACATAATGAATACTGATAAAGGAAAGAAACGGTCATTGAAATATTGTTGCACATGCAAAGGAATATATCGTGGTAAAGTTGTGGACGGTAGAACTGTTTCGTTGCACAGATTTCCACAAAACGATCAACTGAAACGGATATGGGTTCAACGATGTAAAACTGTGATGAGAACATTTAAATGGAACGTCAACAAACTACTCTGCAGTGAACATTTCGTTGAATTCAGAGGTCCGACATTTTTGCACACACTTCCATCGATATTTCCTACACAAAATGGACAGAAAAATGTTTTTCCTACCTCGGTAAGTTTGATTGATGAATTAATTATGTGTAATTATTATATTAGGCACTCGCTTCGTCAACTTGTTTTTCATGGCGTTTTAATTAATATTTTATTTGCTCTATGCAGATCTAGTTATACATTGCATGCAATGAACATATTTGATACAATCCATCATATATTGAAGTAAATATGGCAACACAAAGTTGAACAAGTTCTGCCAACATTAGCCTAACGTCTCCTATGATATTAAAGTAACCAAACCCAAGTCGGTGTTCGAACCCAGAATGCCTGATCCTCCATTACCTGGAGACAAACTCTCTACCGCATTGCTATAACAGCTAGCTCTATAGCGAGACAGTATAAGTCTTTATTATTACTACACTCCCCTCTTCATATCTTTTGTATCCAGACAACCGTTCATACAGAAATTCAACGGAGAATAGTCCTCTCCAACCGAGTCTGTAGTCACACATGGGCCCGAAAAACACCATTAAAGTAGTAGCCAAAGCATCAGGGAACTACCTAGCTAATGGCTGCAACTTTATAACTTGGATAATATTCACTATCAGACTATGTCTTGCTAGTTTAGCTTCCGAGTGTCTATGGTAGTCTTGCCTAGTAGAGCGTGTTCTCAGAATGCCTCATTCCCATGCTAGACGGTGTCTCTATCTTCCTTGCCAAACTGTGTCACATAAAGAACCCAATTGCCATTTACTACACTCCTACTGTATCTGTGATTTGTAATTATAAAAAAGGACTATGGAATCCGTGACTGAGGCTCCATGGTTCAATACTATGACTGATGATTATAAGTACATGTATCACACACATACAGCCTGAGCAAATGCATTCTTCCTTTTCTTCAGAATCGTGGTGAGAATGAACACATTACCGAGATTAATGAGGACGATCAGAGTGAAATGTACACTGCCACAAAGTTAGATGATTATGATCACGATAATACAGTATCAATCAGTCTCATCCAAGGTGCGGACCATTCTTCCTTGGACGTATCTCTTCATTTGCATGACTACTGTGAAGAACCAGCTCCACATGCTAACCATATGAGGTAATTGAAACATAACAGCCATATTTATTTGAATAGTGTATAAAAGTGGGACTCTTGTTGAGTGGTTACCATTATTCTATTGATACGAGTCCTGAATGGGGTCAGATTCTTTCAAGTGAGGATGTTATCATAATTTAACATTACGATAGAACGGTGGGTCTACTAAGTGCGTGCACATACTGGAAACAATGCTATCACAATCATTATATGTTGCCGTAGCATGAATCTTCGCCGAAAGAAACATACAAATACTTCATTTAAGCAATGCAGCAGGTGTTAACTTGGATAAATGGCTCATCGTATTTATAATTAATCAGATTGATATTGATCAATTAACATATTTAGGCAAACCAAATTCTTCATAAAAGTCGACATGATCGAATTAGACAGATTGTAAAAGAGACAAGTTTAAATTCAAAAGAATACAGCAGAGATTATTTAATCGAGTATCAGTTTATTAATACACCGTAAATACATCAGTAATTGTATATCACATTTTCTCATTTTAGTAAATATTAAATACGATATTACAGTGGTATTTTAACAAGTGTGCCCATGTCACGGTTATAACATGTGAAATGATTTATAGGACAAATGTACAGTATGATCTACTAGTACTAAAATTAGTGATAAACCGATTATCGCTAAGTCGCCGACAATCGTTCGCCGGCATGGACATCGGCGATAATCGATTGTGAAAATGTGTAATCGATTATAATCAACGAGTTTTTTTTTTGGAACCACGTTTAAGGCCCGTTTATTTTCCTCGGCATAGGTGACCTGTGGGTCGAGGGCATCCCACAAGCACCTTACAATAATGTACATTTTTTAACGAGTAGAATAAACAAACGGCATTTTAATATATCAAGTCATTATCATGTTGGCCTTAAAGTGGTGAAAAAATGTTCAGTTACACTTAGAAAAAAAGAAAAGAGAAAAGTGGTCTGCAGCCTACATTCTACCAAGTGATTGATGACAATTATTTTCAATATAATTTTAAATTAAAACTTTTTAGCATATTGCTTCCATATTTCGTCAAATTCAAATAATTTGTTCTGTATTGAAGCTGTCTCAAGTTCAGTATCATATAATAGTTTTAATTGACACATCAGATATTGAACGGATGGTTTTATGTCTTTATTTTTGTCTCTTACTTTTATGTTTGTTTATACCTCAAATAAAACTACGATTTACTATTGGCTGTATTGTATTAGCATTGCACGTTTGCAACAACAATTCTTACACAGACGTTATTTATACCGTTAATTAACAGATTTTTTACAATTTTTTTACGGATGGTCTCGTAAAAAACTAAAGTTTAGAAATAAATATGATATTACTTCAAACATTACTCAAGATATCATCACATTATTTATATATTTGATATATTCAAATTTTCAGTCATTGTATTAGGTGAAGCCACAAAGTAAAGTCTCATTACGCTGATCCCCCCCTTCATGTGACATGTTTATGTAGCAATCATAACTAAATGTCAAGTGAAGCAAAATACACAATTACAACTACCAGCAGACAGCTCTATAACCATGCTAACCAGTGAAGTCACAATGGTGTGACAAGGCCCTGCTGCATTTGGGATGTAATTAAAATGTGACTTCATTTAGCCGGCTATATAAGTATGTGGGCAGTAGAACAGATTAAACAAATAAACAATCAATCATTACAAACAATGTGTGGTGTACATGTATGTGTGATTGGCTGTATGATAGTGCATAATGTTTGAATGAGGCGAGTGCATGTCTGATTCATATTACATCTAGTTTTTGTTAACGTTATTTACAGTTAATAACAGTTGTTTACAATGTTACGTAAAAATAGGTTTTTTACGGTAAAAAAACCCAACCTTGTCTGTTATGTCAAACTTCGGTTATGTCAAAGTATTTCGTTCTGTCTGACGGAATGTAGACTGTACATGCATCTCATTCTTTTTATCTTTTCAATAGATTGACTTGTATTTACTGTTTTCTCTCCATAGACAGTAATGCGCAAAGCATGTACAATCCATTTTGAATTTATACAGTGTAAGAAATTTCAAAATGAGATCAATCGTAAACAATAAGAACTTTATGCTTTTCTATGTAAGATATGGCCATGAGATAATACACAATCACCCATGTACATACAGTGTATGCCAAATTTTAATATCTTATTCATTCATTTGCAGGAATGCTGCAACACAGACATACCCAGATACACGTAATATAGCAACAGAGATGGGCAGTGTTCCCTTGAAATGCTTGGTGAGTTTCGGCACTCAGAGAGTCCATGACACTAAGGATGCTGGTGAGCAGACAAATCTACCTCTTATCGTGTATGAGGACGTCATGAACAATGAATCAAAATTAAATTTTTATACCGGCATTCCAGACAGGAATACATTTGAGGCATTGTTCGATGACATTCAAGATGATGCACATCATAAAACCTCTTACCAAGTTGTATCACGCAACAGTGATTCTAGAGAGAGGCCAAGAACATTACGACTGGTCGATGAATTTGTTATGACTTTAATGAGACTTCGGCTAGATTTATTAGTGGATGACTTGGCATACAGATTCTGTCTGTCATCAACAGCTTGCGGACGAGTGTTAAATAGCTGGATTGATTATCTTGATTCCAAACTAGACTTTCTGATTATGTGGCCTTCAAGGGAATCAGTAAAATTTAACATGCCGAAAGTTTTTAGGGATAAATTCCCAGACACGCTTGTGATAATCGACTGTACCGAAATTCATACGATAACGCCAAGTTCATTGCAGCTAAAGTCATTGATGTACAGTGACTATAAGTCACACATGACTTGGAAGTCACTTGTTGGAATAAGTCCATCTGGCCATGTGACATTTATATCTGACCTATGGGTTGGTTCAGTAAGCGATAAACATCTTACAAAGGAAAGTGGCTTACTGGAGCAATGTGAACAATCAAAATAAAGGTCAGAATATCATGTACATTGTAGTCCTTAAGTCCCGGTAATATCCAGATGTATGGAGGTAGTATAGATATGACGACTTATCCACTCATTGATAGTACATGTACCGTCTATGTGGTCTAATGGTTAATGTGTTCGCATACAGGTCAAACGTTGTCAGGTTTCGTTCCGTCTGATATGGCCAGTTGGTGAGCCGCCAGTTAGTTCAATAATGGTTACCGATTGCCTGACTTACATGGATAGGATTCTGGATCGGGAAGTACTGATATATACCTGTCGTATATACCCACTGATCCTTACAATACATGTACGTTTTGAGGCACATTCTACATGTAAGTAAATGCATAATGGGGCTTCAAGTGTCATTGTGTCTGGCTTACAGTAAATAAATTACCATTTCATGTAAATAAATACATATGTACACACCATTGACTTTTATTCAATATTTTATTTATATACTGAATCAAAAACGAAACGATACCAAACCAACTTGACAGAAAAGATGCAAACATATTTATGCCTGTGATAAGCCACTACTTTTCAGTTCGGAGTGACGTATGACTATGATATTCATCCATATACATAGGTAAATAATGCATCCAGAGTTTCCGTTTTGCACGCGATCCTCGCGGAACACGATTTGCTATACATGGATATATCCACACACCAGTTTGTTGTAGTCGTATTGTAATTATTTCGAGCATAACGATTTGCATTTTCCTCAAAAGAAATGCCCAGACTCGACCAAAATGCGAGAAATTGGGATGGTTGAGCTGGTTTACGTCGCAACGACGTCGCTAATTGCCTTGGTGTCCCGGATCCCGGTCACACGTCTACTTGGCCGGTACCGGACACGTGGATCAACTGACGACCGAATATGCGCGACGACGCAAGAACAGGACCGTCAAATTTACTAGACCGCTTCCTGTCCGCTACTCATACCGCCATCGTTACTCCTGGGATGACCAACAATAGAATTAGTGCTCAAACAGGTCGGAACAGGCTCGCTGAACGTGGAATCCGTCCCTACAGACCGTACACCGGGCCCATGTTGACGCAACACGTGAACATGCACGTGGAATTCCGTTATGTTTGGCGAATCGCGTTTCTGTTTACGGCATGCGGATGGCAGGGCTCAAGTGTACTGTCGACAGGGAGAATGTTACGCCGACGCGTATGTATGTGAGGTGGATCGGTGTGGAGGCGGTAGGGTCATGGTACGGGGCGGCGTCACGTTCGACGGACACACACAACTGGTTATTGTTGACGGAAACTTAACCGTATAGCGGTAATGTGACGAAATTATTACGGCCATACGTCAATTGACGCATCACACTGTTCCAACAGGACAACGCCAGATGCCATACTGCACGCATCACCACTCAATTATTGGAGCAGGGGAACATTGAACATTTACCGTGGCCAGCATTGTCTCCGATAGAACATTTATAGGATACCTTAGACGGTCGTGTAAGACTCCGTCAGCCGGCGACGTTACACCAACTGAGGGGTATTCTGCGCCACGGGTGGAACAACTTGTAATATTTTCTCACATGTTTCAATCTCAGTACACGAAATTTCAGATGAATTGCTTATTTAGTAATTAAAATACATATATGTTTATACCATGTATCGTTTCTTATTTGACTCAGTATAGTAGACATGCATGTGATGGCAGCCAAAATTATTCTAGGTCATACTACATCACAGTTTCGCAGCTAACACCCCTTTTAACACGGTCAGTAAACAGTTCCGGGATAGATAACTGCTTTTACATAAAACATTTTCAGTTTTTCAACTACCGATTTAAAAAGATCAGTTTCTGCATAAATCCTCTCAACCGAAATTCCCAGACATGTCCACACACCAAAATCACACCACTTACGACGACTAAGGCCGAGTTGTCCTTGCACTTGGTAATAGTAATTGTGGGTTCTTTTTAATGAGACTTTTCCCTCTTTCAACTCACAGAAGAACTTTGGATCTTCAGCACACTGCTCTGGTGTCTTCATCCTCCATGTAAACGATGATGGACATTTGATTTCTAATAAACCATTAGCATTGTTGCAGTGTGTACAATTAACAAAGCCATCTGGACTGGCACCCAAATACGGAAGTTAGCCTTCGTTTTCTAGGGTTATTCCACTTGCACTTCAGTGATATTGGTGCTAGAGTTCCGTCTTTTTTCCTCTGGCTGATGTCTGCAATGGCATACAGCAAGGCAGCAACATGAATCAACCCTTCACCTTCTCTGAAAAAACGATAAGTACACATGTACATGTATGCTGCATGAAATTGATATGTAAATATTTATTTTAACCTAAAACTGTTGGTTACTGAAAACCGACAAAACATTATAATATACATTGCCAAGAATTCAGTGAATAAAAAGACGCTCAAATTAAAAATATGTTCAGCGTCATTTTACAAGCTCAAATTAAAAATATGTTCAGCGTCATTTTACAAGCTCAAATTAAAAATATGTTCAGCGTCATTTTACAAGCCGATGTCTGGTTTCACAGACCAACATGCTAACCTCACCATTGACCATTTTCGATATTATTTGCCATGACCATATTTTTTATAAAAATCAATTCATAGAATACGAAATATTAAAAAGATTTAAATTGCATATAGCAATGATTTTCTTCAGCAAATAAATGTCAAATTTATTGCAATATAACAAAGAACAACATTCCTGAATCGATTTGCCACGTCAGTCATACATTCCGAACACATCACCCTCTATCGGCAATCAGAACAAACATCTACTACAGCTGGTACAAGTTCTATTGTTGTGTCATGCAATGTTGTGTACATTAAGCATTGTTTACATATGTTTGGTTTATAACTATCTGTTACTTTTTTACCAAAAAACGTCCTTTATTCCGATATAGTGTCGCCTTCAAGGGTACTCGAGTCTGAATATAATGTAATACAAAAATACACCAACTCACCCTGCCTGGCATCGACACTCGGCCGAGTGTACACAGCCTGTCGCCTTAGACAACATAACCCATGCGGTGTATTCGTGTGCCTTTGTCGTGTTGGCTGATGGTAAGGACTTAATAACCTTTGATCGAACAAAACAGTGACTGTCATTCTCTGCAGTTTCATTTACCTAAAAATAGAGAAATTTATTGATGATTGAAATACATTACAAAGCAACGTATCAATACAAACTATTTTCCAAACGCTTGAATATGAATACAGCAATCTTTAAGAAAGTAATTGAATACAATTACGAATACTCTAACTTAAATGAAAGTACATCTTTAATGAAAATAAATTGCTTGTCAAATATCAAAGATTCTGTTCCAGAATTTTTTTAATTATCCCACCAGTAGACTGGATTTACTGCTATATTGTATAATGTACACGTCCGTATATATATGTATGTTCCATTAATGTCAAACCCCTTGCAGGGACTTAGACATGTTTTCCTGGGCAGACTTAGCCGACCTAAGTGGTTAACCAGTACTAAGCAATGTGTGTGAGGTGCCTTGCTCAATGACACTACATACGTGGCTGGGTATCTAACCCGGGACTGGTCGATTCCAAATCCGACGCTGTACCACTGGAGTCCAGTGGAGTGCTGGACCACTTACATGTGTACATTTTGTAAATTGATAATAAAATATCTAGTAAGAGGAGCGGTGAACTATATATCTTTAGTACATCCAAGATTCCTGATATCTATTAATTTATAATAAATGGATTAAAACTGTATCCATAAATTATTCATGAAGGTGAATTAAAAGCACCAAATGGTAGGTAAATATTGATTCAACCATCCGTTAGGTAGGTACTCATAGAATCGCCTGATTGGTAGGTAGGAACTGATGTAATGTATGCATGTTCCATTAATGTCGAATCCCATGACCACCATTGAGCGGTCTCCCTATTCACAGACAAGAGATAAAAAAAAGGTTAAATAGACATACAAGACGTCGACAAGAGATGGTTACTGAACAAATATGATATAATAAAGTCATCTAAAGTATTAAATATAACGTCATGTGTTTGTCTTATATTGGCTTATTCCATCCAAAAAACTCAACACGATCAAACACCGTCTTGACGGTCTGCCATACTGTAAAGGGACTTAACTCGTGCACGCACACAGGGGAACAGGTGCCTGTTCTCTTGTCGGCGGCTGGGTCAGACAGTGTTAAGTCACTTTACAGTATGGCGGACCGTCAAGACGGCGTTTGAAATATTTGGAAGGAATAAGCCAATATAAGACAAACACATGTTATATTTAATACTTTAGATGACTTTATTATATCATATTTGTTCAGTAACCATCTCTTGTCGACGTCTTGTATGCCTATTTAACCAGTTTTCATCTCTTGTCGGTTCTTGTATGTGAATAGGGAGACCCCCATTGAGCAATGTGTATGACTACGAGGTGCCTTGCTCAATCATCAATTACACCACATAACGTGCCCTGATCCAGAGTATCAAAAAACATTATTTTTAAACCATTATTTCATCAGCAGAAAGTTAGTGTACAAACATTTTACAAACCTCTACATTGTATACATGTCCATCTTCGTACATGACCTTGGCTTTCAACTGGCGTTTCGTTTGGATGTTGTAAACAAAGTAGTTATAAATATCCTTTTCAGTTACATCTGGTATACATGTATAATCAGTAGTCCATTTGTCGATATAGTCTGGATGAGTTAATGTTTCTCCGAGTGGAGTTTGTAACTTTTCTGTTGAACGTTTATTTGCGAAAATTGTGCCCTCGTATGCAACACTGTTTAAATCCTTCAATCCTAACTTAAATGTTCCTTTTACCCTATCAATCAATTCCGCTTTATTACCCGAAACATGTTGCCCGCGGCTTCTTAAGTAATACTTTAAGTTCGGTATTGTAAACTTGCTTAACGAGCCATTTTCACATGCATCGCTAATCTCTTTGTTTGCCTCCATTTTGAAAATAGTCCACGGAAGTGGAATAACACACAATCAGGGGACATTATCGATATTTTACTACGGGAGATAACCTATTTTCTGGAAAGGCCTATAGGTTAAAGTTTATTAGTACGCATGCGCCGTGCGACCAATATAATTGTGTAAATACGTACTAATAAACTTTAACCTGCTTAGTGTTTTAAATTATTGGTGTACACCTCCAAGGTACACATGCGCAATAACGTCGGTAAATCACTTAATGTTGTAAATACGTACTAATAAACTTTAACCTGCTTAGTGTTTTAAATTATTGGTGTACACCTCCAAGGTACACATGCACAATAACGTCGGTAAATCACTTAATGTTGTAAATACGTACTAATAAACTTTAACCTGCTTAGTGTTTTAAATTATTTGTGTACACCTCCAAGGCACACATGCGCAATAACGTCGGTAAAGCTGATTTACTAAAATTAATTCGTTCAAAGTTTGAAAAATGCTGCCATCTCATTGGACCAAAAATAATTTCAAGCACTAAGGTATATTAGTTTAAACAATATTTTATTCAATGAATATACATAGTATAATGATCACAATAAGAAAATACATGTAGGATTGAGGAGAAAGCAACTTGCTTATATGGTTACCTCTTTCCACTAAGGTATATTATAAGGTACTACTGCACTAATGTATTAAAAAAGTAACATAATAAATGTAGTTTAAAGGTAGCGTAATAGAAATTTGGGATATTAGAACTTTTGTTGTGTATAATGTTATAATGTATGTGAATATCAAGCTAAGTGGATTGATCATCACATCATGTATGTGTCAAGAAACTATGTATGGCTTACGACAATAAAATAGTATGTCTGTCTGTCTGTCTGTCTGTCTGTCTGTCTGTCTGTCTGTCTGTCTGTCTGTCTGTCTGTCTGTCTGTCTGTCTGTCTGTCTGTCTGTCTGTCTGTCTGTCTGTCTGTCTGTCTGTCTGTCTGTCTGTCTGTCTGTCTGTCTGTCTGTCTGTCTGTCTGTCTGTCTGTCTGTCTGTCTGTCTGTCTGTCTGTCTGTCTGTCTGTCTGTCTGTCTGTCTGTCTGTCTGTCTGTCTGTCTGTCTGTCTGTCTGTCTGTCTGTCTGTCTGTCTGTCTGTCTGTCTGTCTGTCTGTCTGTCTCTGTCTGTCTGTCTGTCTGTCTGTCTGTCTGTCTGTCTGTCTGTCTGTCTGTCTGTCTGTCTGTCTGTCTGTCTGTCTGTCTGTCTGTCTGTCTGTCTGTCTGTCTGTCTGTCTGTCTGTCTGTCTGTCTGTCTGTCTGTTGTCTGTCTGTCTGTCTGTCTGTCTGTCTGTCTGTCTGTCTGTCTGTCTGTCTGTCTGTCTGTCTGTCTGTCTGTCTGTCTGTCTGTCTGTCTGTCTGTCTGTCTGTCTGTCTGTCTGCTAATCACAACTAAAGTTGCTTTTGCAAACAGAATATAGCCAAATAAGATGGCAGGCTATATTCAGATAATGTAGTTAAAACACATGTCTGAATAGCAAACATGATCGATCTTGATCAGACGCTGCGTTGTTTACACATTCCATACACACAATCGGCACTTTAATGGTTAATTCATAATGTTTTCATAATTTGCTTAAACTGATTGTATGTTTGTCCTGCAAAGTTCGTTTTTAGCTGTGATTCTGATATGGTTTGGGTTGATTGGTAACGCTGCAGCCCGATAATGCTCTCCATGTTCTAAATAGAACTGATGTGCAGGAAATTGGATAAATTTCAAAGGCTTTTATTGTCGATTGTGTTTAATTATCAATTCCGAAGACTTAGTATGGAGAGTACGCGCTTTGCATTTATTTTTGTCTTGCCATTATATTTAACATAGCAATGGCATGTGTATTTTTATGCTAATTAGCCAAACCGGGCAATATGAATAGTCGTAGCATCATCCAAATAACCATGTGTATATAATCAGCGACGGACATATCTTAAACACAACTGTAATGGACACCAATATATGCTTAACATTTCAATGGAGACTGCATAACTAACTATATTATCGTGGGAATCGGTTGTCCTCAATGTAGTCGTATCACACCATATTTTCGCCAGGGTTAGTTCCCTTGTCAAATATGCGCCATTTGCACAACAACAATCATGTAATCCAAATTCAATACAGTATGGTTCTTCTAGTGGCCCTATTGTGTAAGTTTCGACTTTAAGCATGTTTATGCTAAATTATCTTACTGTTTTACCAAGTATGTAAACAATTACTGTAATTGTTAAATTGTAAAGTAGTGTGGTACATTGTGTTAGATTTTAAAATAGTTGTGGGAAATTTTGCTCAAGTTTTATTTTTTGTGTTATTTATGTTATTTAGTTACCAAAGAGTATAAAAAGTATTTTATACATTTTTTTCAATCACTATATTGGCGGCCATCTTGGATTTCAAAATGGCCACCATTTTAAACCTATTTTGGACAATATCTCTACTTGTAGATGATATAGGGCCTTGATTTTGGTACCTATACCCACATTTTAGGGTTCTGGGAATCTGGAAATTGCATTAACAATATTGCAGAACACATCAAACTAATATAAATTGTACTAAGATGATGGTTTAACATGTTTTATAGAGGTGTTTAACAAAATATGAATGAATGCTATTAAAATGTTACTGAATGTGGACTATACCCACTCTCTGTCCATAATAAATAATCCAGCCCATGAGTTGTCCACACTGGTGACAGTATTAGAACACTTATATCAGCTAAACAGAGTTGTATGTCCTGAGAACAATAGAAAGGTCGTGGTTACCTTTGATATGGACCTTTACAAAAGGGCAGTTAAACTCGAGCATCTCAGTGACCAGTACAAGGACAAGTGGTGGATATTGCCAGGCCCCTTCCACACCAGTGTTTGTGCTATCAGGTGTTTAGGGAAAACTATAGAGCATAGTGGTATCGATGAGACCTGGGTTCAATCGGGACTGTACGGCTCAGTTGTTGTCAATCAAATAATAAATGGTAGCCACTACAACCGAGCTGTGGATGCTCATGAAACAACATTACAAGTGCTATCTGACCTTTGGTTCCAGGAACACTTTTCTGATAATTCTCAAGTGCAACTAGCTCTAACTAGCAGCTTGAGTGAATTGGCTGAAGCATGTAGAGGTGACCATGTTGACAGAACAGCTATTCAAAATGCCCACAAAGGTGGTACAGATAGAAAGCATACATATAGAGAAACAGTTGGATGATTTTGACGCATTTCCTATGTATAGATTGATTCGTATATACACGCGCCAAGTCCAGACACTTCTGAATTTCCATCGATCTGTCAAAGATCCCAACTTACCATTGTATTTAGCATCTTTGGAAAAACTTTCCACATACTTTTTGCCTACAACAGACTGGATTAAGCTCAGAATGTTGTGGAATTCACTTCACGTGCATATTCAGCTAAAGATACTGACCCTGATATATGGAACATGCTCATGACAGGTGAGTTTGCTGTGACAACGAAGAAAGCCCCATTCACAAGTGTTGGTGTAGATAAAGCCCAGGAACAAAAAATAAGATCCGGAAAGGAGAAGTTGGTCTAGGAGTGATTACCAATAAGCAAGCAACCTTAATGAAGTACTGTCTTGCTGCTCCTGAATTAGGCCGTCTGTCTCAAGAAACCAGAGACCTGCTAGGAGTGTCTGAGTTTCCATACAGTCCTGATCACCACATCTCATCACATACGGCAAGGCAAGAATATAGAATCCCTTATGCTATTCTTAGAGCCAATGAAGCTATTCAAAGACAAAGGAGCAAGAAAGTGTTGGGAAAAGAAACACAGGAAAGTGTTCTTAACTTATGTCACAGGGCTCACTTGCACAACAACGCCTGGCGTAGGTTCGATTGTTTATTTTCTTGTACGTATAGGGATAGGGCCTAAAACATACAATATATACACTCATAAATCTACAGTAAAAACATGATAAAACAATACAATATTGCACATAATTAATTCCACGCGTATATACACAATACAACATATATATATTATATCTATAGTAATTCAATATAAATATCTTACCACAGCGTTAAATAAGCATCTTTCCAATATAAATTGGAAAGTCTTTAAATTAGTGACAACTATCTCGTAAGAGTTCATCTATAGATCTGCACTGAGAAACAGTCCAGAATAACCAGAAAAGGGATTAGATTAGCAAGGAGCCAATGCATTCAAACCAAACAACAGACAAAACGATTGGACATACAGTGACAACTGCTCACCTGGGGTTGATTCGGCAAACGTCGGCAATTTCCGCCACAGACGGACATTGCCGATCGTCACCGATTCACACTCGAGTGAACAGACAACGACAAGACATGAAGTCATCCGTATATACGACGCATGCGCTATTGAAACTGCGTTAACTATGGAACGCCGCATCCGTCATATAAACACATACATATAAAAACACAACCTGTGACACTTAGAAGAGAAAATGCAAAGGAATCCTTTGTCGAAACCCGTATACGTGGAGATGTAAACTTGTGGGACTGTATGAACAAACTGAAATATAAAAACGGGAATGATCTGTCCAAGAAGATAACTTATCAAAAGAGTATCAGCTAAAGTCGACAGCTACACTTTTCTCCAGACTCTTAGTTATTGCCAGATCAGAACGAGACTTTGACCTCCAGTCAGCAATTTCTGAATGTAAATCCCATGCGTATGAACCCAGATGGAAGTCTTCTGTTTTCCAATACTAAAAATGACCTCATCCATGCCTTGAAATGGCAATCAATCTATTACATCCAACATCAACAAGAGATACCTCATTATAGATGACATGGCAGTTGTTCAGGCATTGGTTCATGCAGTCACATTTATGTTCTGTGAAGATCTTGGCAAAACATTTGCTAATAACATTGATGCCATGCTCAATGAATACAATGGTGGACGCATTTTTGACAATTATGCCAAGAAATTACAAATCAAGGACGACATCCCATATGGGAAGGATTGCCCTAGTGAAGACCTAAATATTGAGAATTCCACTCCTATAAAGGACAAAACAAAGTTTCTGTCTAGTAAGAAGACTAAAAGATCAGCTTACCTTCTTCTTAGCTGAGAAAGCAATAGCACTGTGTAAGAAACCAGTAGTTACAGCAACATGCATGCACGTCCTTATCAACTTACCAAATTACCACCCAACCACAGACATCAGCACACACGAGGAAGCAGACACTCTCATGATGCTACATACATTGGAGGTGGTGAATGAAGAAAATGGTAATGAGGTTGATTTCTATACACAGGACACAGACTGTCCTCATTTTACGAAGACTAAATATGTTGGGTTTAAAGTCTGGTATTGTAAGTTTGTAACAGGCACCAGTGCAAATCGAAGAAGAGTAGACTTAGAAGCAATTTATACAAACTTAGGGTTAGAAAAGGCAGCTGCTTTGCCTGGGTTCCATGCCATCACTGGAAAAGATACAACAGGACACATTAGTAGAGTTGGAAAGAAAACAGGACTGAAAGTGTTTATGAAGGCTCCTCAAAATATTATTGAAGCACTTTCACAGCTTGGAGAAGGTGATACACCACAGGAAAATGTGATTACTGGATGCAAAGAGTTTCTTTGTATGCTTGGAAGCACACATATTGTTTCTAGTAGTGATCTTGGTTCCCCGTGGTTGCATAAGTACAGAATACTTTCTGCAAATGAAGGCGTTGAGCGGCTTCCACCAACTGATGGTGATTGGCTTCTACATATATTGCGCACTCACCTTCAAGCAAATATATGGGCTCAGGATAGAGTACTTGATCCAACACTCCTTGATCTATGTAACCTAGGTTGGATGAAAGACAATGACAGGCTGATGCCAATTTTGTCTGCTGTGCAAGCTGCTTCAGCAGCAGTCGTAGAACTACTAACGTGCAACTGTAAAGTTAGCCAGTGTTCTGGTAGATGTACATGTAAACAGAACAATATGTGCTGTACATAGATGTGTGAATGTGAGGGTGATGACAACTGCTTAAACACACAACAAACTGTAGATATGGATTCTGATGGGGAATAAATTAATGTCTCTTTCCACAATATTTTAAATGAGGGTAAGCCAAATTCATAAGCCATACAAATTATACAAGTTCATGTGCAATATTAAAAAAATTTGCTAAAAATCCTATAATATGTACAAAAACATTCCCCAAATAGCTGTTATGTTAACATCCATATGTACTAACACTTTAATAATTTTCAGATTCCAGTACCCTTAAAATGTGGGCATAGACACCAACATCAAGGTCCTAGGTTGTCTACAAGTAGAGATATTGTATAGAATAGGTTGGAAATGGCGGCCATTTTGAAATTCAAGATGGCCGCCAACATAATGATTGAAAAAAATGTATAAAATACTTTTTTTACTCTTTGGTGTCTAAATAATCTAAATAACACAAAAAATCAAACTTGAGCAAAAAATCCCACAACATTACAGAATGTACCACACTAAGTGCATAGACACCAACATCAAGGTCCTAGGTTGTCTACAAGTAGAGATATTGTATAGAATAGGTTGGAAATGGCGGCCATTTTGAAATTCAAGATGGCCGCCAACATAATGATTGAAAAAAATGTATAAAATACTTTTTTTACTCTTTGGTGTCTAAATAATCTAAATAACACAAAAAATCAAACTTGAGCAAAAAATCCCACAACATTACAGAATGTACCACACTAAAGGCACTATATCGCCTATGTATGAAGAATTGCATAAATCCCGTCCGTTAACGTACTTAACATGTGTAAAATGTATACCATCGATTTATTAGAAATCGGATATATCCCGTCCCTACCTAACATGTGTAACTGTTAAATTGTATATGGTATATCGTCAATTTACTAGAAATTGGATAACACATGTTAACATTAGTATATCGCCGATTTATTATGTATTGGATAAAATACACCCGTTTCCGTACCTAGCATGTGTAGCGTACCTGATGATTTCATTTTTATTTGTTTACCATACCATATGGTTGTAGGAGTTACTTTAAACATAAATTAATTTATTTCAAGAATTATGCTTCAACATAATGATTAATATTAATATCATATTAATTTATTATGACATACAAAATACAAAGTAGTTAGATGGATTTGATGGAAAGTTAAACCTATTAAAATCATCTGTGAATAAGTTGGAAATTATCATTGTGATAACCAAATGTATAGTTTTATTTATACACATTTATTTAAGCTCGATTGCGAAATAAGCTTCTACAACATTAGATAAATCGCTCTCGCTACCTCAGTCCCGGTACAATCCGTCGCCATGAAGGTGAAGAGGAAATGTTGAATTAAGTGCCTTGCCAAAGGACACTATCGTAACGGCTACAACCCCGGAACGTTCACACCTGAAGCGAGCGTGCTACCACTGTTCTATTATGACGTCCACAAAGAATATTCGGAACTCCAATTAGATAAGAGTAACGCCCAGGTGGTATAGAATACGGACACGATACTGTCAATGCCCCGGAACGTTCACACCTGGAGCGAGCGTGCTACCACTGTTCTATTATGACGTCCACAAAGAATATTCGGATCTCCAATTAGATAAGAGTAGCGCCCAGGTGGTATAGAATACGGACACGATACTGGCAATGCCCCGGAACGTTCACACCTGAAGCGAGCGTGCTACCACTGTTATATTATGACGTCCACAAAGAATATTCGGATCTCCAATTAGATAAGAGTAACGCCCATGTGGTATAGAATACTGACACGATACTGGCAATGTATCGATTTACCAAGAAATGTAATAGTAATGGATACTAGTACATGTATGGAACTAATGTATTGATAGCAATACTACGTTGACTTGTGTCGTTTGGGTTTGTGATTGCTTATGACATGAATAACAAACAGCCATTGTTTCCTAGACGAGCAGTTAGGTGAAACATTTCCTTTATGCTTTCCAATGAATGATAGAGTTTTCTCAGGTAAACAAATCTCCATCTTCCACCGTTTTGAAACAGTGAAATATGGCATTTTCTCTGTCACTGCTTCAGTTTCGTATTCCTCCGCGGTTGGATGTACTTTTGTATGTTAGCTATTTTCTGATAATCATGAACAGTTAATTATAAAGTAATATATTGTATTGGATTTCTTTTGTCTGTAGATTGTAATTTTGACAGTAAACAGAAACTAACTTAAAAATTATACCGGAACTATTTCTTAGTACGGACGTTCACACTGACAGAAGTGGTTGTGTATTGCAGTGTAATGAAGCTCCCGACAGGGCAGTAATAATGAATAAAATTTGCAAAAACAAATATTATATTAGTCAAAATCATTGGAAATCCTAAAAGAAAAAGAAGATATGTGTCTTGAAAACGCATACTACTATGCTCCATAAGTAACTCACAACGTCTCCACATGAAACGGAGTGCAAGGATGAATAAACACGGATTTTCTGGCATCCTCTCCACATGAAACGGAGTACAAGGATGAATAAACACGGATTTTCTTGCATCCTCTCCACGTGAAACGGAGTGCAAGGATGAATTAAATCGGATTTTCTGGCATCTTCTCCACATGAAATAGAGCAAGGATGAATCAACACGGATTTTCTGGCATCCTCTCCACGTGAAACGGAGTGCAAGGATGAATTAAATCGGATTTTCTGACATCATCTCCACATGAAAGAGAGCAAGGATGAATCGACACGGATTTGCTGGCATTCTCTCCACGTGAAACGGAGTGCAAGGATGAATTAACACGGTTTTTCTGGAATTTTCTCCACATGAAACAGACTTGAAGGATGAATCAACACGACTTTTCTGACATTTTATCCACATGAAACAGACTTGAAGGATGAATCAACACGGCTGTTCTGGTATTTTCTGACATTTTCTCCACATGAAACAGATTTGAAGGATGAATCAACACGGCTTTTCTGCTCGAACTGGAACTAAGCAATACCAAACAGTTGGATGCAATTGGAATAAATACTGTTTAAGCTAAACATGTGGATATAGTTAGAGTGCACCATGAGCGCAAAATGTCATTTCATTACTTGCCCTACCTACTTACTTGCCTGTCGTTCATATCGTACTTTACGTTATGGGTTTAGTCAACACAAATACTCCACTATATTAGTATGGCACAACGCATGAAGACACACCCCATAGCAAGACGACTGATAATTACAGATAACAAACTTCAGTAAAATCATAGTTATCCGTAGTAATTGTATTTCAAATGAAGGATCACGTGGATTTATATTCATATATCAAAACATGCTAGACCAATTATTCTGAAAGCCAACCCTGACCTAGCTTCACACACAATATGATCAAAGTAGAGGATTAAATCCTGAAATCATATGTGTTTCGACTAGAACCCCATTGATTTGGAGAACATACAGGAGTAATACGCGCTCGGTGCATCTTGTTGACATATTCAGGATAATGGGAAATGTTATGTTATTTTAAAATTGGAAATCTTCTCAGATGAAATGTTTGTGAAACATTGGTTCGGACAGTGGCGCCATCTCTGGGTGGAAGCAGACATGCACGCGGATGAGACCAGTCTACTGACGCTTGGGAATCACGTGGAACATGATGCACATGCCAGGCAAATGAATTATGTAAATGCACAACAAATATCGGATTTACAGAAGCTTGTGCAGAAACATCAACAACATACTGATTGTAGGATCGTAGCACTTACTAAACATAGCTGTGCTGCAATTATGTATTTATTTGACGATTATATGTTTATAAGTCTAAACGAATTTTTATTAGATCGTGTAAGACATTTCTTATGGCGGGTACGTATTTAGCAACTAGAAAGAAATGGCTGTATTGCAAGATGTATTTTCAGTTTCGTTTTCAAAACACACTACATATAAACACTTTACTCGATCGCAATTGTCTTGGGTTTTCTGTTAAATTGTGTGCATTATAAGTCACGTGATGCCCAGCCAGTTTAGGTCATAAATTTACCAATAATAATAATAATAATAATGGTTACTACAGTGAGATTATAAACCGCATAATCAAATCGAGCAATACGTAGAAACATCTACTAATCCATGTTATACAACATTTAATATTAAACTGTAGCAACGTCGCCCAAATGGTAACAGACGTCAATTTGCAAACACTCGCCCACATTCATCATTATAGAAATAGTTGACGCATCTCTGCATATTATGTCAACAAGACTTGTTAGTAATATTGTGTTTCACGTTTATTTATCGTCGCTACCGGTTACCCATATGAGCGACGCCTCCTGAAGAGATAAGTCATTTTAAATTGTTGGAGCATAATGCAATGATACAGACAGAGACCCATTTCAGAGTTGCCTCTGGTTATGTTACGTGCACGGTGTACAGCACCAACATGAGACCTCGGATTAACGTCCAATCTGAAAGACTGTTAATTTTATTAGGCTCAGGCAGGGGATCGAACCTGCGATTCCTGGATTACCAGTACTGTGCCCACTTAAGGGTTGTGACATTCTCCTCGGACTAATCCTGTGCCTACACATCCGATGTTTGTCTCCGAAGAAAAACATAGACTCAGACGTAAATTGTGATAAACCGGAACCCATTGTCGAGTAGAGTAGTAGTATTTCGGGTGAATCTGTAAACGGAGGTATTGTGTCGATACATTATGAGCATGTAAAAAACGTATAGTATATAAGCCGAAAACGTATAGTATATAAGCCGAACACGTATAGTATATAAGCCGAAAACGTATAGTATATAAGCCGAAAACGTATAGTATATAAGCCGAACACGTATAGTATATAAGCCGAACACGTATAGTATATAAGCCGAACACGTATAGTATATAAGCCGAACACGTATAGTATATAAGCCGAACACGTATAGTATATAAGCCGAACACGTATAGTATATAAGCCGAACACGTATAGTATATAAGCCGAACACGTATAGTATATAAGCCGAACACGTATAGTATATAAGCCGAACACGTATAGTATATAAGCCGAAACGTATAGTATATAAGCCGAAACGTATAGTATATAAGCCGAAACGTATAGTATATAAGCCGAACACGTATAGTATATAAGCCGAACACGTATAGTATATAAGCCGAACACGTATAGTATATAAGCCGAACACGTATAGTATATAAGCCGAACACGTATAGTATATAAGCCGAACACGTATAGTATATAAGCCGAAAACGTATAGTATATAAGCCGAACACGTATAGTATATAAGCCGAACACGTATAGTATATAAGCCGAACACGTATAGTATATAAGCCGAACACGTATAGTATATAAGCCGAACACGTATAGTATATAAGCCGAACACGTATAGTATATAAGCCGAACACGTATAGTATATAAGCCGAACACGTATAGTATATAAGCCGAACACGTATAGTATATAGGCCGAACACGTATAGTATATAAGCCGAACACGTATAGTATATAAGCCGAACACGTATAGTATATAAGCCGAACACGTATAGTATATAAGCCGAACACGTATAGTATATAAGCCGAACACGTATAGTATATAAGCCGAACACGTATAGTATATAAGCCGAAAACGATCCAATATGTAAACTATTGGACTGTGTGACAACGCCACTAAATTACATATTGGATCCGTTTGAAGCTTATATTTTACTTAAAGCACACACACAAGATCTTACTTATTTAAATTGGTAATTTGTTACATTTACGCATATGATTTGATATAATACGCATTTTGAAAGCAGTCTAATATTAATTTAATAATAACGGACTGCAAGTATGTCACGACAATGTTTTACTCGCAGTTCACTGCGTGATTCTCCAAAGCCTAGCTTCAGGAGGCGTCGCTCGTGTGGGCAACCGGGAGCAACAATAAATAAACGTAAAACACACTGTTCCGTGATCATTATTGTAACACGGACTTATATCGATAAGGAATCTTGCTCGTCGCAGAGTTCGCTGCTGATATTTATTCGCATATCTGAAAACTGCTTGCTTTGTGACATGCTTGACATAAACTGAACAATGCGCTTACTAGAAACGTCGAGTTCTATATAAATAGTTGTACATTTATTGCTTTTTGGTGAAGACATTGTTCTTGAGAGGCGGTTGGAAGTTGAAGTTCATTTGATAGCCGCTTCCGAATGCACGTAACATTTGTGAACATTTTATTAATACTTTCAGTTGCATTTAATGACGATATTGATATATATATAAATGTACATAACGGAGATATCATTAAATCTTGCGAAAGTTTGGTTAACATAATTAATTTATTCCAATATTATTTTTGAACAATTAAACCATATAGCTCAACGATTCACTGAACAGAGACGTTTGTCAATTATTCAGTATCCAAATAAGACATCTAATAACTGTTTTACATTATTATTTCATATTTGTCTTAAATATTCATATTTAGGGAATTGTTTATTATCTTGTTCTCTGATAATTAATATTACATTTTCGTGTATATTAGTAATATCAAACGAAGGATGTGGACACAATGAAAGACAAATACTATTAGATCTGATCAGAACAGAAGCATTACGCTGATGTGAACGAATACCCGACTGGATTTATATGTACACAATTTAATTAGCATACAGCATGTTGTCAATGTGTAGAGTACGAACTGGTTTCTAGACTGCATGACTTTGACTTTCCCGAAACATTATTATGTACACGTGGATGTACACACACAGTTAGAGCATGCTAAGTCATACATACTTTTAAACACTGCAGTGAAATGCCAGTTGCAGACTTTCTCTTCAATATGGGAATATAATTATTAACTCGAGGTCGTTCTGATTTGTTAGTTGACAATGTATGAGACATGCAGAGACAGCTTTGGAGTATTTAATGACTCTATCTTTAATGTATGGACGTGTTCCTTGTGCTATGTATATTTATTCCCGGCCGGAAATTTGAGATTTAATTTTAATAGTACATGCCCTGGGTTAACCGAAGTGCCAAGCAGCACTTTAGGAAATGGCGAATTGGCTATTAAGGTTTGTAGTTTTTACCTTATAATATAGATAATCGGTAGCTAGAGCGAATTGTAAGTAGATTATATTGTATATTTAATTTAGTTGAATATAGATTTGCGGTAACAATACTCTGATTAGCCGCACACAGATTAGCAATAGAAAGAGATTGATGGCATAAACAAAATACAATTCCAAGAAATTAAAGAAAATACCTGTAATGCCACACGTTGGATGGCGAATGTCACTTTTTATTGCAAATGCTTATTATTTGAGGAACTTAGAACAAAATGTATAATGAAATATTTCTCAAGTAGAAAATAACTATTTCAAGATTTGTAGAGCTGTCTGTCCGGTTCAGATAGTTTGACCAAATTAGCTTTATTTATTGTCAACACCTTCGAGAAAGGAAACCATTTATACTATTAAGCACTTTTCTCCGGAAATAGTATAGCAACAGATATGTCTACACCCTTTGTATATTTGAGAATGTTCTATGATAAACCGCTGACCATCAGTAATGTAAAATGTTTTGTATATTTGTGAGCTCATAGGTATTTACAAATTTCCCCCAAAAAACAACAACATTTGCTATGATAAAATTGCATTCGATACAAAACCAAGTTTGCAGTAAAAAAATTCATCCTTTTTAATATTTGTTATGACTGCAGTATTATTTCGACTATTTGGCCCTGCATTTTACGTAAGGTTTGGCTCTCCTCGTAGCTCCATTTTCCGTAACCAATCAAAATAGCAATGCAAGTATTGGTCGTATATCACCTCACTATGACAATGTTTTATTAAAATGGATGGCTTAATAAACACAACACTTGTATATACTGCAATTGCATCGCTTCTCACCAATGCAACCCTGGTTCGATCCTCAGACCGGGAAGGATGTGAGATGGTACGGTGGTCGCCAGATCGGACAAGTGTGCTTTCTCCGGGTTTCTCACCCACACGAATGACCACATTTACGCTTCCATCCACGCCAACGAGAGTGATTAATATAAGTTGTTAGAACTTGCTTCGCAATCGTTGTAAAATAGCTAAAGTTTAAAAATAAATCACTACAATTTCCGTTTGTTAGCAGGAATTCGTTGTCGTCCATTGTTACGGATGCCATCATGCCTGAGGTCTCTAGAGCGTTTAAACTAGCATTGTATGAACTTCTTTTACAATCGAGCTATTATAGGTCAGTATACACTAATGTGCGGCAGGTTGTAAGAACTATTTTTACTGCTAAGGATGAATGACGTTTAGTACATAAATAAATCCGTACATTTGACACCTCAACGATCTGCGTGTTTCGATTCTGTTGCTTTTTGGACACGTTTATTTATCGTCACTCCCTGAGTTTACGCCATTAATTCGCTATTATATGCTTACGGGTATTAACGTCTGTTATTACTTAGATATGAACGTTACCGTTATTTGCCTACCACAATGCTGTCTACCACCCATGTCGATACGCTATGTTTTCTAGTCTGATATTAAATATGCTGGTTTGATACGGCCAAAAGCCCGTATCAACCCAGAAACAGTCGTATCATAACTAGTTTTTGAGATATAACGCATGCATACTCGGTGCTAGTTATTTTACTTACGTCGCGTCCCAGTATACCAAATTTGACAGATAACAGATGTTTGTAGTTTCATGGTAATATTTCAATTGTGTTCGTGTATCTAATTCAGTAATTGTGATTTATTCCTGATAAATGGATAACGCAGTGCATGAGTTCGATTATTAAATGTTCAAATTCATATCAAAGTAATAAAGACGTTAATTCGTGGCTACTTTCATATCAGCCGAGATATCGACCCTCGGTAATTGATATCAGCCTGAGACCTCGAAATCCACGGCATTATTTCAAATCAGTATGCCTCACGCGAATAGTCAATGTAAAAACAGTCAATATTATCTACTACTCTCAAGAGAAATAATATTGACCGGTTAATAGTTTCAGTAATATTGACAGCCTTAATTTTTGTTTTCCAATCTGAATCAGTACAACGCTCAGTGGGATATTGCTAAAAAATGGACTCTCTTAATAAGTAGACGCTTATTGAAATGCATACATACATACTATTTTCAAATAAGTGTACCTAGGCTGACGTCTCAGTTAATATTCTTTTCTATAGATGCAATATGTTTCATATCGCACACTCCTGATGCAATAAATATATAATGTTATATATGGAATTTGAAATATCAAATACGATCAATAATTAAAAGTTCTTTTTGATTTTACTGTTTTGCATTAAAAACGTTTAATGTCATATCCCTGGTCAAACTGTCTAAAACAGTTGCTACCATTCAATTGTATTCATTACAAAGCCAAGTGTTGCAGTAAATATGTCCAACCTTTCTAAATGCCCAAGCCATTTTATTATGTTGTATTATTATTGTGTAGTTTTATGCATGTATATATAGACAATAAATATTTTTAATGGAGTTGCCACTGTTGAAGAATATATATTAGTTTGACTATGATAGTGTTTTTTCTCCATTCTACTCGATTCCTAACTCCAATTATTCGTAACAAATCATAAAAGCGTTGGAATTAATGTACGAACATCACACGATTTACTAAAAATGCGGGCATAAATATGGGACACGGGCGTTTCCTCCTTTTTATTTTAGACAGGACTATGACTTTAAACTATGTAATGGTGTTTGAATAGAGCCAGGTGCATGCAATGCCGTTTAAGGCAAATGTGTGGACGGATTCCTTCTTTCGCCGGTATCTGAAAACATGGGAAGGGCTGTAAATATTGTTGTCATAACTTGTAGCCCAACCCATATGCTTGTTTTCATATTAAACCGTATACAGCAATACTAACTAATCATAATTTAATTTCTAATTGTTTTCCACGTATTTTATTGTATGTATAATTGTAATGAATGTAAAATGCAACAACATATTATATTACTATAATAAATTCAATTGTAATTGTGTCCTGTTACAGATTAAGTAAGGAACTAGTTATGATACGGCTTTTTTCTGGTTTGATACGGCCACGTGCCAGTATCAAACCAGCACACGTAATATCAGACTGGAAAACACAGCGTATCAAATAAATAAAAAACATTATATCCATAGGACGCAAGAAATTGCCTGCCAACAAAACAGTTTGTTCTCTATGCACAGTATTAATGCATTTTAATTACGATCCTATATAAGGACTACACGATAATTAGACAACATTTCATTGATTGTTTTATAGTTTCAGCGATGTCTCGCTCTCACGAGGCTAGTATCTATAAAGTGATAATTATTCCTGTAGCAAAGATAAAAGGCTGTCATATATTTGACGACACCGATAAAAAAGATGGAAATAATTATCCGAGTGTCTGAAAGGTCTTGTTTCCATGTCCATGGTTGGCAGATTGCTCAAGTGATATTGCGATGATAAACGAGGCTTATGTGTACGCTAATATCGAATTATGCTTCGAAAATCCTATATATATATATAAACATATATGTGATTACAAAGTTGCGGTTATCCTCCCATTGCTAAGAAATAATATGTGTAATTATTGGCGAATGAAACATGGTTTGGAGTTGTGATGTGTATGAATTAACCACGCAGGTCGTAGGTCTAAGTTGTTAATTTCGTCGCTCAAAACGCCAAACCATGTTTTATTCGACATAAATAACGCAGATTCAATTATTATTTCGATCCTAACATGACCAATTCTAACGTCGATGATGACGGCCAACGGATTTAGCATCTATGACCACTCGAGACCCCCACCCCCTTATAAATGACTTGGGTTGATATTAGTATTAGAAACATAATGCATATTATTTTAGCGTGCAAGCATGTTCCAACTGACGCGTGACAACTGACCATTGACCATCAGATACCTGATTAGATTTGCGGCTACTAAGGGGAATAACTAATTATGTAGGTTGATAACCTTCCAGTATTTTGCAGAGTAGCGCCGCTTGCTCAAAGATGATATTAATTGTTTATGGATATATTGAGTAAGGAAAGCGTAACGTTAATCTAATATACCATACGTAAGAATATATATTATATAAACCAGCAATGCTTCTTTCAATATCCAGGGCTTCACGTGATACATAGTTAATGAATATGGCACCAAATAATACGACATTGTCACGTGGTAGTAATACCTCACAATGTTGATGCCAATGACTATATCTCCGTGACAGGGTGGTCATTCATTTCCAATCACTTACCCCTCGCCACTGTAGGTTCTAATCCCACTGAATGTGCCTACTTCTTTCTTGAGAGGATTTTATCCAGCTGACTTGCGGATGGTCGGTGGTTTTACCTGGATGCCCGCCCGTGTCTACGTGTCCGCTCACGAATGAAATATAATTAAATGTTTCACTTACACAAACACATTTTCGTGTGTTTAGTCTTACAAATTGTTTATATGATTTAAATTATTAAACTATGTGCTAAGTTTGACAATTAGCAGAAGCACATAATACACAGAACTAACATCACACTGAATATATTTTCTAAAACTGTATGATTATTGAGTTAAAGGGAAATGTGGCTTTATAATTGAAAAACAAATTATTTTAAAATGGTAAGATATAAAAAAAATGAATATGCAAGCAATATTTTAACATGCTAAAACGATGATTACCAAACCCCCTATATACAGTCGTTAGTTTTGACTGTGTTCCACGTTGGTGTTACATTGGGCGGCTTTACTATGGAACAGTTACAGGCGCCGGTAATATTATTTTAATTGCTTCACTATTGATTGAGCATTCCCCCCTCCCCATGGCATATTTATATTAATACAGTTACGACCGTTAATCATAATAAGAATGTTGAAAATATGATGAATTTGATGTTAGAACTGTTACACAGTCGTTCTTAACTGATAAGGGAATACTCTATGAAGTATTTGTTATCATCAATATGTTAGCGGAATGTATCAGATCCTAACACCATATATATACCTTACTTACAATGATTCGTGTAAGCCATGTGTTCGTCTTACAAAACTATATATCCTGATGTGAGCAATACAAGATGCAGGCCGTGTGGTACGAAATATCGTCTGACTTATGGTCTGCTGTTTGTGATGCAGAACGAAATGTGCTAGATAATGTTACAAGTAGTGATAAGAAAAAGTTAAAACTTGATTATATAAAGGCCCGAACAATATTTGATCGTGAAGTACAAATGTCCAAAACGCCTTCACTCACTGGTATTCTCTGTAGAGTCAATTTCTAACCGAGTGTTTTGCAGATCATACTAATTTGTGGACATCCGTTTGGAAAAATAGGAGTTGGTGTCTGTAAAAGCAAGGCAATTCCGATGGATGTAAATACTTACACTTACCTTGGATTTAGTTATATGATTCTATTGTTTTGCCAATCATTAACTATGGGGCCGCGGAACGGGAATCTCATCAGTTTCATGCATTAACGCTATCCACCACTGTGCAATGTGATTTGTTCTCTGGGTTGGAAAATATACTCCAAACTCGACAATAATAGGCAGTAATAGGTGAAATGGCATGTGAACATTTTCATGCAAAAATCACACCCGATTTAATAAATCTGTGTACTCTGGGCACTTGTGAAGTCAAGCAGAACAAACTGCAAAGTCATGCACAAATTGGTTCTTTGTTGGTCTAGACCACTATTCTGAAATTAATGAAAGAATTGAATACGCAACTCGTGTTGAAGCAAACTGTATGGATTTATTCATTTTTGATTGGCTTGAGTCATTGCATAAACTAGATAGCCTGTCTGGGAACGTTAACAAACTACGAACCTACCAACTTTTCAAACGGGGTGTCGATGTTGAACAGTATTGTAGGGTTAGAATGCCGTTTAGCTATCGTTCAGCATTTAGTAAGTTTCGTTGTGGTGTTGCGCCTTAACTTATTAGCCCCATTCCAGGCGAAACGAACATCTGACTGTACATAATCGCAATTGTCCATTTTGTAGTGATGTTGAGGATGAAATGCATGCAATTATTATGTTATATGAATGAGGATTTCAAGGCAAAGTTATTTGGAAAAACTTCCAGTACCTGTGATAATTATATCACGTTATTCACCAATCCGGTATTAATGCGAATATGTGCCAAAACCTGTTTTAATATTTTACAGCGTTTTTGTCTGGTATATAAATACTATGTACTTTATATTGTTTGTGATCTGATCAGAGGTGGTTTTGATTTCTTAAAACATATTCTAATTTACGCGATAGTGTACCTTTTCAGAATCTTAAAAATCAGTTTTTTAAATGTTTTATTGTCATGATTAGCGACTTTTATAGAAAGTCAGACATGTACCTTGTATCGTAATATGCTATTGTCTCTTATATTTCCCATTTGTAGAATGGCTATGTGTAATGTATGTGTGTTATGAATTGAAGTGAATGCAGAGTACATATACAATGTAATATATACTAAATGGTCGAAAGTTGGAGAGGAATTAATATAAGTTTTCTGAAAACTTGTTTTCCAATCCAAACCATTCACAATTTATGTAATTTGTAAGATTTGTTTGTGTTATACAAGTAAATTTATTCGAATAAGTACTGTTTAAACCAAATGGTCGAAATATTTACTTTTAAAAAAGTCAGCGTATTTAGTTGGACACAAATCGCGGATGGAGAAATAACTCATGAAACGAACAGTCTAGGTGAATTAATAGTAACTCCTAACATATTTCAGAGCACAGAGTATATCTGTGACAGTATAGGAGAGATAGATTGTGTGAGGTGGACGGTTTGTTGTACGGCGGCAGACAAGTGTTGTCAAAGACAGAAAGACGACCATGTACAACCAAATACGGGTAACTATCACACATTCAGGAGTTACTATAGCATATGGAATTAAGTACTCATTGGTAGAATATTGACGATATACTTTGTCGCAAAATTTCAACTACCATTATTATTTGCTCTGTGTTTAGTGGTGTGTTTATACAAATTTATTTTAGCTCGATTGCGAAACACGTTCATACAACTTATATTAATCACTCTCGAGACCTCATTCCTGATGGATTCCATCGCCACGAGGGAGAGAGAAGAAGCAACGTGGAATTTAAATGCCGTGCCTAAGGCCACAATCGTAACGGCTCCAGTGGGGCTCGAACTCCGGACCTATCGCACCTGAAGCGAACGCGCATCCACTGCGCTATCACGACTTCCACAATTTGTTTAGCAGCATCGATACATATCAATAAAAAATGATTATTTGGGATGCAACGGAAATACATCGACAGTGAACTATGGATCATATAACCATACGTAAATATCAATCAGGGCTCTACGTCTAATTATGTAGGCGTAAAAAGGCTTCGAACCCGACGATGTGGTCTAACGATTACAAAGTTGACCTCTCTACCACTGCGCCACTTCAATATCATGCCACCCCTCACCCCGACCAGTTGGGAACCACGTGTAAGACGAAATAAATGAATGGTCGGCCTCAATTCTTCTTCTCGTTGATCAATATGCATGTACGAGTACCCTTACAAACACGGAACGGATCTTATGAGTGAATGATTTGTTTGGTTTGTCTTTGGAGATTTAAAGTCGCAGCGGTAGATTATGTCATTTGTCAACTGTCCAGCTAGTATTGACGGAGATAGACTCAGGGTGTCCCTCAGAGCAGTGTCGCGGGTATGGACGTGTACCAGGGTAGAGCCACATCCTTGTCACAAACCAGTAGGATATCTTCCTCGCGTGAATGAAATTCGACACCGCAGTGAGATTCGAACATTTAGTGATGGAAGTCGACACACCCGACACACCCTAACCATTCGATCACGGCGATACTCTCGCGTAATTTGAAGATGTAATACGGGGTGTACTAATGTTTAGACGTTCCATTATTCAACATGCATGACATATTCGCCACTTTAATGATTTTAGAATTAATGGTTAATAGTTTTATACAAATTTATTTTAGCTCCATTGCGAAACAAATTCTTACAACTATTAATCACTCTCGAGACCTCATTCCTGATGGAATCCATCGCCACGATGGAAAGAGAAGAGGCAACGTGGAATTTAAATGCCTTACCTAAGGGTACAATCGTAACGGCTCCAGTGGGGCTCCAACTACAGGCATTTCGCAACTGAAGCGAACGCGCTATTACTTAGCTATTACGACTTCCACCACATGTAACAAGTTGAGGTAAAGCTTACAGAAGCGGATGCTAACATCTCATTTTGACAATTTCATTATATGTCTGTGTTGCCGTAATGCCCGGCATATTTACCAGATCACATTTACTAATTTGATCGGATTATTATTTCCCAGTTTCTGCTCTGCAATTATTTCAGAATCGCAACGGACAATTCTTGAATGGAAGAATAGTAATGGAATTCCTAAGACGGACATTGGAATTTCTGGAATATACGAAAGGAACGAATATGTATGTCCGCGCACATGGGACGGATGGAGATGTTTCGATGATACATCGCCCGGAGAACGTGTCAAGATGTCATGTCCGAGCTACATAAAGTACGGCAGCCTCCAAGGTATGTACATACCTACTGAGTACGACTTACGAAGTATGACTTAGTAAGTACGACTTACGAAGTACGATAACGATTTTTAGTCGCCTTCCGGTCAAGATCAGTAATGGGACTATGGGCTTAACCTCCATCCGTCAGTCCAGACTCGTATACAGGTATGCTCAGGTGACCCCCACCCACGCTTAATTTCCAGAGTGATGATTTTCAATCTCAGTAATTTCCTATAAAATCATTTCACCAACACATATCTACATTTTACACCACATGTATCACGAACTTGAACATTTGGTATTCAGTTTTTCAAAAATGTCCCCTGGCCCCTCTAGGATGGATTAGGTTGTCGCAACTGCAGCGGCCATGCCAGCTTTGCTGTCCGGGGCTTGTGCTACTAACTTAGCACCCTCTTATTTTTGTCCTGGATGCGCCTCTTCAATTTTTTGTCCTGGATGCGCCTCTTCAATGTTTTGTCCTGGATGCGCCTCTTCAATTTTTTGTCCTGGATGCGCCTCTTCAATTTTTTGTCCTGGATGCGCCTCTTCAATTTTTTGTCCTGGATGCGCCTCTTCAATTTTTTGTCCTGGATGCGCCTCTTCAATTGTTTGTCCTGGATGCGCCTCTTCAATTTTTGGCATGATTACCATAGTATTGATTTTTTAAATAATGTGTTCAAAATAGTGAGCTAGCAAGCAAGCAAGCGCCAGGTTAATTGTTCATAGGTCAAGGTCACTTAGTGGTCAAATGTTTCAATTGTTCTGTCCGGAGTATATGTCCTATACCAGGTGATTGATTTCCACACAAATGTTCACCTTAATGAGACAATATGTCGAGCACACAACACAGGTATATTGTCCAAATGTCAAGGTCGCACTTAGTGGTCAAATGTGTCCATAATATTGTCCGGAGTATACGTCTTGCCAAATGAAAACATATGTATGTGAAATACAGCTCGCCTTCGTTAAGCAGCTAACAACATTTTCCAGATTTCCAATAAATTGTTTTATTATGCATTTGACCTCTATTAAGCAGCCACTTGTGCTAAGCAGCCAGTTTCTGTGATTCCCTTGGCTGACTGCTTAAGGCATGTTTGACTGTATTTTCATTTGACAGGAAACGTTGACCAGTAGTTCACTTATGACTGTATGTATATGTGTTAGTGACACGAATATCTACGTCAATTTGGTCGTTTGAATTTGACTAAAATATAGATAAGTTAGATTTATTTAAACAAAGGGCAATATGTACATGAGCTCACAAAAACATTTTACAATCATGATGGTCAGTGGTAATTCAAAGAACATTATCAAATATACAAGTCATTTGCAATAATAATGTTAAACATTACATTGCAATTGACACTCGGTCAAGGCAAACATTATAAATATATATTATGTAAACCCAAAAATGTACACGGTTTTCTTTTTTGACAGAGCGTACGTCAGGTGGGTGGGGGTAAATAAGGGGTATAGAAGTACATGTTACCCTAATTTTTGCGGAGGAAAGTCCTTAATGGGAAAACAAATTGCTTTTCAGGAAAACGTTTACAACAAATAACTCTAATTTGGTCAAATTATTAGATCTTAGTCTAGTTGGTCTTATAGTGACATAAACAACTACTTTTGTAGAATTCATTTCTTTACATTTGACAGAACAGAACGCTATATTACATTGTATGGTTTCTAGTTGTTGTAATATCCTATTTCTTCGTCCTTGTAATACAAGGACCCCTGTGACGTGCTTAGGGTCGTTGACTTCAAATCACTTCCCCCTTGTACTGTAGCTTAAACACTATTTTATTTCAATATACGTACATACATAACCGTCTCCGTGGTCTAGTGGTTAAGGTGTCTGTCTACGGAGCTGGAGGTCGATGGTTCGAACCTCATCAGGGATTCGTTCTGATATGGTATGTTGGTGAGCAGCCAGTTAGCTAAATAATGGTTACAGATTGCTTACCAGCCTGGCGCCTGGCATACAAGCATAGGATTCGGGTACTGATGTTCATAAGAAGAGGTGTCTCATATTATAAGTCAGAAATGGCTGGCTCTTTAAATAGGGGTGACACTATAATAAACAAACACTGTGTATTTGAGAAGAAAGTATAAACTACTTATGTAGATCCGTCATGTGAGGAAGCTATCCAGGTCTGAGGTTCTACCCGGGTAACCAAACCGTACCTCCAATACTAAATACCTCTATTTTATGGCCCTCCATTACATATTTGTCAGAACTATTTTAACAATAATTATACTCGTCAGTGTAACACGCACAGTCGTAGTTTAGACAGATCATGAATAGGCTACACACTGACGCAGGTGTTCAATATCTATGGTAATATGTTGCAAGTATTCAGACATAAGCCAACTCGGAAATAATGAATCCAGTCCGCTGTCTATTATAACTCAGGATTGTATGGCCATTCTGATTTACTCAAGAGACTGCTTGGAAATATTTACAAGTCTATCTAATATAGATGTTGTATCAGTTTTCGATCGAGCACATACACTCGAGGTTATAAACAAATCTTGTTATGTATGAACACAAAGTTATATATCTGCGCACAATGTGGCGTTGCTTGTTTGTGGTTGGAATCTTATGTCTCCTTGTTTGTGTTGTTTGAAACACACATTTTCTACTAGGCATATGATTTATAGGCACATAGTAACAGTGCTGTAATAGTTCTTAGCATTTTGCCCATGACAACCACATAGATGAATAAATGCATTTGATACTCCAAACTATATGTTACCCTATCTGTTGTTGTATATAGAATTATTTTTTAATCGCCAGGGCACTTTATGTGAATATCACCCCAACAATGTGTGTGTGCAAAACAATGCTGAAAATGATTTGCGAGTATTAATTCTTTGCTATTAATGATTTGTTTCCGTTAAAACGGAGATACACAGAGAGCGTGAGAAAGAGAGAGAGAGAGGGGGGGAGAGAGAGAAAGAAAGAGAAGGGGAGTGGAGAGGAGAGCGAAGAGAAGAGAGTTAGAGAGAGGAAAAGAGAGGAGCGGATAGGAGAAGAGAAGAGTTGAGAGGAGAAGATAGGAGAAGAGAGGAGAGGAAACGAGAGGAGCGGATAGGAGAGATGGGAGGAAAAGAGAGGAGCGGATTGGAGAATAGATGAGAGGAGAGGAAAACAGAGGAGCGGAATTAAGAAGAGAAGAGAGGATAGGAGAAGAGATGAGAGGAGAGGAAAACAGAGGAGCGGATTGGAGAAGAGAAGAGAGGAGATGAAAAGAGAGGAGAGGAGAGGAAAAGAACTGAGCGGATAGGAGAAGAGATGAGAGTAGAGGAAAAAAGAGGAGAGGATAGGAAAAGAGAAGAGAGCGAAATAGAGGATAGGAGAAGAGAGGAAAATAGAGGATAGGAGAATAGAGGAGAATAGAGGATAGGAGAAGATAGGAGAGGAAAATAGAGGATAGGAGAAGAGAGGAGAGGGAAATAGAGGATAGGAGAAGAGAGGAGAGGATAGGAGAATAGAGGAGAGGGGATGAGAAGGAGAATGAGAGGGGAGGGAAGGGGAGAGCCAAACGGTTATAGTCAAAATAAGACAATATATAGTAATAGATAGTACATCAACAATGTCCAATATTGGATTTCTTTATTACAACAATTTGATATTAATGGATTTGTAACCAATCAAACCAACCTTTTTAAATATTGCGACAGTCACTTTAAATAGGAGTATGACTTTAAACTATGTGTGCGTGCGTGCGTGCGTGCGTGCGTGTGTGCGTGCGTGCGTGTGCCTGTGTGTGTAGACGCTATGGTTGCCCCTATGAGCGACGCCTCCTAAACAGATTGGTCTTCAGTCACAATAATTCTATTGTTGAATTAAAATGTGCTTTATAAAAATTCTGGTCCTTTCACACCTGGTGTGAGCGCGCTAGCACCGCGCTGTCACGACCTTCTCGTTCTATATTCCATTTTGCCAAGAACCTAGAACCTTACCCACTCGACCACGGAGGCGGATAGAGATAGAAAGTGTGTATTTTACGTTTATTTATCGTCGCTACCGGTTGCCCATATGAGCGACGCCTCCTGAAGAGATTAGTCATTTTAGATTTTTGGAGGATAGTGCAGTAATACAGACAGAAACCCATTCCGGTGTCTCCTTTGGTTGTTTTGCGCACACGGTGTAAAACAACGAAAAGAGACCTCATTGTATAGTCCCACAGATGTTAATATTATTATGATTCGTAGTTCAACGTCATAGTTCACAGACAACACGATTTAATAAAGTATCACTACATATAGTCGGAATATATTAACAATGAAACTATTAACTATTGTCTCCGTTTCTGAATATTGATTTACAAATCACAATTATCATGTATGGTGCGGTAAAAGTAACACTAGTACCAATTTTGCAATTTGCATATGAAGGAAACTTTGTGTCCATTCTAAGAACAACGCACATAAGAGATACGAATAATCAGTGATATGGTAATTATATTGAGCGTTCGATAACAATTATTGTAATATATTATTTGATTTAAAGTGACCGGGAAGTATTTGAGAATGTACGGTGGACACGTGAGTGCTCTCCGGGTACTCCGGTTTCCTCCCACACGAATGACCACATTTACGCTTTCAGCCGCGCCAACGAGAGTGATTAATATAAGTTGTTAACACTTGTTTCGCAATCGTTGTAAAAAATAATGTTTAAATTTTAATTTAAATTAACATTACGTCGGAATGTAATTTCCTATTATATGGTATTATTTGTTTCGAAATATATGCCTCAAAACTGAGTATTTCAACTAATGAACAAACGTCGTATACGACGTGTATTTACGTAGCAAAATAATGTAAATAGGGTCAACATCCGGGCGTAATACAACGCGTGTATCCTGAATAACACAAGTTATAGTACAGCTTTACCGCTATGTATCACACAAAGCCTATTGATATCTAATTTTAGACTAATCTTAGTTAAATATCCTCTAAACGACATTATCACGCGTTTAGTATTGACTCCAATGACAAATAAACATCAATTCAGGAGCATGGATGACCGTTATATGAAATCCTAGTTTATAGATCACAACAGAACTGTTATTGATTCAATGTTAGTGTTCAACGTTTTTCGGAATCATTTGTACTAACAGTGCATTTAAATGGGAGCATGCATTTGTTTTGCTCTTAAGATGTAATGTCGCGTTAACCATATTTCATTGCATTTGTGACGTCATACCTTTATACTTGCAGTCCATTATTATTAATATTGGACTGGTGTCAAAAGACCAGAGTATTATATTGAATACTTCGTATACATGTACGAAATTAACAATTTTAATTAGTATGATCTTGTTATATAATTGTGTGTTTTAAGTAAGATATAAGGCTCAAAGCATGTCCAATTAGCGCAGTGGTTAGCGCACTCGCTTCTCACCAATGCAACCCGGGTTCGACATATCGGACATGTGGGTTGTCTCCGGGTACTTCGGTTTCCTCCCACACGAATGACCACATTTACGCTTTCAGCCGCTTCGCAATCGTCGTAAAATAAATAAAGTTAAAAAATACAAAACGGATCCAATATGTAAAATATTGGATTGTATGAGGTGAGTAGCGGGGCGGCTCGTTTTCAGCTTATATCCTATACATCTATGATACATTAGACAATACAATGTTATACATAGGATGAATCTGGGTAGGAATCAAGGCAGACTCTTATGTATCGATCAGTTGTAGGTCCAGAGCGTTTTGTCGTTTTTATATTTTTATATTTTATGCATAACATATTAGTCATTACTGCATTTGTCTTCTGTGGAATCAATTGTTCAGAAGTGTCTACATATATATTCACTTCAATGTCAATGTGCTAATGCATCTCGTCCATTGCAATTGCTTATCACTGGTGGGGAAGATTGAAGTGTTAGATTGTCTGATATAATATCTCCTAGAAACAGCTTGACCAGAAACTAGCACGATATGTCACTAGCATTATTTCCAAGCTGCTGATTCTCGCATACAGAATAATCTCGGTTAATGTGAACAGGAATATGACTTTAAATTCTTATTTCATCTGCGTATTCCGTTTTGGCCGGTTAATGACGTCATAGTCACACTGACGAGAACGAATCGTATTCGGATATGATGTCATAGTTACGTCATACCGAGATAAGCAGAATAATCATATAAATAGGCAAAGCAAACTAGATATGTGTCTTAGCTGCTTAGGACAGTTTATTTATGTCTTATATATTTATGATATAGTTAGTGGATTGAGAGCTACATTTGTCCGTCCATAGTAATCGGTAGTTTCCGTTATAGTTCGGGGAAATATAGTTTCTAAATATTTTTTGGGGGATGTCGTTTTTGGCTTTGTTTTGATAATATTTTATTACTGTATATACATGTATGCAACAATTACAAACAAAGTACAAATACATAATTAGCAAATGGGTTGGGCCACAAGTTCTAACAACATTAGTGAGTCGCCCTCCCCTTTTGGCTTTGTTACAAGTTTTTGAATGTTACTTCGGTCTGATAATGATACCCAACCTATTTCTTGTATTAGAGATTGTATAGAAACAGACCTTGTTAACGACGTGATCATACGTGCTCCTTCGACTAATAGTTGTTCTAATGATTGTTGTTCATATGCCATCCATCCATCACAGACTAATGATGCATATTCCAGGATAAGTCGCATATGAGATATGTAAATCTGATTAATAGTTTATCTATCTAATTTATATTTGAAAGTTCGCACATGCGCAGTTCGAACACACACACACACACACATACCTGTCTTGATTGGGCAGACAATGGGTGAACAAATGGTTGGAACTTTTCTTCAACAGGACCGTCTATTATTCATATATTTTTGTGACAAACTGCTTAAGATTACGAGCAAACGTCGAAGCCTGGCTACGAACTAGTCCTAATCTAACACAATCCAAATTGCGAAGCCAGCTAGTTTGGGAATCGAACAATGGACCAAATCGCTTTGCGCAGTAGTATTTATCGCAATGTCATCCTATTACAAAGACAAGTAATCTAAATAAGGACCCCTGGAAGCGGATATGTTTGCATAATGATCTACCATGAAAAGCAGCAATTGTCTGCGTAAAATATATTAAATAGTTGATGTGTTTAATTGTTATGAACACAAAATCTGAATTATAAAATTATAAACTCATCGAATACTAGTAAGGTTGAAAATAGTTACTTATTACTTATGAAATTGAAGTCTGTATAAATGAATGACTCCCTAACTGTATATAAAAATGTACTTCTAATAGAAATGAACAGGCTATCAAATGGAGCTTGATAGCAATGTCATTATTGTAAATAATGGCTTTGGTGATGATAATATAACATAACTTCAGCTTTGAGTAGATGTAGTATCTATGCATCTATATATCTTCTTTAATGTCAAGCCCCCTCGCGGGTATGTACAAATGTTGCGCGTCAAACCGCAAACAAGATAAATGGATGAGATGCTAAAAGCAAATGATAAGAGAAGTTGGGTTAAAAGTTTAAAAGCAGCTAGGAATAACTACTAGCGGATGGCTTCATGGTCAATACGGCAAACAGTCGCATTTAACTGATATATGGTAGGGAGATGGGCAATGTTAGGAGGGTGATGGTTCCAATGAAAATGGTTGTTGGAAGAAAGGAAAACTGGTAGTAGTCAGTTGTTGCTGTAATTAAGATTTAGCTTAAGGAATGGCATTCACCATGGTGATGTGCGGAGATGGAGAGGAGAACCAGGTAATGGGTATGCACACCAAGTAGTTAATGTGAATCTACGGATTTCAGTTGAGTTCCAATCGCTATTATTTGTAGTTGTTTCATTTATATGAGACATTTTGTCTTGAATCAAGTATCAATATATGCATTGTTCTCGGCATGTTGAGCCCTTCCAGTACACTGTGCATACATTCCGGTAAACACAGTTGTCCATGAGACGTTGTTGGTTGGCTCAAGTTGTTGTTGTCATTTAAAGTCATGAAACGTTCAGATGAAACGTACATGTGTTTCATTTATTTGGATGTACATTGCATGCACGTATGCTGTTGAACATGTATATGGAAGTCAACTCTTTATGTAAGACATAGCTAGAGTGATTGCCAACTAACATTTAGATTAAGGAATGGCAGTCACCATGGTAACTGCTTTTATTGTATCACTACATCGGGCTGAACTAATCTACAATTATTGTTGATTTTGTTGTTGTCATGAACTTGCTGTGCTAAGTATATTTTAGCGATAATTCAACATGATGTTGGGATCAATAATAAGTGCCGTGTTAAAGAGATATTGTCACATACATATGACATTCCAATAAAACATGGTGTTCACTTTCCACTTCATTGCAAACATGTCACACACGATCCTCACCAGGGAGGTTTTCATATCTTCCCGTTTCAATACGTAAGGGATCTACACCGTATCCACATTTGCTGAAATCGGCCATGTGACGCAAAGGATGCATCAATCTACAGTAATCTTTTTTTGTATGATGTTCAATTTTTAAAAGTCTCGAGTACGTAGTCTGTTTCTTCCTCGATGAGAAGGACCAATTTCACTATGAACATTTCCCCTCCAATGCAAAATAAACCTATCCATTGATAACGGTTTTACTTCACCAACAACACTTATTTGCAATAGGATGTACGCTAGTTGTGCCTGCAAGCAAACACAATGGCTTTGTTTTAGTTATTACCACTGCAGGGAATACATATGTGATCTCGATCAGAAACCGGAGAAGAACCACGTGTTTATGACATAATAAAATAGATAATATAATGCATTCGACAGCAGGTGCATGCTAGCATAATTGTATTTAGAGACTGGCGAATGCTGAGTGCATTTGAATAGAAATGTCAGTTTTTCAGTTGGATTTAACGACTATTCTAATCAGTTCAGATATGTTGTCGACAATCAGGACCATCTTATTTATTTTCCCATCAGATTTACATAGAAATGAGATATTTTAACGGCGCTAAAATCTGCTTTTGTTTATTTGTCTTTTGTGTTTTTGTGACATTAACTAGAAATGTCAACTATCGGCTATATGTAATGGTTGTTTTAGTTGGATTTTACGACTCAACAGCAACTCAAGTCCAACATAATGCGAGACATTAATAAGTTACTGTCCCCTAAATACTCTTTAAAGAAGATAGGTTAATTGGTTTCCTCTGATTTTATTGTTATGCCACAACATAGTATCATATATCATACATTATCTCATCTTATAATTAATAAATTAATAAATCGCGACAGATCTACACTATCTACAATCATGGAAATGGCACTGTTAAATATGTTATCATTTAATTAACATGAATTTGAAAACAACATTTCTAAGAAACAACAGTAAAAACAAACGATTGCAACTAGAACAACCAATATACATTTCGGGATAAATCGGACCAAGGGAGGTAATAGAGAACTCACCAACATCTCTCCTTAAAGTCATATTGCTGTCCGAAATGACTATCACATTTTTAGAAAGGTTGCTACCATACATGTGTATATTTGTCACAAATCCAGTACGGTATTCAGAAAAGAACAATAAGCCATGTTTTATTCGGCTATAAATAAGTTAAACGCAAATACAAATCGTAGAATATTCTAACATGACAAACAGATTTAAAATGTCAGACTGGTCGAAGCAGCGACCCGTGATTTCACTTTCCAGCGTTGTAAATCAAGGATAAACATTTTTAAGTTTTACATTAAGCTCTAAATTCTATCATTCGTATTCAGTCTTGAACTAATTGTGCACACGCGATCATCATTGAGTCACAAGCTGCACGCACATCCAGAGTATGAATAATTTGATTGTTTTTTGCACTGCGGTAGATAAGTATCTCATACCTGGGTTTTAATATCAGTTTAAATATATATTTAGAGCAGGCAACCAATAATACCATTATAAAATCTATTTTAAATTATACGAGTAAAACACACGGGCGTCCTTCACTGAGTACAATGGAGACTTGTGCTTTCTTAGGGTATTTTAGGGTCTTGCTACACGGGTCCATTTGTGTTCCATATTATTCCGTTTGGGTGCACAGTCTGTGACGTCCAAGACATACTGACGAGAACGATTCATACCCGGCTATGATTTCATAGTTAGGTCATTCAATGAACTTGGTACCAAGTAGTGCTGTATCATTGTCCAAGTAAAGTTATCTCATTGTCAATTTTATCTAAGTTTAACTTTATTTATTGTTCTTCTTTTGTACAAAGAACATATATGCATCGACATTATATAAACACACAGGTTGCAGGAAGATAACAAATGTTATCTTAGATCGTATTTAACTTGGATGTACTACTTTAGAATAACAGCCAACAATTACCTAAATTATTATTTATAATCTTCATCCATATATCTATCTATATTATAATGTTCGAGATCCGCATTTGTTCTGTTAGCCAAGTATTGTCAAGACACCTTCGGGTCCTGTCTGAGAAGCATAAAGGTCAGTCCTAATCAATACATAACATGTCTCTAACATATACCCCAAAGCTCTCCTCTTAGCCTGGTGTGTGTTGTTCATTTATTCTAGCAGTGTTTCAAGTGATTCTATTGATATAATTACACCCCACTTTCATGTCATCTAATTTACATAGGAGACCACAGCAAATTGCCTATGCATACGCTATGTTTTCCCAATTATTGTAAATGTTTAACTACTAGTCACATGACTCGTGTTATTCAAAGCAAAACCGACTTGTTGGAAGCAACACATGTCTACGATTTGTGATAATTAGTTATCAATCAATGATGTCCCAATGCAGCCGTTGCGAGTGTGCCCTTAGGCACGGTATTTACATTCCACGTTGCCTCTTCTCTCTCTTCTCTCTCTTCTCTCTCTTCTCTCTCTTCTCTCTCCCTCGTGCTAAACTGATTGTGTATATACTAATCAATGATACAATGTAACATTTAAAGATTCTTAGCACATGCGAGTTGTACACAGTACATTTATCACATCACTTTGCCTGTATTCAGTTGCAAAATTGTCTTATATGTGCACATGTGTAATAACACCTATAACGATTCTAATTTGTTAAGAGTATAAACCTTATAATTTGCAAATCAAACTTTAAAGTAATAAAAGCATATTTCTACTTAAATTGGTACATAGCGTTAATGGTAAGACAAACTACGATTTTTGTAAATATACATCACATACAACACATACATGTAAGTTTTTATTTAGTGTGTATTAAACTAAAGCATTAACTAAGCAAATATACAATGCTCTCACAGACATGTACACTCCGCTCTACACCCCCACCAATCATACATTAATTCATGCTCTCACAGACCTGTAAAATCCGCTCTACACCCCCACCAATTATATATTACTTCATGCTCTCACAGACCTGTACACTCCGCTCTACGCCCCCACCAATCATACATTAATTTATGCTCTCATAGACCTGTACACTCTGCTCTACACCACCACCAATCGTACATTAATTCATGCTCTCACAGACCTGTACACTCCGCACTACACCTCTACCAATCATACATTAAGTCATGCTCTCACATACCTGTATACTCCGCTCTACACCCCCACCAATCATAATTAAGTCATGCTCTCACATACCTGTATACTCCGCCCTACACCTCTACCAATCATACATTAAGTCATGCTCTCACAGACCTGTACATTCCGCTCTACACCCCCACCAATCATACATTAATCCATGCTCTCACAGACCTGTACACTCCGCTCTACACCCCACCACTCATACATTAATCCATGCTCTCACAGACCTGTACACTCCGCTCTACACCCCCTCCAATCATACAGTAATTTATGCTCTCACATACCTGTATACTCCGCTCTACACCCCACCAATCGTACATTAATTCATGCTCTCACAGACCTGTACACTCCGCTTTACACCCACACCAAGCACACATTAATTCATGCTCTCACATGCCTGTACACTCCGCTTTACACCCCACCAATCGTACATTAATGCATGCTCTCACATACCTGTACACTCCGCTCTACACCCCACCAATCATACATTAATCCATGCTCTCACAAACCTGTACACTCCGCTCTACACCCCACCACTCATACATTAATCCATGCTCTCACATACCTGTACACTCCGCTCTACACCCCACCAATCATACATTAATCCATGCTCTCACATACCTGTACACTCCGCACTACACCTCTACCAATCATACATTAAGTCATGCTCCCACAGACCTGTACACTCCGCACTACACCTCTACCAATCATACATTAAGTCATGCTCCCACAGACCTGTACACTCCGCACTACACCTCTACCAATCATACATTAAGTCATGCTCTCACATACCTGTACACTCCGCTCTACACCCCCACCAATCATACAGTAATTCATGCTCTCACATACCTGTATACTCCGCTCTACACCCCCACCAATCGTACATTAATTCATGCTCTCACAGACCTGTACACTCCGCTTTACACCCACACCAATCATACATTAATTCATGCTCTTACATACCTGTTCACTCCGCTTTACACCCCCACCAATCGTATATTAATTCATGCTCTCACATATATGTACACTCCGCCTTACACCCCCACCAATTATACATTAATGCATGCTCTCACATACCTGTACACTCCGCTCTACACCCCCACCAATCATACATTAATCCATGCTCTCACAGACCTGTACACTCCGCTCTACACCCTACCACTCATACACTAATCCATGCTCTCACAGACATGTACACTCCGCTCTACACCCCCACCAATCATACATTAATCCATGCTCTCACAGACATGTACATTAATTCGAACAAGATGAGAACGACGAACCAGGGATGTTGTTATTAAGTGAGCCTTCATACAATTTGGTGTGAAATCGCCACTGATGTAATATCCTATGTATATAATGCGATATCCAGCTCAGCACAATTAATGACCATTGTCGTCAACACTCTAAGTCGATAAAATACATGTTTGTTTGGGGTTCTTTGGTTTAATGTCGCACCAATGGCTGAAGTCTGGCGATTCTCCAGCTATTATTCCTGGAGGAAGACACATGATCCCAGAAGTATTTTAGTCACGGGCACACACGTAGAACCACTGATCTACCACAAGACAGCTGGATAACTTTCTATTTGCAATTTCGATACTGTTGTGAATTATCACAATAAACAGCGACCGCCATGGCCTAGTGATTACAGTCGCTGACTTCAAATCACTTGCCACCCGCCGAATTAGTTCAAGTCAGGAAGCTATCTAACCAGCTTAAGTAACGTTGATGGACCATCCAGAATGCTTGGATAGGCACCGGGGTTCTTTCTCCACGGCAAGAGTCGCCTTTATAACCCAAACTGTTTGGTGTGATTTTAAAACAAAACAAACAATAAACAGTTCCAAAACATAAAAGTAGATACTGGATATTCCCTCTAACAAGGTTGCCCCGGATCTTCCTACTAAATAAGCAAGTTTATCCGTATCTACAACCGATCAGAATATAACGTTGTTGTGACAGAGGTTTATTTCCTACCCCATCAATAAAATGGACATTCCACTACTGTATCAGAACTTTGAACAACATCTGTAATCTAATCAAAGGAGATTTATGGTTTCTTCATGCATAATATATATTGCACATTAGTGTTATCTGTTTGTTTGTGTTCGTATATCTACTGTTCAGTTCACATGATGCCACAGAACTCCGTGTTAAATACCGCTGCCGGGGAGTTTGAAAAATTGAAGCCGAATGCCTGTAGTTGAATTAAAAGCCCCAAATGATGCTGCAACGTTGCAAAATAACACTAACTGCTTAACATTTCATTTGCTAAACACCAGTTGTTTACATCATCACGACACATATATATATATATATATACTCATTTAAGTAATTTCTCATTAACGTTGTTGTCTATGATGTCTGTTTTGCCTGGATCTCAAACAACTTCTTCAACTCTTCCATTCCAGTGACATGTTCTTGACCTATATGATTTGTATCATGCTAAAGCGGCTTCCTTCGACTCTTTCACTCAGATCATCTCTGGGTTTAGATGGTTGCCTATGTGATCTCTCAGCCATTTCAGTGTTATCATACTCTTCAACTAGCCAGCTTCCCTTTTATCCTCTACACCTTTCTCATCGTCTTTTGTAATCTTATCCTCAGCCAATTATGTATCTAATGAGGTACATTGTCCTTCGGTTCATCTTTCATCTTTTTAAAAATTATTTTGCCTCTACAACCACTTCTGTGTTTACAGATGAGTGTATTAGATAACTCTATCTCTTCATCCGCTTTATTGCCTGCATATTTATGTCAACCGGTCTGTATCTAGGTTTCCATCGAATATGTTACTGCATATTCACATTCTGATTCTGATTCAGACTCATCAATCAGACGAATATTCGCGACCTCTCTCTTCTCTTCTGGTACACTATTTACCAATTTCTCTTCTATATTCTCAATAATTATACTGGTCTAGATGTAATTGAATCTGTCTATTCCTTCATACGATTCTCAACTTCAACAGGACGTACATGAATCTTTTTTCCGTGCTTGCATGGTACCTGCAAATGAATATCGGGATATCAGTATCCGGTTGATCCACAACGGTGTATGCTTCTTGCGTCGTACTTTAATATCTTTTTTCTTCTAGGAGTTGTGTTGCTCTGGCTCTCTAATGAAATTGTATCTTCTGCTTTTGTCATGCTTTCAGAAGTGATTGTTTTGGCCAATCTATTGTGACGTCTGCATTGTCTGCTGCCTCAGTTCCGGAAAATAATCAAATCTTATATCTTGTTCTGTTTATGACAAATGGGAAGGTAGTATATGTATCTATGGGTAACGACCATACAGCAATTCAAATGGTAAGACGCCTGTTGATTCATGTTTGCTGGGATTGTCGGCTATCGTCCTATCATTCTTCCGTTCATGTGCTAGTGAGTCCAGCATGTCTAGGAGTGCCGTAGTGTACATTTCAGTTTCACCGTTGCACATTTGGTGATATCTTGTTGCTCTTGTTTTCTGAATTTTCAACAAGACACACACTGGAGATGGTGGATATACCATAATGTAGGGTGTAGTCTTTGTCGTTTGATTTCTGGTACCAATAGCAATATACTTTGTATAATTGTCAGATATAACTAGTACGTACGCTTCCAATATTGCTCTTATGTGGATCTGCCTTCAGGTAATACATACATACTGTTATACTGACCATCGGACTTTAACAATGGTGGCTGTTGTTATGTCATTAAGCTCTCAGTCATCATTTAACACAAGTTATACGATATATAACATTTATTCTTAGCAATAAGCATCGGCTTTTATGTACAAGGTCTTAAAGCTGACCATCCCAATTACGCTATGATATTAACCTTTATAACATGTTTACATAAAGCATGCAGTACAATCGTCTTCCGGCATATACATCTACTACAATGTTCCACATATTCTTCGATACATCTCGTATACCATGGGCTTTAAAATAGTTCTCTGGTCAATGCTCATTCACTTGATGTCTGTACACTTCAGTATCTTTCTTATATATTCTCAATGACATTTCTGTTTATAATGCCTCTAGTTCTTGACATTTCTACTCATAGTTTGGTGTTTGGAAATAATCTCTTCCTTATCAAACACTGCTCTATAACAGGTTCCTGTTATTATTGGATGTTCACTTTGTGGTTTTATGATTTCCCTGGATTCTATCAGTATCATAGGATGTCCGCTCTCTTAAGTAGCATCTATTATGTCAACGTTCAAATTAGGCAGTCTTTATTATTGATACATATTATGGTTGGCAAATGGCTTGTTTTCTATCTTGATCTCGGTTTCTGTTTTTGGGAATACCGACAAAGTGTCTGCATCGATAGTCTTCTTTCCCGGTAAATATATGATATGAAAATAATAATCACTTAATGTAGAGACCCAGGGCTGACATGTTGCTTCTAAATTTGCTGTTCCCTATATAAATAAGATAAATACATTTCCCATTAGATATTCGGATGTATGTAATAGATCTGATTTATAATTGTGCATAGTTACATTTATATATTAAATGGGTTCGATGGGATACGAAACAGTTTACATATAGTAAAAGACAAAAGTGTGTATAACAAAATAAGAACTAATACACACATGTTTTCTGCACGTTGCTATAGTTATCCATTTCGTCCTATTTTAATTTGTGCTTTGTGCACAAAGTCCGCTCGTATTGCTTTCAGTATTAGTAACTGTTTTGCTTTGTTTGTTTTGTTATTGGGGTTTAGAAACCTACCGACAGCTTATGTCATTATATTGAACAAATACAAACACCATATGAACGATAAGACAGGATAGAGCCAAATTGTCTCTTGGGAAACTATGTTCATCAACCAAGCAAACAGACATGTCAGTTATTTATCATTGTTGAACTTTAATACGAACATGCATACTTTGTACATGCATTAGGGGGAACATCCGTGGCTTAATGGTTATGGGTTGTTGACTTCATATCACTTGCCCCTCGTCGCTGTTGGTTTGAATCCCATTGCATTATGAAGCTATCCAGACATATGTCTTGTGGAAGGTGAATGGTTCTAGCTGGGTAGTTATGATAAACACATATAGTGCGTTGGTAAATTCTTAGGTTATAATACAAACATATGATGCATGCACTACACTTCAATATTGTGGCCTCCGTTGCCGATTGGTTTATGTCGTTAGCTTCAACTGTAACTTGCCCCTCGCATCTGCTCATCTGCTGGTGCGAACCCCAATGGGGTGTCTGATTCTTTCAGGCGAGGAAGCTATGCAGCTGGCTTGCTGAAGGTTTGCAGTTCAGGTTACCACCCGTGCATTGAATACTACTCGAATGGGTACATGGGTCTTCCTTCACTAATAATAGCTGGAGAGTCGCCATATGACGTCAGCTGTGTGTGCGACCTTATGCCCCAAATACAAATAAACGAATACTTCAATCCTTGACATTTATACTAAGCTCAAGGAAGTCACAAATACATAACATGTATTGCAACTCTGTGTGCTTTAATGACAGCAAATTCGACCTACAGTACTGTATGCATAAAATATGACACGTCCTTTATCTAAATATCCTTTCTAATGGTTTTCTTTCTGTCTAAAAGAAGCAATGGTCTGGATCAACAAATAAAACACTTGCAAAGTTAACATATTTATAAGAATACTTATATCTACTTGTTTCTCGGCACTTTTCTGGAATTTGCTATAATAACGATGTTTGTATCAATCGACTGGGGACTCTAAAGTATTGGGTCCCCTAGGCATTACATGCTTTGCCTATTGTGTTTCCGCACTGATGACAGTAACCTAATCTACTCCATGTATTATGCGTCTGATATTTATCAGTATTACACTGTCTGTTAGCCAAAACAGTAATCAATCGTCAGACATATTGACATACAAACAAGCAAATCGTCTTGACTTATAACATTTATTACATTCATGAAGTGATATATCTGGTAAGTCAACTCGACAAGGCAAAAACAAAATCGTTCATAAGACACATAAATAAGGACAAGAATAATGTCTATTTACATGTGGTAATACGCTGGACTGGTAACCCAGATCGATCCCCCATCTGACCCTAATAACATTAACAGTCTTTCTAACGGTACTTTAAACTGAGCTCCAGTATCGGTGCTTTGCACCTTGCACTTAAAAGAACCAGAGTAGACTCTGGAAATGGGCCTATCATTGCACTATCCTCCAAAAATCTAAATTGACTAATCTCTTCAGGAGGCGTCGCTCATATGGGTAACCGGTAGCGACGATAAATAAACGTAAAACACACACAGAGCAATATGAAAATGATCACCCAGAGAATATGAATATTACCCTCGGCATCGTCAGCTGAGGTTAATATTCATAGTTCGAGTTGTGATTTTGTTCATATTGCCCACTCAGGAATGCAATATTAATTTTATTATACCGAACCGAGGTATTTGAAAAGAAAACTGGTTACAATAAACAATCAAGATTCAACTTGACTTGTCTATGTAAATGTGTTTATAAATCTTCGAGTAGTGGGTTGCATATAGAACACAAACACATATAAACAGATGGAATAGTTACATATATATATTTATGGTCAACGTCATGACAAAATTGTCTGTTTTTTGAAAGTTCAGCACATTTTTACATTCTGTTTTGCATAACTTTACTCTCGTCTGTAAGTAGCTAGAAGCTTGTGTGTATGCATTTCAATAAGCGTCTACTTACTAAGTGAGAGGCTTTGTTCTTAGCAATATCTCAATGAGCGTTTTATTGATACAGACTGGAATTCGAATGTAGTCAATATTGCTGAACATATTGACCGGTCAATATTATTTCGGGGGCGACTAGTGCATACTATTGAGTGTTGTCATATAGGAATTTTGCATTGAGTAGACACGTGAGGTATAATAAAAATAAACTTACCCGCCTGGGTTGGCATATTGATATTCACCCTACTACTGTCACACTGACCAATATTACTCGCTGTCATATCGTATCATAGCGTAGAAACAATATAGACATAAACATAGTTTATTACATTCCAGTAGGCTTTCAAGCCCATGAGGACATATATACATATTATATACAGTTATCGAACAGTGCAAACATAATGCATACATTATATACATAGACATAGTTTATTACATTCCAGTAGGCTTTCAAGCCCATGAGGACATATATACATATTATATACAGTTATCGAACAGTGCAAACATAATGCATACATAATATACAAATCAATGCGAGCTCCCACAATCATAGCCATGTATATTTATTTCTATGCGTAGATACATGTACTATTTATCTGATATGTGTCTTATAATTAAAGCAAAACAGTTCTTTATTTCTAACACAGAGAACGTCAGAAGATACAACAAAACACAAAACCAAACATACAAAATTGAAGTTGTAGCAGCATATATTAATATAAAAAAATGTTAGACATAAAATAGACATAATATACCTGTTATGTGTTACAATCCGACTACTAACACTGAAACATATATACATTTGAACAAGTAATATGGTATCGCGGTAATACAAAACACATAGTGTGACAATACATAGATATAGCTGTACGTTTTATAAGTAAATTCGTATCGCGGCAAATATCATGGGTTCGAGTCTTGATTAGGACATAATGTATAGTTTCATATATATATAGGAGAGATATAATTATCTTTATTCAAAAAATTATAATAAAGTCAAAATACATCAACGACATATTGTCTAACTTAACATGGTGGCTTCCTCACTATTGCCAGGCTGCTGTGGTAAAGTGACAGGTCTTGTTTATGTGTGGTGTTTAAAGTGACACCTACAACTGAGGCCATATTGGACTCTCCCAACTATTATTGGCCGAGAAAATCCACGTGTGGCCTTCCATGAGTATTTCAAACACGGGCGTGTACCCGGTAGAACCACCGGCCTTATCCAAGTAATATCTTTCTAGCTTGAAATAATTTGACACATTCTCAGCGGCAATTTTCAAAATACTTGCATGTTTATAATAAAAGACGAGACATGTAATGTACTTGGATAATGAGTCAAACGATTCTACTTCTGGCGATATGAATTAGAATAATGTGCGCATGCGCAATATTACTCTCATTAAACCAATCCAGAGATTCCGACATTTCCATTTTTAGAAAAAATGGCTGACAAGAATAATCACAGCATGCATTACAACTTGTAATGCGAGTACAGTAGCTGCCCTATATATTGCTTGACAAATACAGCCCGACATGCACATTCATTAGCACAACACTATATTTTCTTGTATGTATGTATGTTCCTTTAATGTCAAACCCCTCGCGGGGACTTATACATGTTTTCCTGGGCAGGCTTAGCCGACCTAAGCGATTAACCAGTACTAAGCAATGTGTGTGAGGTGTCTTGCTCAATGACACTACATACGTGGCCTGGCCGAGTATCGAACCCGGGACCGTTCGATTCCATATCAGACGCTCTACCACTTGACCACGGACGCCACACTTTTTCTGCATGTAGATAATTGTATGCATTGCTTTCTTCATTTTAATGCAAGCTGTTGTGAACATAACGGTGATTGTATTTACATACAACTAATTGAATGCACTGTTACGGCTAAAGTCTCGCCTTCAAGGCATATCCACTATGTCATGTTATAAAACAACATAAATTGCCTATTAAATATATAGTAAAAACATACAGTCTGTTCATATATATTTCCCAATCTTCCATTTCTTCTGATGCTGCATCCACTGTGAAGTGGTATTCAAATCAAACTGAAAAACAGCGGTAATATTCAATAGGTAATTTTTCGCATAGCCAGTGCTCACCTGTGAATAACGTCACTGTATTTACACACTACATTCCTCCGCCAAATAATACAGTATACCGACCATCAGTTTGCAATTGCCTGACTTCTTATACCACATCTTTTCTACATATCAACTAGTCTGAAGTCTTCTCAAGTCACATAATTTCTCAAAAAACCCACAAAAACTCTACACTCTCTATCATGAAAATGCATTTTTACCAAAAAAGAAAAATGACCTATATTAGTTATTGGGACTACATTCGACCTAGGATGCACGTTTGCCTATTTACGTATATACAACCTATGCCAGACATGTTACGGCAAGCTTCTGAGCTTTAAGGCTGATGCTATGACATACTTTACAGTTGGTTTATCATTGATCAGAGTCCACTTGACCTCAGACGACGGAATTGGCTGTGAGAATAGTGGGATATCGGTGATATTACAGTCTACACGAAATCGTGTTGTGTTTGTGTATTGTGGTGGGCAGGGGCGGAATACAGTCGCTCCAACAGTTTAGTGCATATTGCTATACAGCCATTGTTGGTCGAGGAAGGCATCGGGTTACCCGAGTAGTATTACAGACCTGGACGGGCACCCTGGTAGAACACCCGACCGACCACAAGCAAGCTAGATAACTTCATGACAGGAAAAAGAATTCGACACCCATTGGATTCGAATCTAAAGGAAAATTAACTAGCCGGAGTTTTGTTTTCCTTGAAAAATGCATTTTAAGCCGATAATTCTGATGTAGAGAGGATCACATATATATGTAAAAGTAGCTAATCATGGTGCTGAAAAATATTTAAAATACTGATTTTTAAGATTCGGACACGGTAAACGTGCATTATTGTGCAATTTAGAACACGTTTTAAGAAACAAGAGTAACCTCTCATGGACGAATGGATTAGCAGCATTTACATAGTTTACATAAAAGTGTTCCATAATACATAGATAAGAATTACAACGCTGTAAAGTATTAAAACAGGTTTTGGCAGATAAAAACTATACGTATTGATGCCAGATATGTGAATACAGTGATCAATTTAATTATTTTATAGACGATGTAAAACTATGATGACACTTATCACAGATAATGTAAGCTTTTCCAAATAATATAGCTCTGATATACCCATACGTAAGCTTACACTACCATAGTTTGGTATGTACGAATCGATAAACACATATGTAATTTATTGCATTTTTCATGTTTAGTGTTACAGAATAAACTAATGAAAGCATTGTCCCAAATTTAAGATTAGATTAAATTCTTCCGTTTCCAGCTAAATGAGATTTATAAAGCAGAATCATTTCATCAGGTTTACTCAAATCGAATCTAAAAAAAAGAATAATGTATTCTAGCACAAACATCTCTTAATCCAATTACAAATAATTATCATAAAATCATCGTTCTGATTCTTCAAGGAAAGTACATTATTTTAAAATTTAAACTGATATTCAAATGTGACATTTCAAAATTAACAATTCTGGATATTAGACGGCTTAAATCAATAGCCAAACTCGCGGCTACTTAGTACATTGTGTTGCACCCGTCTGTATGTGTGTCCGTCGCATATTCGTATGGCATCAAACTCTCCGACAGTAATACTCCAATTCAAATGAAACTTTGTATGGAATCCTCGACATACTGTGGACATACAATGTCATTTAGTGGACTTGAGTTGAGGCTTGTCCACAGTTATATCTAGTTGTTTCTAGTGTAACAATACACTGTATAACAGCAAATTGAAAAATTAGGTTTCAATTCATTCTACATCTAACTGACTTATACTATGTATATAACTAAGGTGATAATGAAACTGCATGGCTAGCAACATAGTCACGTGTATACGACAATATTATATTGATTTCTTGAAAGGATGCATTTATGAGGTATGTATTTAATTCATATATATTATCGTTCACTGTATATATGGATTTACACTCGGGGACTGAGAGGACTAAGTCGAGTAAGCTAGCACTTCATATGCATATCTAATATTTAGGATGTGTGTTTCCAAATTACATCTAGCACAATGGATTGACGTTATAAACTGCTGATCTTATGAATATATCTCATGGAATGGATGAATAAGAGAGAGTGTGTGTTACGTTTATTTATCGTCGCTACCGGTTGACCATAGTTATGAGCGTCGCCTACTGAAGAGATTAATCATTTTAGAGGGTGGAGGAGAGTGCAAATGCAACAAGCCATTTCAGAGTCATCTCTGGTTAGTTTACGTAAATCTCACCAACACGAGACATCGGTTTAAAATCCCATCCCAAAGACTGTTAATATTACTTAGGTCAGACGGGGTCTGCGATCACTGGCTTCACAGTCCAACGTGTTAAGCACTGGACAACTGACCCGTCTGTAAATAAATACGTAAATTCAGACCTGATATAAGCTTAATAATTGATACATGTTTGATTTCTTAATACTTTTTCCACGGAAGTTTCCCACTAAGGATCTCGGAGGACCAATAAATAATAAACAACATAATCACACCAGTCGCTAGGTTACACTAATTAATGAATCTTTAGAACATTATATTATTTTATGTAACCCATACGTGCCATAAGAAATGAGCAGCTTAATTTGTCAATAGTTGATATAGTTATGCTTTGGGTGAATGTCCTGTTATTCTTGGAGAATTATGTACAAACGCTATTGTTATGCTTTGGGTGAATGTCCTGTTATTCTTGAATAATTATGTACAAACGCTATAGTTATGCTTTGGGTGAATGTCCTGTTATTCTTGAAGAATTATGTACAAACGCTATAGTTATGCTTTGGGTGAATGTCCTGTTATTCTTGGAGAATTATGTACAAACGCTATAGTTATGCTTTGGGTGAATGTCCTGTTATTCTTGGAGAATTATGTACACACGCTATTGTTATGGTTTGGGTGAATGTCCTGATTTTCATGGAGAATTATGTACAGAATGGATATACGTCCACCACTAAATTGCATTGCATAGACTTACTGTGTGCTCTTTTACCATGTGCCCAATTTTTGTTGTCGAGAAAATATATGTACTACAGCTGTGCTTGATGATTGAATAGGCAGACAAAGGCCAACAGATTGACACAATATAAAGTGAATCTAGCACCTACAAGAGCTGCAGAGTCGCATCTTCAGCCCGATGGTGGGACTTCCTTATCTGCAATTCTATGGCGGTGGTAGATTTATAATCTCACCTTTCTTATGCTTTCGGTGCACTTTATAAAGTATGCCAGCCTATGTATACACACATCAATGGCGTATTAATTTACTATAAAGTGATGAGATCATTGGAATGTTACAATTTACTCACATTGATGTTGATTGGCATTTAAAAGTAAACCACACGTACATGTTAAGATTAACGATTTAATTTATTTAATACTAACTATTTACACCCAACACTGATAAAGATTCAAATAATCTATGACTTGTAACAATCATACTAAAGGGACCTAATCAATAACAGGATTTAAAGGGAGATCAGTCGCCGCACTGTGCTTACAAACAATGCAGGGGCACGTGAACAACACATGCATGGTAGCGATGATGTATCGATGTTATTATAATGACGTGAATATGCATTTTTACCAAAAAGAAACATTAACTGTATTAGTTATTGCGACTACATTCGACCGCGAATGCACTTCTGCCTATTTACGTATATACAACCATATCAACCTGATCTGACTTAGACAGACGGATATGTAGTCCAGTGGTAACACGCTGGACTGGTAATCCAGGGATCGCAGGTTCGATCCCCCATCTGACCCTAATAAAATTAACAGTCTTTCAGATGGGACGTTAAACCGAGGTCTCGTGTCGGTGCTTTACACCGTGCACGTAAAAGAAACAGAGGAGATTCTGGAATGGGTCTCTGTCTGTATCATACACTATCCTCCAAAGTCTAAAATAACTAATCTCTCCAGGAGGCGTCACTCATATGGGCAACCTGTAGCGACGATAAATAAACGTAAACAAATCTGACTTAGATAGTTAATGTTATGTATATGTGAAGTCTTGATAGAGCCGTTGTAGCGCGTTCCCTTCAGGTATGAAAGGCCCGGGGTTCGAGCCCAGTTGTACTCATTAAGAGTGTGTCCTTAGGCAAGGCTCTTAAATTCCACATTACCTCTTCTCTCTCAGGAATGAGGTCTCGTGAATGATTAATATAATTAGTAGGAACTTGTTTCTAAATCGAGCTAAAATAAATTTGTATAAACTAATGTAATATTTTGGTTACAAAATTATATTAAGTACAAAGTATGCAACTAATACACTAATTTCTAAGTACATGAAATTAATAATACACACATTGTTTACAAAAGATATGATATATATTGGATTTATTGTAACCGCCATGCTATGTTTATGGCTATGAACATATGTGCATGCTTATACCAACTAAAATGTATTGAATTGAAATATATTGACTTGGTTAACTTTGCATGTTAAACATTTATTTAATTTCATTAGTTTACATACTGGTTTTTGCTGGCATGAAATATGTTATCGGAGAAAATTGTCATTTTCGCTTAGATTGATTTTCTCGGAATAGGCCATCTTGATTCGATAAGTGGATAAAAGACAAATATTCCAATTTGGAGAGCACGTAAAGCACCTGTCACTCGTGCAGCTTATTCGCAGAATTTTATATTTCAATATTAGTTTATACACATTTATTTTAGCTCGATTGCGAAACAAGTTCTTTCAACTTATATTAATCACTCTCGAGACCTCATTCCTGATGGAATCCATCGCCATGAAGGAGAGAGAAGAGGCAATGTGGAATTTAAATGCCTTGCCTAAGGGCACAATCGTAACGACTCCAGTGGGGCAATATCAATATTTCAATATTGAAACTGGATTTTTCAGATATTGATGAATGTATTAAGTAATTGTAATATGCAAATGTGTTATTTTTATGTAAAGAAAATGCGTATGTTCAGTTTGTACAAATTTATCTTAGCTCGATTGCGAAACAAGTTCTTACAACTTATATTGATCGTTCTCGAGACCTCATTCCTGATGGAATCCATCGCCACGAGGGAGAGAGAAGACTGAGGCAATGTGAAATTTAAATACCTTGTCTAAGGGCACAATCGTAACGGCTACACAGCTGGGCACGACATCAGTACATTTCGCACCTGAAGTGAACGCGCAACCACTGCGCTATCACGACTTTCAAATGTATGTTTGCATCACTGTTGCTTAGTCTAAAATACTGGTGTGTTTGGTGTGGTTCTGACACGTATGCTGACCTACATTATGCCATATAAACCTGTATGAGAAATATGTGCAATTATATGATGCAGAAAAAGGTCAAGCAAGACAAGTCAATCACTCTATTTCCGGACATCACCTGTTTTCGAATTTGTTTGCAAATGACGTCATCGCTGTCAGTAGCAGGTACTTGGATTATATGGTAGAAGCTAGGAATGCCAGCACAGAAATGACCAAAAAACAGATCAATATTCACATTTTATTTCCAGAATATGTAAATGTTGATGATTTTCATCACGTGTACTCTAAACATCCGTTACACATAATATATAAAAGCGAAGAAATATTTTTTTGGTAACTGAATTACATTTTTTTCTATTAAATTCGCGAAGGTGCGAGTTAGAGTCACCTACCGTTGATATGGAAAGGAAATAATAATTGAAGAGTTTTGCTTTATCTATGTCAGCAACCGCAGTGTCATGGTTTTCACTAGTGAGAGGTTGGATTTGTTGATCGTTATTTTGAATTGTCTTTGACAAACAATTTCACTAATTATCAGTATTGTCTAGGATTAGACTTTGGTCGTTCATTGAGAGTTCGAGAGTATTAGGTAATTGTTCACGCAGATGTTTTTTCATATTATTTACACGATTCCTTAATGATTTGTACTTTTGCCAGTCGGACACTTTTCCGGATTGGGAAGCAATAGGGCTATTTCACGATGGCGTCATGCAATGTTTCGAGCAATGCATTCTGGGATAGGAGCGGGGCGGATATTGCAAAAGTAACAAATATGGCGGAAACTATAGTTCGACTTGCGGAATGCGATGTGAAACAACATGTACATGTAGCATGAAATAATACACAAGTGTCTTTGTAAACAATGTTGCTTGTACAAAACATGATGTGGGCAGATTAGTGTACTATTTTAGTTCATACAAAATTGCGAAACATGTTTTTACAACATTAATCACAATCGAGACCTCATTCCTGATGGATAAGTGGAAATGCGGAATTTAATCTTCAATCTATGCTTCTGGTTGGATGTAATGCCGGTTATATACATGCTAGTCGCTAACAACCACTGTAGACCATTATGAAATATCAGTGATGTGCTAAATTTTTGGTTTCGCCACTTTAATACATATTTTATATATACATGTATATAAAAGTTTATATCTAGTTTCACAGAACTCCAAAATTGAATATCGCCATGGATATTGAACAATCATCTTAACGTGGCATGCCGTAATTATCCTTATGTTGTCGGATTAGCGCAGTGATTATCATGCTCGCTTCTCACCAATGCAACCCTGGTTTGATCATCAGACTGGGAAGTATGTGAGATGTAATCAATTACAGTAGTTATCCTACAATGTGAGCATGGTTATATGTATGTGTCCAAATTAAATGTAGTTAATGGAAGAGCAGTCTGATCTATTTTGCACTGCTCAGGTACAGGTTATAATGTTTAAGGTAATTATTGTCCTGTGGGTATTGATTATTTGGTAAAATCACTACTCGGAATCAACCAATGGTGGCCAGAACAATACTAACCGAACACACAATTGGAAAATGTCATTTATATGATTCCAGTATGTGATTGGCACCTTCCGGGACAAAATATGCCACTGTTTTATGCGCCCCATCATGCGTTCTACATGTGTCCTAACACGTGCAATGGCAACAGACTCTACAAGTTCCTGCACCCCCATCTGTTTTTGTCATGTAAAAAATGCAGCTTCACCAAACGAACTTTATTGTGTTTTGCCAGTCCTTCCTTACCAGTAAATCCTCTGTCGGCCATTATTGCATCATAGGGTTCCAATTTCTGTAGGAGGCCACAGTCGTAAACAATCTGAGTGTCTGAGATGCTCTCTACAAACAAGTCGGACACAAATGTGGGAATTCCATTGGGACTAATTCCAACAAGACCTTGTCTGTAGCTGCTTGGACCTCAAAGTCACTTGGCCGCTCAAGAGCTATCTCAGTGCAATCAATGATCACACGCACGTCATATGCTTAAAGACACGTGGACTGTGCTTTCTCACTCTTAACTTTGACATCCATATGTCAATATCTTTGAGAACACTACACATGAAGTTTACCTATGTTATGAACACACGTGATACTTGAGCATCAGAAAGTTTGAACCTCTCGGCCAAGTCCAAAATAGCAGATCCCTGTTTCAGTTTGATTAATGTCATGAACATTTCATCGATAGTTAACATATTTCTCCTCGGGCCACACTTGTCACCATCTTTTTCAGCGTTATTGTCTGAACCCCAATATGTCAGACTTTCGGTTCAAGCATTGTAATGTAGAACATGCTTTGAATGATCGCGTTGACGATATGTTTTACGTATACGCGTATTATACCAGGACTTCAAACCGAGGTCTCGTGTCGGTGCTGTACATCGTGCACGTAAAAGAACCAGGGGAGACTCTGGAATGGGTCTATGTCTGTATCATTGCAGTATCCTCGAACAATCTAAAATGACTAATCTCTTTAGGAGGCGTCGCTCATATTGGCAACCGTAGCGAAGATAAATAAATGTAAAACACACAAACAATAATTTGAACAAATCTTAATAAAGGGGTAATGCACAGAGATTAACTTCACAGAAACCTGTTCATCTATCGACAAATCTTCAAATAATTGCTGAAATACCTAAATACTTTATTGCAAATGGAAATACACAATTATAATCACGCTGGATGATCTCTCACTACTAGGAATATCTGTGTTCAGAACATTTTAAGTAAACGCATATTGTGGATTTAACAATTGCGCATTGGCTTATTCATTCTCAGTACCCAATCCATCGCACATCTCGCGAGACTCCGTTACGATCTTAGACCGCCATATATCACGACTTCGTAGATGTTAGACCTAATACGTATAGTGAATCAGATGATACAAATGCACGTATCTATGTAGACAGACATATAATGAGAAAATGAAACAAAGAAGAAAGCTATATACGACTCCTGGGACCAGACCTACAAGTAGGAGCGCCATCTGCTCGTCTTGTCCACGAAAGCATTAATACAAATTCCGAGACAAAGAGCTTTAATTTAATACCAGACAGGAAGGTGATGATGTGAGAAATGATTTACCCTTGGTCACCACATACCGCAATAATTATGAGCGTTTTCCGTCGATTGATCTATAAGTTGACGTAATGTATATAACGTATGTTGCTGTCTAGTTATGGTCCTTAGTTTCATATAACTTGCCCCTCGCCGCTGTCTGGTCTGGTCTGGTCTGGTCTGTCTGCCTGCCTGCCTGCCTGCCTGCCTGCCTGCCTGCCTGCCTGCCTGCCTGCCTGCCTGCCTGCCTGCCTGCCTGCCTGCCTGCCTGCCTGCCTGCCTGCCTGCCTGCTGCCTGCCTGCCTGCCTTGCCTGCCTGCCTGCCTGCCTGCCTGCCTTGCCTGCCTGCCTGCCTGCCTGCCTGCCTGCCTGCCTGCCTGCCTGCCTGCCTGCCTGCCTGCCTGCCTGCCTGCCTGCCTGCCTGCCTGCCTGCCTGCCTGCCTGCCTGCCTGCCTGCCTGCCTGCCTGCCTGCCTGCCTGCCTGCCTAAAGCTGTTTTCAATGACAGTTATCAGCGGCGACTATGTTAGTTACATACTAAGCTCTGGTATTAGATCACACACCGCTGTAGAAAGTGCTTCTATTATGTTCACTTAGTCGGTATATTCGCACGTCAGTTCGTTTCCAGAGTGATCGTACTTCAAATCTCAAGACTAATCGCATGTCAGTAACTAATAAAGCGTCACTTCGCGGGTGTAATCGCGCGTTAGTTCGTGGGAGTGATCGTACTTCAAATCTCAAGGATAATCGCATGCCACTAACTAACAAAGCGTCACTTCGTGGGACTAATCCACTTCACTTCGCGGGACTAATACACGTCACACAAGAATGTCCAGTAATCCAGTAGATGCATCCGTTAGAGATCAGTAGATGTAGTAGGTTCAGATCAGTAGATGTATTATGTTCAGATCAGTAGATGCATCCGGTAGAGATCAGTAGATGTATTATGTTCAGATCAGTAGATGCATCCGTTAGAGATCAGTAGATGTATTATGTTCAGATCAGTAGATGCATCCGTTAGAGATCAGTATATATTAGGTTCAGATCAGTATATGCATTAGGTTCAGATCAGTATATGCATCCGTTAGAGATCAGTAGATGTATTAGGTTCAGATCAGTTGATGTATCAGGTTCAGATCAGTTGATGCATCAGGTTCAGATCAGTTGATGCACCAGGTTCAGATCAGTAGATGTATTAGGTTCAGATCAGTAGATGTATTAGGTTCAGATCAGTTGATGCATCAGGTTCAGATCAGTTGATGCACCAGGTTCAGATCAGTAGATGCACCAGGTTCAGACCAGTAGATGTACCAGGTTCAGATCAGTAGATGCACCAGGTTCAGATCAGTAGATGCACCAGGTTCAGGTCAGTTGATGCACCAGGTGCAGCTCTTGTGTGAACTCCTAAATACTCTCAAAAGTGCGAAGTTACGCTTATGATAAATTCACCCATAACGACCATGGAGTATCTCCATTGTTTATCGAAACACTGGTATCTATCTATCTATTTATGTATCTCGAAGTGGTTCGTTTCCCACTCACTGCACACTCACTGAAAATTTAATAAAACAGAAACTTGGTAAATGGTCCATTAGCATATTTGCCATTTGGTTTTTTGGAATGCTTAAATTTTGTAAAATGTTCGACATTTATATATACCTCTAAATCAAGTTGCAAACACAGAACTGACTTTATATGAAACCGTTACACCACCCCTTCCCCCTACTATACATGCCATAAGATAAGCTTTATTATATGGCATGGATAGAATAGTAGGACCCAGGTGCTCAAAGGTCGGATAAAACGTCTTATTCTCTTTTTAGCTAACCGATGGCGCCCAACGTTTGAGCAACACTATTTTATCTAGTGGATAGTTAACCATTGGATCAAAAGTTAACCTGCCCAGTGGATAAGTTATCATTTCGTTTATTTTTGTCCAGTCTTTGTGCCGCTGGATCCTGGGCTGATTTTAAAGTTTATAAAGTGCTGTACTATGTTTACAACTTAAAAGGAAATACCGACAGTAATTAAAATATGGTTTGAATTGACGCCTGTCAAGCATTTTACAACATTAAGGCATTCCAAAAAGGTAAATGACAAAAATGCTAATAGAACATTCACCAAGCATCTGTGGAATATTCCATAAATGTACTGTTCTCAATCTGAACATTGAACCGTATCTAATTGATTAACTGTATACTATAAACGGATTGTCATTGTTTACGAGTGTGCCTGGGTAAATTATAGTGTAAAATCCATGGTATATATAATTATCTGGACATGACAGCGCTAGTTATTGGAATCCGAACCAATCTGGGGTTTACTCTAAAACGCTTTGTCACTGGCTTTCATTTCCAAGAAAATAATTTGATTAAAAGTAAAGCCATTTGTTGATCAGTTTTACAGATAGCCTCATTAATTCCAATTAATGTTCTCAAACATTTTGTGACGCAGAATTATTTGAACATGTAATATGACGTCATTGGCTTTAACTCTTGGAACATATTGAAATGTTTCATTGGTACACAATTTATTAAATCTCATCAAGTATTTAATAGAGAATTAACGAGCGTAATGCAGTATGGAGTGTTTAATTGAATATTGCGGCCGGGGGTAATAGTTGATCGGGTCGTCCACAACATCGAGCGGCGTCAGTTATGACTGCCCCCGAATGGCAATAAGATAGTTGTTATATTACCAAACAAAGCTCTAGAACGCTACAAGCCACAACTGTACATCTGTCCGCGTTCCGTGAAACGGAAATGATGATTTGCGTGCTCAAATACGTTTCCTTTGGCTCGATTTATCATGTGATTCGATGATTCGCGTGCTCAAACACGTTTCCATTGGCTCGATTTATCATGTGATTCGATGATTCGCGTGCTCAAACACGTTTCCATTGGCTCGATTTATCATGTGATTCGATGATTCGCGTGCTCAAACACGTTTCCTGTGATTCGATGATTCGCGTGCTCAAACACGTTTCCATTGGCTCGATTTATCATGTGATTCGATGATTCGCGTGCTCAAACACGTTTCCATTGGCTCGATTTATCATGTGATTCGATGATTCGCGTACTCAAACACGTTTCCATTGGCTCGATTTATCATGTGATTCGATGACTCGCGTGCTCAAACACGTTTCCATTGGCTCGATGTATCATGTGATTCGATCAGATGCAAACTAAGTCAATATTGGAATGAAGAAAGTACTATTGCCTGCACGTGAACAAAAATGAGGTCAACGTATAAGGAATTCAAATGTATATAGGAACTTTGATAATAAGCAAAACTAACGAATCACAATTTATATAAGAAACTTTAGTTAGTAAGACAGTTTCTAAATGACTAAAAACGGCATCCAAAATTGGGCTGTACGAACAGTAGGTATCGACTATTAACGCGAATTTAGCAATAATGTACGACACGGAATTGAATTCAAATCACATCAGTGCCTGTTTTATTATAATGTGTACACACCTTCTAAAGACAAGCAGTCGAAAAGTTGTGACAATACTGATTACATTTATAATTTAATTGTCAATTTTCTAAATTGTTTTCTCTGATTATTCCTAATAAATGTCTGGATTTCCAATGAACTTTAGACCATGTATATATTTAACAGATAGAACATGGTGTTGAAGTCGCTATGCAAATAAATGGACTGATCAGTCAGACCTGACTGGTCAGTCCATATATGTGCATGACGCCCGAAACATCATGTTCTATCTGTTATATTATACCGAATATTAGACAAGCATATTTTATTTAAATTTCTCTCACTCGCATTATGTCTGTCTCTCCCATCTCTCTTTTGATCAGACGACATTTGTGTTGTTTATCCGCGTAAGGGAGATACGTTTGTGGTGTGACGTAATTTTCACACGCCGTGAAATTTGGTTGCCACTATTGAAAATAAACGCCCGGAACATGTCACATACAGTGAAGAAGAAAAGATGCAAATGAGGTATAATATAATGTGATAGTGCTCTAATTGGAAGAAGTCAAATAACACATATGTGTTCTCGCTGCTTTAAACTAATCTAAAATAAAGTAAACACTGTCGTATACAATTCTACAGTGACGTCATTTAGGACGTCATATAAGGGAAATACATAGTGGTCAACTCTTTTAAGCAACCAACATGCAATTTAAATCAGCCAGCTTCCAGATTGCCATCATGTTGCTCTACTATGCATTTCACCTCTATTAAACAGCCACTTTCTGTGATTCCATTGACTGGCTGCAAAATACAGGGTTTACTGTTTTTTTTATTTTCCAATATTATCAGCAAAAAGATTGAAATGAGAGATAGAGTCATATCAAATTTTTCTCCTCTAATACAACTTAATCGATAGTGCGAGGCCCTATGAAGGAATAATAGCTTCCGTGGAAATGGATTGTTTATTTTGTATAATATGCACGTGTAAATAATCTAAGAAAAAAGTTGGTTCCAATTGTTTGGACCATAGTTAATATATTTTTATGCAAATTAGTGTGATGTCATTATTTATTATATAATTATCTTATAGAGCTCATATATGGGCGTCTGTTGCAGGTACGCTAGTGCTTTTGGTGTTTATTCTCGTGTTCTAGGTGCCAAGCAATTCATTTATCACATGCTCTGTCCATACAACATACAAGAAATAACACCAAACATACATGCACAAAATGTAAATCCATAAATTTAGCCATGATGTAATACATAATATTATACCAATACCCGAGCTTAACAAATGCATGAGCATTATACCAATACCCGAGCTTAACAAATGCATGAGCATTATGCCAATACCCGAGCTTAACCAATACATGAGCATTAGACCCATACCTGAGCTTAACCAATACATGAGCTTAACCAATACCTGAGCATTATACCAATACCCGAGCTTAACCAATGCATGAGCATTATACCAATACCCGAGCTTAACCAATACCCGAGCTTAACCAATACATGAGCTTAACCAATACATGATCATTATACCAATACCCGAGCTTAACCAATCCCTGAGCAGTATGCCAATACCCGAGCTTAACCAATGCTTGAGCAGTATGCCAATACCCGAACTTAACCAATACATGATCATTATACCAATACCCGAGCTTAACCAATACCTGAGCAGTATGCCAATACCCGAGCTTAACCAATGTTTGAGCAGTATGCCAATACCCGAGCTTAACCAATACATGAGCATTATACCAATACCCGAACTTAACCAATATATGAGCATTATACCAATACCCGAGCTTAACCAATATATGAGCATTATACCAATACCCGAGCTTAACCAATATCCGAGCTTAACCAATACCCGAGCTTAACCAATTCCCGAGTTTAACCAATACATGAGCATTATACCAATACCCGAGCTTAACCAATACATGAGCATTATACCAATACCCGAGCTTAACCAATATATGAGCAGTATACCAATACCCGAGCTTAACCAATACCTGAGCATTAGACCCATACCTGAGCTTAACCAATACATGAGCATTATACCCATACCTGAGCTTAACCAATACATGAGCATTATACCCATACCTAAGCTTAACCAATACCTGAGCATTAGACCCATACCCGAGCTTAACCAATACCTGAGCTTAACCAATACCTGAGCATTAGACCCATACCCGAGCTTAACCAATACCTGAGCATTAGACCCATACCCGAGCTTAACCAATACCTGAGCTTAACCAATACCTGAGCATCAGACCCATACCCGAGCTTAACCAATACCTGAGCTTAACCAATACCTGAGCATTAGACCCATACCCGAGCGTAACCAATACCTGAGCTTAACCAATACCTGAGCATTAGACCCATACCCGAGCTTAACCAATACCTGAGCTTAACCAATACCTGACCATTATACCCATACCTAAGCTTAACCAATACATGAGCATTATACCCATACCTGAGCTTAACCAATACATGAGCATTATACCCATACCTTAGCTTAACCAATACATGAGCATTATACCCATACTGATATGTGGCTACTAAAACTAGCAGATTTTCCCACTGAGTTTAACACTCTACGCAAGAAACATAAGGATATACGCATTCTTCATTACTGTACAGTTACGTACAATGTGTTTGCAGTCAACGACTTTAACCATATGGCCACGGAGGGCCCTATCGTTGTGAAATAGATAAGGTATGTCTTGTAAACAGCATTAACCCTTTCAACACCACAGACCTCTAAATAGGCTTACAAAAAGTGTAGATCCAGATGAGCCGGCTCGTAACGAGCCATGTCATCAGGATCTGCACTTTTTGCCAGTGATATGACTATTTTTAGACATAATTACCCATTTTGATAAATGAATTTGTCCAAATGTGATTTTCTGATTCATTTATTGGTTTATGAATATCATGGACCAGTCCATGTGAGTACTTGGTGTTGAAAGGGTTAATGCTATTATGTCCAGCTTTCAGCTATGCCAATTAGCGGATATGAAGCTTCCTGTAACCATTATTAGGATTATATTCTAATGGTGGTGTTGACATTAAATTGGTCCTAGGAGATAGTGTACGTCGTTTGAATAGTTTCTGTATTATATCAGTTATTTGACATGACATTGAATTGGTTCTTGACTACATGATGCGTTCTGTGAACAATGTCGGCATTGTGTTTTTAAGCTACACTGACACCATAACAAATGTACACTTTTATAATGCGTTTTTCATTACAAATTTTAGAATTATGTATTATACTGTGTGTGTGTATTTTACGTTTATTTATCGTCGCTACCGGTTGCCCATATGAGCGACGCCTCCTGAAGAGATTAGTGGAAGTCGTGATAGCTCAGTGGATGCGCGTTCGCTTCAGGTGCAAAAGGTCCGGAGTTCGAGCCCCGCTTGAGCCGTTACGAGTGTGCCCTTAGGCAAGGCATTTAAATTCCACGTTGCCTCTTCTCTCTCCCTCCTGGCGATGGATTCCGTCAGGAATGAGGTCTCGAGAGTGATTAATATAAGTTATAAGAACTTGTTTCGCACTAGAGCTAAAACAAATTTGTATAAACTAAGAGATTAGTCATATTAGATTTTGAAGAGTCTCCTCTGGTTCTTTTACGTGCACGGTGTAAAGCACCAGTCCAGTGTGCTACCACTGGACTACATATCCGTCTGTGTATACTATCATCAGTGAAGAAACTATACTATTCAGTATACTGTATATTCCGTTTATTGGGTTACCGTCTGTTCTTTGCACCACCTGATATATAAAGCGTTGAAGTGTCGACGAGGATGTGCTATTCTGTTGTGATAAGGGAGGGAATTCCACAAGTGTGACCCTGAAAGATTATCTAAACAGTTCACTTTTTGGCTTGGTGTGTGGTGGGGGTAAAGTTTGAGATCGGAGTTGATCGCAGGTTTTGAGTTCGAATGTCGGAAGTAAATGGGACAACCTCAGCAATAGCATTATATAGCAAGCTACATTATTATAAAGACATATTCCTGAGACAAAAATGAAATCGCACTGTATGGGAGCGGCACGTGTTTTATGGCAACAATATTAATAAAACATGCTTAAGGTAATTTAATCACATTCATTTCTTTGCTATGATCGTATATGAAGAAACAAGAGCTACGAGGGAGCTGAACTAAACACACAATCCAAATCAAAATAAGATTATTTATCGTAGATATACATGTATATAGGATCATACACGAGTTGTGATTTCATGCCATATTTTATGAAACGAGTTTTGGAACGTTGCTATTACGAAAGCCTTTGGGCGAACTTAATTGCAAAATTCCAAAAACGAGTGTCCTACAATATGGTATGAAATCACCACGAGTGTAAGATACTTTTTATCATATTTCCACAATAGCAACAACTATAAATTTGAAGTAAATATACGTTTCTGTTTGCCAGTATATGTGTGGGTCTTATTACGTTAAGCTGCATTAGTACGCTGTGGTAAATAGTCCCTGATAATCAAACAACTTCACGCAAATAATCGACGCAATATTTTTAATCACTCTGTACTGCTAATTCATAGTTATCATTGTATTGATTTAGCAGTTGATTTTCAACAATTAAGCATGAACACAAGCAACATATAATGTATATTGCAAGCTGTCAATGTGTTGCCTCGACCAATCAGAATCATTCCAGGTGTTATTACGCGAGTGGTCATATAATAATGTATGAGATGACTGTATTACACTGAATACAAGCATAGTTATGTGATAATAATACTTATGTTATTTTTTCCAATAATATAGATATTTATCATTGAAATAAAATGTGTTATTCCACTTGTTGAAAGCAGTAGAATAACACATTTTTTTTAATTTCTCACTTTCGCACGTATGGTACCTAGCCGCTGCATGATAAAATGTTGTCAACTAGAACGGTCTCAAGCTGTAAGTGAAATCATACATGACATATTTTATGACGTAATTTATGGTCATATGAACCCGACGTTCTAGCAACATTTAGCGCACGGTTGCATATTTTTCTATCATAAAAACCACTGTTCAATCTACAATAGTGTCACGCGCCGATGGGTCATAGGATAATTGGTAGCGTGCTATTCCCTCGACTCACGCCAACTCAGACCGCCTACTAAAATAGGGGTCCGTCTGTCAACTTCAAAAGTAAAAATGAACTAAAGTGGACTCTGATTAAGGCCAACTAAAAGATTAATCCAAGGGGAAGCACCCTACAGGTTTGCTGAGATAATAAGAGAAATAAAGATTTAAATGATTCAACAAGATTTATTCAATAGCTAGAACAATTTGGTTGCATATCAAGACGGACTAGTAATGTTTTACTATCATGAAATGATAACAATTGTCAGTTTCACATTAACAAATATCTTGCATCTGCACCTTATTATACATATCTTAACTATACCCCAAAACAGCTGTATATTGTGCACAGATCTCTATAACATGTAATATGTTACTAATGTAATTTATTGTAAGTATTCCTAAAGAAATAAAAGAATAATTTTAACCTAACAAAAAATAGGTCTTATACCTAAGAAATAAAAGTTCAGAGTCCCCTGTATGAAACGCTCCCAAGCCTATTTATACTGCGCACCAAATACACTGTGTAGCGCACCAATATTTATGTGCCCTCGAATAGCGCGCAACCTACGCTGTGCACTATTAAGCATAAACTGCACAAGAAAAAGCGCACACAGTGCGCACAATAGCGCTCGTTCGTAACTGTGCGCTTTATCCATGTCAAACAATATGGCTACCTGATTCCAAACACTGTTTCTATGATAAAACTGAATGAAAACCTCGAAAATCTTATAATGAGATTAATATATAAACATTATATTGTATTAATGTTACCTTGTGATCAAAATCTGGACCGTTTCCAGTGTATAAATACTATTTAAAGTTTGACTCTGATGAAAATCTCTGAGAAATGACAGTTTAAAACTACCCACAATGCAATGCGATTTCTATCTAAGTACTTCCGAAAAATGGCGCCGTAGGATACACATGTTTTACTCTGTCATGGATTTAAAGGATTAACTGATAAAAACATGCTTTCCAAAAGTAATCATTGCTAGCAAAACTGATTTAAACCAATACTCTACCAAATTACTGCAATCAACATTGATGACACATCGTAGCTTGGAGTAAAACAAGTGTATAGCCATCAACATTTCTTCTATTGTACAACGCCAGTGAATATACTATGTGTAAAATTAGGCGTTTTATCAAATTAAACAGTTTCAGTTTCAGTAATCAAAAATGTATATGTATGTCAAACGTCACTGAAAAACCTGGGGCATTACAATAGTCTTTGTTTTAGTGAATAATCGAATAATATTCCACTAATGAACATAGAAATCTCGTATCACTCTTATAAAATTGCTTGCAGTGTGCATTTGGTAAAATATAATTCGACCATTCACTGAAACAAACATATACATCCTTTTAATACTTGTTAAGCAATCCAACACGAGAAGTAATGACATACAGGGAGAATATAAGGACATGATATACGCATATATTGATTAACATAGGCTTCCGGAACATTTCCGGGAATATATCTTTGTAATATAGTCGTTCATTAATAACGGTTTAAATACTGGAGAGAATTTAATGAAACTTGTTACATGATCCGTACAGTACCAGTAACTAATGATGAATGCACCATCCATTAACACGAGAACGGAGTAATACTCTTGGGCATTTCTCAGGGAAATGTGTCCACTCCATACACACGTGTATACTGAAGAAAATATATAAGCCGTACATAATCGCCATATGACCTAACCAGTCGAGCAGAGGCGTAATCAGAAGGTGCTCAGAAGACTCGGGCACACCCTAAATTCCCAGAATTATGATTTTTCATCTCATTATTTCCTATAAAATCGTTACACCGGTACATATCCTCAGTGTACACCACAGGTACCAGGTAATTGCACCATTTGTTGTTCAATTTTTCAGCAAATATCGAGGGAGCATGCTCCCGGACCAACATACGATTGGTCGGCTGCGGTGGTAAGGCCAGCTTTGCTGCCCAGAGGCTTGTATTACTTATTTAGCATCCTCTTAATTTTGTTCTGGATACGCCTCCTCCGCGCATACCCTTCTGCTGGTAGTGATGGAAGTCGTGATGGCGCGTTTGTAACGTTTGCTTCATATGGAGCTATTGGGCTCTTAATTCTACATTGATTCACATTTTCTTGCGAGGTTACATCGGGTTAAGTGTGTCCCCCAAAACAGAAAGGGGCCTGTCAGTCATAACCCGAAATTGATTGACTGGAGGTATAATGTAGAAAAATACAGAAATACATTAATGGACAATTAAACCTGAATTGTCTCTCTCCCCCTCGTGGCGATGGATTCCATCATGAATGAGGTCTCGAAAGTGATTAATATAAGTTGTAAGAATATATTTGTATAAAATTAAACCTGAATCTATATAGCAAACAAGCTTAGATCATAGCATTAGGCAAGTATTGGTGATGGATGACCCTGGGTGTCCCTCCGAGCTTAGATCATAGCATTAGGCAAGTATTGGTGATGGATGACCCTGGGTGTCCCTCCGAGCTTAGATCATAGCATTAGGCAAGTATTGGTGATGGATGACCCTGGGTGTCCCTCCGAGCTTAGATCATAGCATTAGGCAAGTATTGGTGATGGATGACCCTGGGTGTCCCTCCGAGCTTAGATCATAGCATTAGGCAAGTATTGGTGATGGATGACCCTGGGTGTCCCTCCGAGCTTAGATCATAGCATTAGGCAAGTATTGGTGATGGATGACCCTGGGTGTCCCTCCGAGCTTAGATCATAGCATTAGGCAAGTATTGGTGATGGATGACCCTGGGTGTCCCTCCGAGCTTAGATCATAGCATTAGGCAATTATTGGTGATAGATGACCCTGGGTGTCCCTCCGAGCTTAGATCATAGCATTAGGCAAGTATTGGTGATAGATGACCCTGGGTGTCCCTCCGAGCTTAGATCATAGCATTAGGCAAGTATTGGTGATGGAAGACCCTGGGTGTCCCTCCGAGCAGTTTTCCAGGTACGAACTGGCACCTGCAGGCTATCTGGATAGTTTCCTTAGATGAAATAATTCGACACACCCAGTGGGATTCGAACCTACTGCGGTGGGGGCAATATATTTCAAGTCAACGACATTAACAACTCGACGGACGACCACAGCCGCCACTACTTTCGCAGTCAGTATATTTCCTGATTTCAACATGTTTTGCTATTTTCTCCGACATTTCCTATCATACAAACACCGATTGAATTCAGGCAATGTCTTCAGCGTTAGAATAAGACGGTTGAAGCAGGACTATGCGTCTAGTAATCATGACATATGATTCTCCGTTTAGGATATGTCCGAGTTTAACATACATCTTGGTATGTACCGTCTCTCTGTAGACAGTTATATTCCATTTATCACTCATAACAGGTCCACGTCAGAAAACTACTCCCGGATATTGGTTGCTAATACTCAAAGTCATGATTTATGAATGGAACCAGACTCGCATTTTGTTTATCCGAAGTGATATCTGGAATTATATATGGACACACATTGAAGATCAAGCGGTTTTGTGTTTGTCACATGGCTGACATGGCGACTCTCCACATATTATTAGTGGAGTAAGATTATGTGTGACCCTGTGCGAAGAATGTCATGCACAGACGGACGAACCATAGCCCTTCCCTAAATCAGCTGGATAGCTACATCACATCAAAAATTCAAAACTCCAATTGAGATTCAACCCTACAGCTGTACGGTGCAAGTGAATTTTAAAAAATGTTTGTTACTATACAGTTGTATTTGCTATACAACCAGTGTAACCCAGGGTTTGCAGTACAGCAATCCCACATTATCAACATTTTAAATGTACTTGAACATTGTTATAGAACTATATCATCTTGTTATGACCGGGGTAGTCTTTGCCCGTGTCTACTCTCTTCGTAGCTACATTCCTCCGAAACAAACCGTAAAGGTATAAACTATAAACTAAACTAATGTCTCGTATAGTAAAACCGGCAGGTTAGGTAACTTGTGGCGGAAGATCCGGGTGCCTCGCCGACCAGTATCAGTAGTTTATGTATGAGCATGCACTTGAGAAGAATCATAGCCCGTCCGCAACCCATATATATAGCTGCTTTAATTGCGAACATACAAAGCTCCCAGTTGGATTTAAAGCTACTGTGGTTACCACATTGGATTGGTAATCCATGGATCGCAGGTTCGATCCTCCGCCTTACCGTAATAAAATTAACAGTCGTTCAGATGAGACTTTAAGCCGAGGTCTCATGTCTGTGCTTTACATCGTGCACGTAAACGAACCAGAGATTACTCTGGAATGGGTCGCTGTCTGTATCATTGCACTATCCTCCAAAAATATAAAATTACTAATCTCTTCAGGAGGCGTCACTCATATGGGAAACCGGTAGCCACGACAATTAAGCGTAAAACACACTAATGATAGTCAGACAGGACAACTGGCAGTGTACGGAGTCCGTAATGTAAATAGCGTCTCTTAGACAAAACTCATTTTTAGATTATCAACAAATTTGATAAATGAATGCATATTAAATAACTATGGTCGGCTAGATTATTTTTCTCACAACGTTGAAGTATAATAATGTATGCATGTAGTTATATCATTGTGTTCCTACATGTATCATGTTTATATTTGTAATTGTATTGTAAATAATATTATATTACACTGTGATTAAACTGAGCGAATGCGCTTACCACGCGCTATCACGACTTCAACAACATTAAATGTTTAGTGTTTAAATTTCCCTCATAGAAACACCTATTGACGCTATTACCAATATGACATTCATTGACAATGTAGTAACAAAATCAATATTCATAATAAAGGCCAGAATCTCATCTTAATCCCAGTAATATCTATGGAGGTGGGATAGATATGGCGACTACTTATCCACTGCATGATAGCTAGATGGCTGTGGTTTGTATGGAGATATAATAGTATATTAACCTAAATCTCTATGTAGTCCCAGTAATATCTATGGAGGTGGGATAGATATGGCGACTACTTATCCACTGCATGATAGCTAAATGGCTGTGGTTTGTATGGAGATATAATAGTATATTAACCTAAATCTCTATGTAGTCCCAGTAATATCTATGGAGGTGGGATAGATATGGCGACTACTTATCCACTGCATGATAGCTAAATGGCTGTGGTTTGTATGGAGATATAATAGTATATTAACCTAAATCTCTATGTAGCCCCAGTAATATCTATGGAGGTGGGATAGATATGGCGACTACTTATCCACTGCATGATAGCTAAATGGCTGTGGTTTGTATGGAGATATAATAGTATATTAACCTAAATCTCTATGAAGGATATGGTTAATCTCGAGAATTAATTCCTGGAATCCATCTTCACGAGGGAGAGAGAAGAGGCAATGTGGATTGCAGTGTATTGCTGAAGTACACAAGCACCGCTGTTCAAGAAACACAACGTGCTTTTCTACCATTAATCGTGAGTGTAGTTAATGTGCAGCATACGTCAAGGTAAACAAACGATTACTAGTCAAACTTGCCATATAGAGACATGAAGGTAAATGCCTTTTATAGAACATAAAAAGAGAATGCGCTTCCTGTAATTAGGAAGATTGATTTAAACTATCTATCTGGAAGTCGTGATAGCGCAGTGATGGCGTGTCGCTTCAAACGTGAGAGGCCCTGAGTTCGCGCCCAGCTGTAGCCGTTATGAATATGCCCTTTGCAATGCAAGGCAATTAAATTCCATAATGTCTCTTCTATCTCCCTCATGGCGATGGATTCCAGCAGGAATGAGGTATCACTGGTGATAAATAGAATGGTGTTAAAAATAGTATTAAACTGTTTTGGTTTAGATAGCTTAATGGAATAGCCGCCTTAGTGGAGCGTCCTTGCTCAAATGCATGCGGCGTCCGCCTCGTAATCGAGTGGTTGTGAGTGCGAACCCACAAGTACCACGGTTGTTGTGTCCTTGGGCAAGACCCTTATATCCATATTACATCTTATCTCTCCATCATAGCGATGTATTGCACCAGTAGTGAGGTCTCGAGAGCGATTAAAGTAAAACTTGTTTCGAAATCAAGCTAACAGAAATGTGTATATACTAATCCTTAACATGTACACCACCTAAGCTGACTAACAAACTAATCCACTTGTAGCACCGTCTCCGTGGCCGCCTAGTGGTTAAGGTGTCCGCCTACGGAGCGGGAGGTCGAATGTTCGAATCTCGTCAGTGGTCCGTTCTGATATGGCCGGTTGGTGAGCCGCCAGCTAGTTAAATACTGGTTACCGATTGCCTACCAGCCTGTCACCTGGCATACAAGCATAGTATTCGGGAAGTACTGATGTTCATAAAAAAGAGGTGTCTCATAAGTCAGAAATAGCTGGCCCTTTAAATAGGGGTGACACTATAATAAACAAACACTTTACATTTTTTGTAGCGATGGTTGATGCAGATGAATAATACAACTAACTAACTGCTTTTCCTTTCTTTTATCACTACATATCTTTCCCCAAAAAACTATCTACTCTAATCTTTAATTTAGATGCGTCGGTACTGCAACGGAATAGGAACCAGCCTCCTAATCGATTGCTTATGAGTTCGATCCCCAAATAACTACGGTTGTTATGTCCGTAGGCAAGGCATTATTTCGGACACCCGGGTAAATCTACCGAACTTTTGCAAGCCAGTTTGAATGCTTCCTCACATCAAATAATTAGCCACCCTAATTGGGATTCGGACCTACAGCGGCGAGGGTCAGGTGATATCACGTCATGGATTTTAACCATTCAGCCACAGATGTACTACCCTCTCATATCGCAGCAACAGAGAACCGCAAGATAAAATAAAAGTGCTAAATATGCTGGCCTAATGCAAACTTTGTTCCTGGCGCTAAGGTTATTACAAAGCACACAAACACAGACAGTAGCTACCTCAACGAATGTCAAATTTAGTATTCATTCGAACGTCCGAATATTCGTTCGAACATCCGAATATTTGAATGCTAAAATTGAATTAGAATATTTAAAACATGGTATTTTTGCAAACAAATATTCGGAAATGGCGGCTGAAACATGTCCACCAAATGAATGTTAAATGTTTATAAATAGGACGCTAACAAAATACCCTGCCATTTTAAAACGTCACGTTTGCATAAGTCTACAGCGCCACGGTTTCCAATCGGAAACGTTGTTACGTCAGAGCTCTGACAAACCTGATTGCAGAAGATATGTAAAGTATGAACGTTCAGGAAATTAGTACCAGAATATTCGAATGCCTAAATCACCATTCATTGCCATCCCTAATATAGATAACCTCCTGGAAGATTCCAAAGGGAATCATAAGCTAAACTTAATCTAAAATAGCATTAACATGATAAGTCTGCACGAGTACATCAGGTTCGTGCACGACACTGTTGTCGTCTTGGGATTTGTCCATTATAAAAACAATTTTGACGTCATCAAAAGCAATTTGGTTCGGGTGCAACATCTTTACATTATAATGAACAGTGACATTTGATATTTCATGTTTATGATGGAAAGCATAAGATGCGTGGGAAAATCAAAATATCCGCCAAATCAGCCATGCCGTACGATCACTTTCAACTATAACCAATATCCGTTGCAAAACCCAGTCGCGTGCTTCATCTTTTCAACCAACTCTAATCACCTGTGGAGTATAAAGAATATACAAGAACTTAAACATTATTCAACAATATGAAAATTAAAAAGCAAGCTAAACAAATGAAAAGCAATGACAACATTTGCAATAGGAATATCCAATTTTATCACGCATGTCTTCACATGGGATTCAGTGCGCATGTCTTCGCCTGGGATGCAGTGCGCAGGTCTTCGCCTGGGATGCAGTGCGCACGTCTTCGCCTGGGATGCAGTGCGCATGTCTTCGCCTGGTATGCAGTGCGCATGTCTTCGCCTTGGATGCAGTGTGTATTTCTTCGCCTGGGATACAGTGCACACGTCTTCGCTTGGCATTCAGTGCGCATTTCTTCGCCTGGGCTGCAGTGCACACGTCTTCGCCTGGGCTGCAGTGCACGCGTCTTCGCCTGGGATGCAGTGCGCATGTCTTCGCCTGGGCTGCAATGCGCACGTCTTCGCCTGGGATGCAGAGGGCATGTCTCCGCCTTGGATGCAGTGTGCATTTCTTCGCCTGGGATGCAGTGCACACGTCTTCGCTTGGGATTCAGTGCGCATTTCTCCACCTGGGCTGCAGTGCACACGTCTTCGCCTGGGCTGCAGTGCACGCGTCTTCGCCTGGGATGCAGTGCGCATGTCTTCGTCTGGGATTCAGTTCGCATTTCTTCGCCTGTGCTGCAATGCGCACGTCTTCGCCTGGGATGCAGTGGGCATGTCTTCGCCTTGGATGCAGTGCGCATTTTTTCGCCTGGGCTGCAGTGCACACGTCTTCGCCTGGAATTCAGTGTGCTAAGTAAATTTCACAGACGTTATCGTTCCTTCTCCTCGGTGCTTATGCGGCATTTTAGAAACTACTTTCCACTTCCCTTTTCAATGTCCAAGATATATGTACTATGTATGCATTGCGCCTACACTTTCACGATCGTCCATGTACACATACGTTAAATAATCGACTCTAAGGGCATTCGTATAAGCACGTTAATGTTTTCCAATCCAAATAAATATATATCGTAGGTTAGATCCCCCGTCTGACCCTAATACAATTAACAGTCTTTCAGATGGGACGTAAAACCGAGATCTTGTGTAGGTGCTTTACACCGTGCACGTAAAAGAACCAGAGGAGACTCTGGAATGGGTCTCTGTCTGTATCATGCACTATCCTCCAAAATCTAAAATGACTAATCTCTTCAGGAGGCGTCGCTCATATGGGCAACCGGTAGCGACGATAAATAAACGTAAAACACACACACAATCCAAATATTTTCTTTTTGCTCAAGCTCTCATTAATAATAACCTTGGATACTTATAGAGAATCAAATAATTTGGGAGTTAATCCGGTGATCACATGGAGCTGAATCAGCCAATCAGAATCGCTACATCGCAAGAATTAATTTTCTTTCGAGTCTAACACAACCGAATTGCAATGAGAATCGCCAGACTGTGACTTATTATGTGTACTTCGTTTATAGCCTATCGTCGATCTATATCAGGTTCTATTTTGACAAAACACAAGTCTCCTTCATCACTAAGTATGACGTCATATATGTCTCAATGTTCTACGTTTGTCATTTGTATTAAAGCGACACTATATCGTATGGAATAAAACTATTATCAAATCTGAAATTGTATGTACAAGTAGCACTACTACTACATATTCTTCCATTATAATTTGAATAATTAATGTCAGTCAGTAGGCCTAGACAATGATTTCTTTGCAATATAACAAACTTAAAGTGAAAGAACGTCTTCCCTGAATCGATTATCCACGCACAGCGTACATTCGGAACGCATCGGTCTCTATCGGCAATGAGAGTGAACACCTAAGGCAGCTGTTGCAACATCCATTATTGTGTAACGCATGCGCATTAAACACTGTTTACATACGTTCGTTGATAAACAATTCATGTATACGACAGTGCTATATTTATTTGATGTTTTTCATTTCTGTGCGAATATTTTTATTCTTTTAAGTACACAGTTATTGGAAATAATTATTATTTTCTTTAAATATCTGGTATTTCTAACGTGGTCGAGTGGCTAAGGTTGTTGACTTCACATCACTTGCCACTCACCGCTGTATGTTCGAATCCCACTGGGGGCATCGAATCATTTGTTGTTGTGATAAAGCTATCCAACTAGTTTGCGGATGGTCGGTGGTTACACCCGTGTGCCAGTCCGTGCATGTAATACTGCTGGAAGCGGCACCGAGGGTCTGCCTCCACCAGTAATAACTAGAGAGTCACAATATAACATAAGCTGTTGGTGCGACTTTAACTTGCAAAAAACAAAAACAGATTTCTTACCAAACAACATCGTTTATTCCAATATAGCCTCACTTTACGGACTACACAAGTCCATAAAGTATTCGAGACAAGGAAACGAAACATGATATAGATTGCATACAAGTGGTGTTGTTATCTTATAAATTGTACATTTCTAGATTCAATTGCATCATCAATCCTCTTATCGCAGGATGAACAAATGCAGCTAGATTTGGAACAGTATCGTAATAAAGTCCGCTAGATGGCGTGTTCGTAAATAATATAAGCATGTGCCGACATGGCCGAGTTGTGACGGTTGTTGTCTTCAAAGTACTTGCCCATCACCGCTGTATAGGTTCAAATCTCACATTGGAGTTTCGAAAGATTGCACGTATCAAGCTGACCTACGGAATAAGTGTAGTTCTACCGTTCGTGCATGAACTACTTCCAATAGGGGTACCGGGGTCTTCTTCCGCCAGTAACAGATGGAGAGTCGTCATATGGCCTAAGCCATTAGTGCGACTTTAACCCCCCCCCCCAAACAATTTAAATATTCATATTAGAAATTATATTCAGATAATATACGCGACTGTAAGCCCCAACAACGACCAAAAAAAATAATTTAAGAATTCATGTTGGGAATTCTATTCAGATAATATACATGAGTTAAGCTTGATACCAAGAACTTCGAAAAGGAGACGAGTTCTATACGACTTTAGGTTTTCATTCTTATCATTTAGTGCGTATTAAATTAACTATTGATGTCCTTAAACAGTATGTATTGCAAAACATAAATAACATAATTTTATTTTATGCTAATTGATGAAATACAGTGTTCTATCAGTGAGATATAATCCATATCTCATCAGTGAGATATAATCCATATCTCACTGCCGGACTACTTTTTTATTATCTCCCTTCCCAATACACTATTCTTGCACTATTACTCTCCCTTTAAATGCTTAGACAACAACAACAAATCAACCGTCTGCTATTGAATAATAATATATAAACAATTAATAGCTCTAACAAAATTTAAATAAATAAAAAATGGAATCTAACAATATTGAGGATATGTACCTGGAATGTAAAATAATTTTATCATCCGATGTTGTTTTTTTCACAAACTTGCACCGTGTCACACGTGTCATTTAATTTTCACCGTTTACCGGGCTTCATTGACACTATTTACCTGTATTAGTGTTATGAAACAAATCAAAAGCGAAATACAACTGACAATGTCTCGAATTTTGTCACTGCAAATTGAAACAATAAATCCAAATTAAATTAAGGCCTGCTCTGGCTCTTAATTTTTTGTAGCCAAATCTGCGTTTCCTTTAGCCAATTCCGACGCGCGCCATTTCCCCAAACAGAGTATTTATAGTATATTAATGTATTATATGTATCTTGCAATTGCACCACCTAAGTGCTGTATGCCCATACACTACAACTGAGGTAAGGGTTACATACTGCTTTCCTTTGATATTCAAATTAACTTACACAATTAACGACAACAAAAACAAAACAAAAGTTGCCGACATACTTACGTCTAACCACAGGCACCAGACACCAACAAAAGTGTGCGTCTAACAGTCGTGTAAAGCTTTTCAATTTGGTAGCATAATTTTCGTCTACAAAGGATTCGGGCATGCGTTACAGTACAATACCCAACGTGTTGACACAGCAGGTTTAGGAAATCTGTACTGTAATACTGCTGTGACGGAATATTGTTCGGCCAACTGTATAACAGGGCAGGCCGGTGCGGGATCAGAAAATAGCACTACATCTCGGAGTCGTAATTCAGTCAGTGCAGATAAAGGGAATAACAATGCTATTCCTTACTCGCTTTTTAAGAATAGATTGCCTGAGCAGAAAAACAATGAAACTAGTACTTTAAATTCAGAAAATGTAAACTGCACGAAAACTACAAGCGAGGAGTCAAACAGTACTAAAATCCTTAACATATTGTCATTAAATGTATGCGGTCTAAAGTCAAAACTGCATTGTCCAGAATTCATTGATCTTATAAACCAGCATGGTATAATCGGTTTTCAAGAAACAAAGTCGGATTCTCTTGACTTTATTGAAATTAACAATTATGATCTGTATTTTAAACACCGGAAATCTATTACAAGAAGAAAGTCAGGCGGTATCGCATTAGCCGTTAAGAAAGAACTTTCCAAATATGTGTCAGTGGTTGATTCCGATTGTGACCTCATTTTGTGGTTTACCATATCCAAAGTTTTATGTAATACTGATTCGGATATTTTATGTGGAGTAGTGTATGTCCCACCTGAATATTCAGAGTATTCCAGGGAAGATCCATTCTTTGAAATACAAACAGAATTCAATCACCTCTCTTTAAATTATAAGCTACAATGTTTATTCGGAGATTTTAATTCTAGAACGAAACAACTGAAGGACTATATAGTTTTAGACACAGCATTTTTTGAAACGCAAAACATGGACGATCTATGTGATGTGTATAATATTGAAATGAACAACTTTGATACTGCTATTAATGTAACTCGTCATAGACAAAGTAACGACAACAATAGTAATAATTATGGTTATAGATTAATAGAATTTCTTCAATCCAGTTCTTTATATTTTTTAAACGGTAGAACAACAGGTGATATTCCTGGCAATACTACATGTAAAGAAGTTAGTACGGTTGATTATTTTATAAGTAATTCAAACTTATTCAATATTGTCAATTCGTTAAATATCTTAGATTACTGCCCATTATTTTCGGATGCGCATAAACCTTTAATTTAACCATAAATGTCAAACGCAGTGAAACAAACAAATTATTTAATAACCGAGAACCAACAGTTAAATTGTGGGATGAACTTAAAGCGCATGAATTTTTAAGCAAACTCGATACTAGTCAAATTCAGCAGATCCATACGAAACTTGTAGATTTCGGAAATAACAACAGTTTCAATCAACAAAAGGCAGATGATGTTATCTCTTGTATTAATGCTTTATTTTTAAGCACTTCAAAAGAAGCGTTCGGGTATTATAAAACTATCGAAACCAAAAATAATAGTGATGGCACCAATCAGGGATGGTTTGGTTTTCAATGTAAAAAGGCTAGACGGAATTTCCATAGGGCAAAATATTTTTATAAAATTAGGAAATCTGAGGCAAATAAAAACAGATTAAAAGAATGTAGTAAAACTTATAAAAATACTATGCGTTTCTATAGAAATAAACACATCAATCGGAATATCAATAAAATACGTAATATGAAAAACACTGATCCTAGAAAATATTGGAAAATGTTACGTGACAAGAAATCAAATAAAGCAGAGACTTCGCTTGATGATCTTTACGAGTTTTTCAAAATTGTAAACTATGCAGATGATAACACGGAGGATACTACTACCGCAGAGAACATTGATCAACGGAATATGAATGATTTTATAAACATTCTCATTACTGAATCAGAAATAGAAAGGGCAGTGAAATCATTAAAATATAACAAAGCGTGTGGCATCGATAAAATTGTTAATGAACAGATTAAATGTTCATATCACATTATGAAACCGATATATGTAAAACTTTGCAATATTGTAGCCATTGGCGAGGCTGGCGATTGGCCCTATATGTTCATGTATTTTTCCTCGATTCAACTTTAAATTCAAGATGGCGGCAGATTTGTGTTTCGACTCACGACGTATAGTCGTCAATGTATTCATCCGCGCAAAAACACGGCGGCCAGCTATTTTAATGTCTTCATTTTGTGTTTGTTTTTCACCAATTATCATAAAATAAAAAGAAAATTTGTTTGTTTTGAGTGAATATGGAATATATCTCACCTCGAAGTGAGAACATTTTCATATTTTCACTCGCGATACGCGCTCGTGAAAATATTTGAAATGTTCTCACTTCTCAGTGAGATATATTCCATATTCACTCAAAACAAACAAATATCCTCTATATACAATTGTTGTTTGTGTATATAACTATGTAATATGTACAATTGTTTGAATTAAAAAACATCGAAATTTAAAAAAAACAACAAAACAACATAATTATAACATACAACGACATACATAATACATATAACATACAACGACATGCATAATACATATAACATACAACGACATACATAATACATATAACATACAACGACATGCATAATACATATAACATACAACGACATACATAATACATATAACATACAACGACATACATAATACATATAACATACAACGACATACATAATACATATAACATACAACGACATGCATAATACATATAACATACAACGACATGCATAATACATATAACATACAACGACATACATAATACATATAACATACAACGACATACATAATACATATAACATACAACGACATACATAATACATATAACATACAACGACATACATAATACATATAACATACAACGACATCATAATACATATAACATACAACGACATACATAATACATCACATATAACATACAACGACATACATAATACATCACATATAACATACAACGACATACATAATACATATAACATACAACGACATACATAATACATATAACATACAACGACATACATAATACATCACATATAACATACAACGACATACATAATACATCACATATAACATACAACGACATACATAATACATCACATATAACATACAACGACATACATAATCATATAACATACAACGACATACATAATACATCACATATAACATACAACGACATACATAATACATATAACATACAACGACATACATCACATATAACATACAACGACATACATAATACATCACATATAACATACAACGACATACATAATACATAATATAACATACAACGACATACATAATACATCACATATAACATACAACGACATACATCACATATAACATACAACGACATACATAATACATCACATATAACATACAACGACATACATAATACATCACATATAACATACAACGACATACATAATACATATAACATACAACGACATACATAATACATCACATATAACATACAACGACATACATAATACATCACATATAACATACAACGACATACATAATACATCACATATAACATACAACGACATACATAATACATCACATATAACATACAACGACATACATAATACATCACATATAACATACAACGACATACATAATACATCACATATAACATACAACGACATACATAATACATCACATATAACATACAACGACATACATAATACATCACATATAACATACAACGACATACATAATACATCACATATAACATACAACGACATCCATAATACATCACATATAACATACAACGACATACATAATACATTATAACATACAACGACATACATAATACATCACATATAACATACAACGACATACATAATACATCACATATAACATACAACGACATACATCACATATAACATACAACGACATACATAATACATCACATATAACATACAACGACATACATCACATATAACATACAACGACATACATCACATATAACATACAACGACATACATAATACATCACATATAACATACAACGACATACATCACATATAACATACAACGATATACATCACATATAACATACAACGATATACATCACATATAACATACAACGACATACATCACATATAACATACAACGACATACATAATACATCACATATAACATACAACGACATACATAATACATCACATATAACATACAACGACATACATAATACATCACATATAACATACAACGACATACATAATACATCACATATAACATACAACGACATACATAATACATCACATATAACATACAACGACATACATAATACATCACATATAACATACAACGACATACATAATACATCACATATAACATACAACGACATACATAATACATCACATATAACATACAACGACATACATAATACATCACATATAACATACAACGACATACATAATACATCACATATAACATACAACGACATACATAATACATATAACATACAACGACATACATAATACATCACATATAACATACAACGACATACATAATACATCACATATAACATACAACGACATACATAATACATCACATATAACATACAACGACATACATAATACATCACATATAACATACAACGACATACATAATACATCACATATAACATACAACGACATACATAATACATCACATATAACATACAACGACATACATAATACATCACATATAACATACAACGACATACATAATACATCACATATAACATACAACGACATACATAATACATCACATATAACATACAACGACATCCATAATACATCACATATAACATACAACGACATACATAATACATCACATATAACATACAACGACATACATAATACATCACATATAACATACAACGACATACATAATACATCACATATAACATACAACGACATACATAATACATCACATATAACATACAACGACATACATAATACATCACATATAACATACAACGACATACATAATACATCACATATAACATACAACGACATACATAATACATCACATATAACATACAACGACATACATCACATATAACATACAACGACATACATCACATATAACATACAACGACATACATAATACATCACATATAACATACAACGACATACATTACATCACATATAACATACAACGACATACATCACATATAACATACAACGACATACATAATACATCACATATAACATACAACGACATACATAATACATCACATATAACATACAACGACATACATAATACATCACATATAACATACAACGACATACATAATACATCACATATAACATACAACGACATACATAATACATCACATATAACATACAACGACATACATAATACATCACATATAACATACAACGACATACATAATACATATAACATACAACGACATACATCACATATAACATACAACGCAGTACATAATACATCACATATAACATACAACGACATACATAATACATCACATATAACATACAACGACATACATAATACATCACATATAACATACAACGACATACATAATACATCACATATAACATACAACGACATACATAATACATCACATATAACATACAACGACATACATAATACATCACAATAATAAACCACAACGACATACATAATACATATAAACACATACAACGACATACTAATACATCACATATAACATACAACGACATACATAATACATCACATATAACATACAACGACATACATAATACATCACATATAACATACAACGACATACATAATACATCACATATAACATACAACGACATACATAATACATAATGCAAACGATCAAGCAGGAAGCTAAACGTAACGTTTATAAAAACTTTTTCCTTTAACGTCATTTGTTACCGTAAATAAATTTTAAAAAATATTTGTTTAAGCTAAGATCTACATACTGTTCTCGCTGTGTCCGTCAGTTCGTCCGTCACCGATATCATGTTATTGTGATAACTCACCACGTACAGTGTTAGTAGAAACTTGGTACATACATCTTAAACTTTAATGTTCCATTAATGTCATTTGTTATATATATTATTATATATATGTTTATAGTAACTAATTGAAACAAATAACATGTTTAAGCTAAGAAATACATACTGTTCTCGCTGTGATATCATGTCATTGTGATAACTCACCAAGGACTTTGCGGAATTAGTAGAAACTTGGTACAAATATCTAACACCATGAGGAGGTTCGCAATGCAGCGTAGTTGAACTCCTATTTCACCGGTCAATATCTCAGCGGTCCGTATATCACCAGTCAATATCCCACCGGTCAATATATCACAGGTTAATATATCACCGTCCACATATCACAGATCAATATCTCACATTCCAATATATCACCGGTTAATATATCGACTGTCAATATTTCAACGATCAATAGCAGTCGATATAGCCGGCCAGCAAGTCTTATTCAATCAGAAAACATACAGTTAAACCTGTGTTAGTGGTCACCTCTATTAAGCAGCCAATCTGTATTAAGCAGCCAGTTTCCAGATTCCCAATATGACATTTTATTCAACATTTGACCTCTATTAAGCAGCAACCTGTGCTAAGCAGCCACTTTCTGCGATTCCTTGGCTGGCTGCTTAAGGCAGGTTTGACTGTATAACGATTCAAAGTCAAGAAAGCGTCGGACTGATCAAAGAAAATCCAAGTATTAAGCAAAATTGTTTTCCTATTCAAATAGTTCCAAGGAAGCCTCTTTATTTCTTTAATAAAACGTTTTTGTTATTGCTGTTCTCTCAACTTCTGAGGAATTAGTATGTGTTTATATAGTGCAAGATACAGAGGAAACCCCAAAGGCAAATGCTTTTATGTGTCAGTGGTATAGAACATGTGCATGAGACCTTTGTTTATAGGTCGATCAGACTGTTCATATTATTATGGTGAGATGAATGGCCTATCTCTCCTGGTGGTTCTCCTAGTCTAACATTGAACCACTGTACACCCCATCAACACAGTCCCTTCATAAATTATAACTTATGATAGAATCAATGAAATCAACACACTAAGTGTAAATTTATATCATTATTAACATGTATCGGTAATAATGTATTTTTAGAATTGTACAAATAAACAGTTACAAAAACATGACGTCACTTCCGTTAGGTGGCGAGCTTCAACGTGACAAGATCAGGCTAGCAGCTTCCAGCACCGTTTCGCTATCCCAAAACACTAAACAAAACATCGCTGGCAAAACCTCGATCCCGACCCGAGCCCTCATGGATCAATCGGGATGCAAAGGTTTTATAGTAGAATATACACTGAAATACACTATAGGTTAAAATATAAAACCAACATGTCCACATTCATAACAAGTATAATAGCAGGCGTAAACATATCACATCATACGTGTAGATAGGATCAATAACTGTTATCAGACGTGTCAGTAGTACAGTGGTTAACTCGTTGGACTATGAATCCAGGGATCACAGGTTCGAACCGCCGTCTGATCCTAATAATGGTAACCGTCTTCCCACCGAGGTCTCGTGTCGGTGCTTTACACCGTGCACGTAAACGAACACGGATACTCTGGAATGTGTCTCTGTCTGGGTATCATTGCACTATCCTCCAACATCTAAAATGACTAATCTCTTCAGGAGGCGTCACTTGTCTATTTATAGTTTAGTTTAATCATATTTTATTGCATTCTTTATATTCAATGTACAATACAACTCATATGTACAAACATGTTACGGACGAATTAAATAAGATATATGGTACACACATTATCAGTATGTATATATATGGAGAAGCAAAATGGTTGGGCCACAAGTTTAAAACAACATTAGTTTCGGCCCACCTGTCTATTTATATGTAACCAGTAGCGACGATAAATAAACGTAAAACACACTCAATGTACAATACAACTCATATGTACAAACATGTTACGGATGAATTAAATAAGATATATGGTACAAACATTATCAGTATGTATATATATGGAGAAGCAAAAGGGTTGGGCCACAAGTTTAAAACAACATTAGTTTCGGCCCGCCTGTCTATTTATAGGTAACCAGTTGCGACGATAAATAAACGCAATCACACACTCTATAGCAGAAACACTATGTAATATATATACGGAATACAACCGTGATAACGCCGTATAAGTCTGTTACAGAAAATGAAAATGTCTTGAAAAATGTAATTTTAAAAAAGCGTATTTCCTTTGAACACGACTTTCCACGAATGTGTCTGCTGTCTCATTAACTGAGTATGCTATCATGTTCCATTAAAGCGGAACTGTGTCGTATGGAATAAAATATACTATACACAAATGTATTCATTGTAAGGCGAGTGGGGGATGAGGACCGTTGCCGAGGTTTAATTTAGTTCAAGCTTTATTTATTTTACAACGATTGCGAAGCAAGTTTTAACAACGTATATTAATCACTCTCGTTGGCGCAGATGAAAGCGTAAATGTGGTCATTCGTTTGTGAGTAAACCGGAGTACCCGGATAAAACCCACCTGTCCGAGCTGGCGACTATCGCACATACTTCCCGGTCCGAGGATCGAACACGGGTTGCATTGGTGAGAAGAGAGGCGCTAACAACTGCGATTATCGCCCAGACGAACTTTGTCGAGGTCAACAAATGGGGATACCCTGAATTGGGGTATGACATTCTTTTTTATATGAACCTTGAGATTGTACGTACAATGAGCAACGCTACTATTATTCTTCCATTAGTTTAAGCCAGTAAACAGTGTTGCTTTTTTTGCAACATAACGAACTGAAAATGTTAATAGGACGTTCATGAATCGCTTTGCCACGCCCTGCGTACATTTGAAACGCAGCGCCCTCTATCGGCAATTGTCACCGGACATTATATTCTTTAAATAGTTCCTACATTTTACCAACAAACATTCGTTAACCGATATAGTGTCGCTTTAATCATGTGTATGAAATGAGCATGTGGTAGACCAATACCTAATTGAAAAAACCGGAACATGATACATAAATCCGGCTTTACATTTGCTTAGCATGATGTCAGTTAATTATCACTATATCTGCTAAATAGTTTGATGATATTATACACCAATGAGCAATGTGCCATTTTCCAGTATCTACTAGTATTGATCTCAAAGCGGTCTGAGAACCAAACTGATTAGTTTCTCCAGCGGTTAACCAGTACTTGGTGCACCAACCTCCGTAAGAAACTGCCAACGTTTTCATATATAGGGGATTCGGCTAAAGCTTCACCCCACCCCATATATTTACTGACACCACATAGCTCGATGGAGGGTCAGTAGCAAACCCAATAATTAATATGAGTGAGATAAATTAGTAATTTATTGCAATGTATTGTATCGTATTGTATTGCAACACAGGATGCTAAACGTATTAAACATAAGTGTACTGATAGCAATACATGTCAAGATGATGTTCCAAGGGTGGTTACAGTCGTTGGATGATGTTCCAATGGTGGTTACAGTCGTTGGATGATGTTCCAAGGGTGGTTACAGTCGTTGGATGATGTTCCAATGGCGGTTACAGTCGTTGGATGATGTTCCAAGGGTGGTTACAGTCGTTGGATGATGTTCCAAGGGTGGTTACAGTCGTTGGATGATGTTCCAAGGGTGGTTACAGTCGTTGGATGATGTTCCAAGGGTGGTTACAGTCGTTGGGTGATGTTCCAATGGTGGTTACAGTCGTTGGATGATGTTCCAAGGGTGGTTACAGTCGTTGGATGATGTTCCAAGGGCGGTTACAGTCGTTGGATGATGTTCCAAGGGTGGTTACAGTCGTTGGATGATGTTCCAAGGGTGGTTTCAGTCGTTGGATGATGTTCCAAGGGTGGTTACAGTCGTTGGATGATGTTCCAAGGGTGGTTACAGTCGTTGGGTGATGTTCCAAGGGTGGTTACAGTCGTTGGATGATGTTCTAAAGGTGGTTACAGTCGTTGGATGATGTTCCAAGGGTGGTTACAGTCGTTGGATGGTGTTCCCAGGGCGGTTACAGTCGTTGGATGATGTTTCAAGGGTGGTTACAGTCGTTGGATGATGTTCCAAGGGTGGTTACAGTCGTTGGATGATGTTCCAAGGGTGGTTACAGTCGTTGGATGATGTTCCAAGGGTGGTTACAGTCGTTGGGTGATGTTCCAAGGGTGGTTACAGTCGTTGGATGATGTTCCAAGGGTGGTTACAGTCGTTGGATGATGTTCCAAGGTGGTTACAGTCGTTGGATGATGTTCCCAGGGTGGTTACAGTCGTTGGATGATGTTTCAAGGGTGGTTACAGTCGTTGGATGATGTTCCAAGGGTGGTTACAGTCGTTGGATGATGTTCCAAGGGTGGTTACAGTCGTTGACTTGCCTCTCACCACTGTGTTCGAAACCCCAATGGTCAAGATGATGTTTCAATGGTGGTTACAGTCGTTGACTTGCCTCTCACCACTGTGTTCGAAACCCAATGTGAGTGTTGAATACTTCATTATGAGGAAGCTATCCAGCTGACTTGCGGAAAGCCGGAAGTTCTAAACGGGTTCCCAGCTGTGCCTGAACTACTGCTCGGAAGGACATCCGGCTTCGTCCTCCACCTTTAGAGCCTCCATTTGAGGCAGGCTTTTGGAACGGCTTTAAACCTACAAAACAAACAAGCAAACAAAAAAGAAAGCAAGTTCAACTTTTATGGTATTTTTATTAGTAATCTAATAAGATAATGTTTCTGAATGGTATATGTAAGTAATGTTACTAAAATCTATAATTTACTTAGAACTGGGCCCATTTCTAGGTGAAACCATAGAAGAACAGTAAATGGCATGGTTTCTTTCCCTAAGCTATTATCTTAACGATAAGACACAATCCGTATATATAACGGATTGTGCAAATATTGAGAAATTAGATTTGTATTATTGGATTGGTTTCTGTCGAGAAAAGATAAACCAGGAAACCAGTACAAGTAAATATCGCTCAGAACGTGTAGGTGATGGTGTTTGATTGTTGTGGGGGTTGTAAGTCACAGCGACAGCTAAGGTCATACATTTTGCATAGCGACTCTCCATCTATTATAGGAGGAAGAACCAGCTGGATAGCTTCCTCGTGTGAAATAATTCGTCACCTCTAGTCGTTTTCGAACCTATAGCAGGGATGGGCATGTGGTGTTTTAAAAAAGTTGTTATCAACAACAACAACAATGTTTCGATGCTTGAGCAAAATTGAGGAGAACTTAAATCCATTAAAAGTAATGGAAGAAACAGAAGGTTGTTTCAACGCTTGAGAAAACTTGAGAAGATCTTAAACTTAATTCAAAATACTGGAAGAAACAGAAGGTTGTTTCAACGCTTGAGAAAACTTGAGACGAACTTAAACTTAATTCAAAATAATGGCAGAAACACAAGGTTGTTTCAACGCTTGAGAAAACTTGAGATGATCTTAAACTTAATTCAAAATAATGGCAGAAACACAAGGTTGTTTCAACGCTTGAGAACACTTGAGATGATCTTAAACTTAATTCAAAATAATGGAAGAAACAGAAGGTTGTTTCAACGCTTGAAAAAACTTGAGACGAACTTAAACTTAATTCAAAATAATGGAAGAAACACAAGGTTGTTTCAACGCTTGAGAAGACAAAGGTGTTTTTCTTGTATCGACTGTTGAGAGAATTGAATTCAATTCAAAGTTTATTTGGCATATACATATATGTTCATCGCCAGCAAGAACATGTTTGGCGGTGCCCAATTACATACATAGACAATGACAATTCAACACATGCGAAAAGCATGTATAAATACATTCATATTGAGTATGGAAGTGTTAGCAGTGTTAGCATAGGTTTCATGCATTCAGTCTGCCAATAGGAACACATTTAAAGTTACGCTAACACACATTTATCTATATACACACATTTGAGACCATGGCATTCAGCCTCATAGTTCATTTGCTAGATATATATATTTAGGTAATTTATTAATAATTCCACTGTGTGAACTATTTAACAAGGTTGTAAACCTAACCATTTAGGCCAGTGACATTAATATGGTGGTAACCAGTTGTTTCTTGTCTGCTTGAGACAGCTTTAGAAGAACTTAAAATATATAACAATTCCATTAAAATAATGGAAAAAATATGTGTTTTTGTTTCGACATTATCTAGTTTTAACATATGGAATTTTGTATCTTTTGCTATGATTAGTGTGTATGTACGTCAGTGATGCAGTTTTCGTGGAGGCCTGTAACTAATGTTGTTAAAACTTGTGGCCCAACCCATTGGCTTCAACATATATTTACCATTCTTGTGCAAACAGTGCCTTTAATCGTATACAATGTATCATACATAATTATACAAGTTTGTTCATTTATTTTGTATTGTACATTATATATTTAGAATTCAATAAAACATCATTAAATTAAAATGATAATAACAAATTAGGACAATCTATATAAATAAATATATCTGCATATATAATGCTTTATTACATTCATCATAGATTGGACAATATATATAAAATTATAGCTCCACAACATCGAATGAGTAGACATATAAAAGTATAGCTACACAACATCGAATGATTAGACATATAAAATTATCACTCCATAACATCGAATTAGTAGACATATAAAAGTATAGCTACTCAACATCGAATTAGTAGACATATAAAATTATTGCTACTCAACATCGAATTAGTAGACATATGAAATTATAGCTACTCAACATCGAATTAGTAGACATATAAAAGTATAGCTACTCAACATCGAATTAGTAGACATATAAAATTATAGCTACTCAACATCGAATTAGTAGACATATAAAAGTATAGCTACTCAACATCGAATTAGTAGACATATAAAATTATAGCTACTCAACATCGAATTAGTAGACATATAAAATTATAGCTACTCAACATCGAATTAGTAGACATATAAAATTATAGCTACTCAACATCGAATTAGTACACATATAACATTATAGCTACTCAACATCGAATTAGTAGACATATAAAAGTATAGCTCCATAACATCGAATTAGTAGACATATAAAAGTATAGCTACTCAACATCGAATTAGTAGACATATAAAATTATAGCTACTCAACATCGAATTAGTAGACATAAAAATTATAACTCCACAACATCGAATTAGTAGACATATAAAAGTATAGCTCCATAACATCGAATTAGTAGACATATAAAAGTATAGCTCCACAACATCGAATGAATAGACATATAAAAGTATAGCTCCACAACATCGAATTAGTAGACATATAAAATTATAGCTACACAACATCGAATGATTAGACATATAAAAGTATAGCTACACAACATCGAATGTTTAGACATATAAAAGTATAGCTACACAACATCGAATTAGTAGACATATAAAATTATAGCTCCATAACATCGAATTAGTAGACATATAAAATAATAGCTCCATAACATCGAATTAGTAGACATATACAATTATAACTACTCAACATCGAATTAGTAGACATATAAAAATTATAGCTCCATAACATCGAATTAGTAGACATATAAAAGTATAGCTCCATAACATCGAATTAGTAGACATATAAAAGTATAGCTCCATAACATCGAATTAGTAGACATATAAAATTATAGCTACTCAACATCGAATTAGTAGACATATAACATTATAGCTACTCAACATCGAATTAGTAGACATATGAAATTATAGCTACTCAACATCGAATTAGTAGACATATAAAAGTATAGCTCCATAACATCGAATTAGTAGACATATAAAATTATAGCTCCATAACATCGAATTAGTAGACATATAAAAGTATAGCTCCATAACATCGAATTAGTAGACATATAAAATTATAGCTACTCAACATCGAATTAGTAGACATATGAAATTATAGCTACTCAACATCGAATTAGTAGACATATAAAATTATAGCTACATAACATCGAATTAGTAGACATATAAAATTATAGCTCCATAACATCGAATTAGTAGACATATAAAAGTATAGCTACACAACATCGAATCAGTAGACATATAAAATTATAACTCCATAACATCGAATTAGTAGACATATAAAAGTATAGCTCCACAACATCGAATGATTAGACATATAAAAGTATAGCTACACAACATCGAATGAGTAGACATATAAAAGTATAGCTACACAACATTGAATAAGTAGATATATAAAATTATAGCTACACAACATCGAATTAGTAGACATATAAAATTATACTACACTACATCGAATGATTAGACATATAAAAGTATAGCTACACAACATCGAATTAGTAGACATATAAAATTATACTACACAACATCGAATGAGTAGACATATCAAATGGCTTTAGTCACGCATGCGGTCTAGACAAATGGTTTCGTATTCAAAACGAAACAAAACTGTTTTGGTTATTAAGAACACTGTGATACACTATATGCTTGACACATTACATACAATGTTTAGGCCAGTACAAGCAAATTTAATAATGACACCCCGTCACTAGCAATGCTATATACTGAGTAAATTCGTGAAGTTGAAAGCCTGTAATTGTGAAATCAGGAACTTGAAAGAGTACATTCGTGAAGTTGAAATCGTGAATTCGTGAAGTTGAAATCATGAAATCACGAACTTGAAATAGTAAATTCGTGAAGTTAAATCGTGAAGTTGAAAATGTGAATTCGTGAAGTTGAAATCGTGAAATCAGTAACTTGAAATAGTAAATTCGTGAAGTTGAAATCGTGAAATCATGAACTTGAAAGAGTGAACTCGATAAGTTTAAATTGTGAAATCGTGACAATGAAGTTGAATTCGTGCACTCTGGCAATTGCAATCGTAAAGTCGTTTAGTATAGATGATAAAGTAGGGAATGGTGTCACCACCGGTATGTCGTACATATATAGTGTATCCAATGATTGCGTTGTGTTATGAACAAACACGTGACCACTTTCTAATCAATCATCAATCAGACTCTCATTTAAATAAATGGCCGGGAACGATAAGCGCCAGGCATTGAACATAAGCTACGTTATTGTTACCAAGCTAAAGAGAGATGTTGATTCAATTTGATATCTGCGAGGCTCTTGGAGAAATAATTGTCTCTGTTGTACAAAGGCACGATATGTCTATATAACGCTTTGTCCAAAAGACTTTTACTAAGGAATCGTTCGTTTGGTTTTGTTTCTATTGTTTAACGTCAATCCAACCACTCACGTGTTATTATTGGTTGAGGAAGACCCCCATGTCCGCCATCAGTATTTCAGACACGGACGGGCCGGGCCCTCTGGTAGAACCACCGCAAGTCAGCTGTGTAGATCCATCAAATGAAACAAGTCACCACACCGAGTGGGATTCGAGCCTATAGCGGTCATGGATGACCGTGGCATATCAGTTTTAAAATTAAAGTGAAACCCTCTAAACTAAACGGCCACCGGACCAGAGGTAAAGTTCTGTTTCGAGGGGTATTCGGTTTGGAGGGGTTTTCATAGTGGGGTAGAATTACTATAAAAAACTATGCAAAGCTTGGACGGACGCTGCGATATGTGTATACATTGGTACATCGTCAAATACATATATACAAATATATATGATGTAAATATATACAACAATTGTATCGTGGTCATGTGGCATATAGAATCTGATACTAATAAGAAAATGCATATAATTATAGTTTAGCAGTTAGTAAAGAACTGATTAATTTTAAGTGTACACTATTCTGAAAACAATAGCTGAAAGTTGTTTGTTTATAACCGTCTCCGTGGCCTAGTGGTTACGGCGTCCGCCTACGGAGCGGGAGGTCGAAGGTTCGAATCTCGTCAGGGGTTCGTCTGATATGGCCGGTTGATGAACCGCCAGCTGGCACACAAGCATAGGATTCGGGAAGTACTGATGTTCATAAAAAGTCAGAAATGGCTGGCCCTTTATAATAAACAAATATTTTACTTTACTTTCATAACAATGGCCAGTTCATATTTAATCAAGACAAGTTGCTATTCGGTTTACAGAGATCTATTACAGTTGGAAATGCACATATGATTTTAAATAATCTGTTCGGTATTCGTAAAAGAGGGGTTTACAGGGTTCTTTTACAGTGAACAAAGAAGGGAACAATTCGAGTCCAGTGAATTATTTCGGTTTGTGTGGAATTCCAGTATTCACTGTTGTCATGAAAACGACTTTTTTTAGAAATTATGACAGTTTGAACAGGAATATTATTTTAAGTACATTTTATATAAGAAAGGTTTTATTATATGAGTACATCAGACCTGTTTTAAGCAGCCATCCAAGAGAATCACAGAAAGTGACTGCTTAACACTATGACTGCTTAGTAGAGGTCAAATGTATGATAATACAACATATTGGAAATCTGGGAAATGGCTGCATGTTTACTACAGGTTGGCTGCTTAATAGATGTGCCATATGGTTACGGTCGATGATTTCAAATCACTTGCCGCTAACCGCTGTATGCACAAATCCAATTGAGGGGTGTTTCAAGTATTACGGAGTCTTCATCCACTAATAATAGCTGAAGACTCTCACATAAGTCAGATGGCCTAGGCTCTTTGCGGGACCTTAAACCCCAAACAAACTATGTGAGAGAAGAGGCAACGTGGTATTTAAATACCGTACCTAAGGGTACAATCGTAACTGCTCCAACGGGGCTCGATCCCCGGGCATTTTGCACCTGAAGCGAAGGCGCTACAACTGCGCTATCACGACTTCCACTATTTAAATTATGGTTGTCAATGCCCTGGGTTTTTTTATCGCTAAGAACCTAATATATTAAAAAGGCAGCATCGAAGAGATCACGCCCAGGCAATAAAACATGTTTTTATTATTTAGGATTTCAAACAAAACTACTTTAAATGTCCTTTGAATACACTGTCTCTGAACTTGAAAGTAAAACAGTGTGTTTCGTGTTTTAGACTACATATCCAGATGTATGCATAATATTATAAACGATCGACTTTCCAAAGCAGAAACGTGTGACGGCTAAAATGAGATATATACCATACCCCACGCACCATGTATCTGCCTGTGTTAGTGTCTTGTGTCTTAGCTCTCTGTGATAAAGTACATTGGCATACAGTAGTATTATAACATGAGAAGTACTGCCAACGGGTTCCATTTGACACGCTAATCCAGCACGAAATCACAGCATCTAAACAACACTTCCGTGCAAACGATTGAGTAGTTTAACAATGACAGTATTTTTAACGGCCTCTTTATAACTTTATGACGTGTCGCGTTCATATGTAATAGGCAGGAAGACAATAACGGTGCATGTGGTGCAGGATATAGATCTTGGATATTATTGTGCGTGGGCGAGACTATGGATGTCTTTTGAAATTGGCTTATTGTTAGAGTTATTAACGGTGTTCCATTCTGGCCATCGTAAAATCACTATCTGGTCGATACTACGACACTACGACAACACGATAACGATATAAAAAGAGTATGATACTACGATAACGACATTACGATAGCACGATAGAACGATAACACGTTAACGATAACGCGATACCACGGTAACACTAGCACGGTAACGATACTGCGATATTATATCGCGTTATGATTATCGTGCTAGCGTACTATCGTTATGGTTATATCGTGGTATCGTCATAGTACTGTCGCGATCTCGTACTATCGTTATCGTGGTATCGATAGCAAGATGACGATAACTATCATTATCGTTGTTTCGTTATCGTACTGTCGTGAAATCATTATCTGGTTATCATGCGTGGTTATTGCGGTGACACTGCTATTGTAGTAGTGTTGTCGCCACTGCGGTGCGGGTTCGATACCTGGCTAATGTATATGTATTTTATTATCATTTTATTAGCCATGTCAGGCTATGTCTGTAGGGAATTGAATTTTAATACAATTTGTGTATCGTAAGTATATATTACACAATGCGATAAATATAATAATCCGTCACAAATACTACATCTCTAGAGACAAATCCGATTTAGTGGAATACAATCAGATAAATAACATGGTATACGCACACTTCTGTCTTCCGGTTATTTAATAACGGTAGAGTTCATGCAATTATATGTTTGTTTTATGGTAATGTTTTCCGACCGTCGATAGCAATGAGTGGTGCCATGGACTATATGTTTAATGCAATATGTTTATTGCAATATGTTTAATTGTCACGCTGTAGCTTTGTGTTATTTGTGTTTTTCCGACTGTCGATTGCAATACGCAATGAGTTATGTAATGGACTATATGTTTAGTGCATTATGTTTAATACGATATGTTCAATGTGTCACTACGTATCTTTGTGCTATTTGTGTCTTTGGAAACCCTCATAAATATATTTAAACTCAATAGGGGTGACAGGGTAATAAACAATCACGTGTATACATCGTCACATTCACACACGTGACTACCGTAAAGCATATTTATTTCACGAACACTTTATTTTCAACTAATTCGTGGAGTTTTGAATTCACACATCCGTGAGGCTTAGCGAAAAAATATGGGTGACTGTTTATGTATATCGTTAATTCTATTGACTTTCAAAAGTTTCATAAAATGTACATATTTTCGGATACTATTCTACATTCGGACACAGTATTATTCACGAGAATCACGAATTCGCGATCAACTTAAAATTAACGAATTATTAATTTTCGCTAATAATTAGTGTTCTACAATATGTAATCATGTCAATCTTAGGGGGTTGGTATATATTTGGAATTACTGGAAACATTACTGGAAACAATTTGTATGTGTGTTCAGTATTTCCATTCGTTCTCTTCGCGTGTTTCAGGTCACGTGGAAAAATACTGCACGGAAAATGGTACGTGGGCATTGCATACCAAGACTGGCAAAGAATGGACAGACTACAGTCGGTGTGTCAATATCAAGGTACGATGTTTTGTATGTTTAGTTTAAAGTTGCACCAACAGCTTAGGCCGTATGGCGAATCAGCCATTATTGGCGGAGGAAGACCCCAAGGTGCCCATACATTTCTAAAAAAATGCATAGATGGTTATAGTCATAGATAGAGTTCAGTATAGACGGGTCAGTAGTCCAGTGGTTAACACTTTGGACTGCGAATATAGGTATTGCCCCCCCCCCCCAGTCTAATAATAGTAACAGTCTTTCAGATTGGATTTCAAGCCGAGATCTTGGTTCGGTGCTTTACACCGTACACGTCAAATAACCAGACATTGTCTGTATCACTACACTATCCTCTGAAATCTAAAATGACTAATATCTTCATGAGGCGTCGCTCATACGGGCAGGGCAACCGGTAGCGACGATAAAGTGAAGAGAGACGGCTACTAAATAATACATATCTGACACGTGTAATGCAATATAGGAAAGAGCGTACCAATTGAAGCAAGAAATCCAGAAGCAATATCCGAATTAATTTAGAACTACACCGACCTATCATAGACTAATGAAAACTGACATGTATGGCCATAGTCTAAGCTAGAAGCTAAGAACGGCTTTGTCAAGCAACTACAATGAGCGGGCCGTTAATAGTTGATCATAGTGACTGCCAAACGTTATACAATGGTCGTCAGCATGCACGTGTATTCGTTGCAAAACCAATAGCCTGGGTTCCAGATTGTTCACTTGTTTACTTCTGGCAAAATGACAGCCTGGGGAAACCTGATTTCCGAGCGTAGCGCCACCTACATACATCCGTGTTATCATTTCACGTGTCTGAGTTATATCGACGAGGTTATGGATTTTAACTATAACGTTTCTGTGGTAAGATTATTAGAAACTCAATACGGCTTAATTAATGGTCTCGGTGTTAAATGACTGATATATCAACGCCTGTTCCCAGGCTACAATATATCAACGCCTGTTCCCAGGCTACAATATATCAACGCCTGTTCCCAGGCTACATATATCAACGCCTGTTCCCAGGCTACAATATATCAACGCCTGTTCCCAGGCTACAAAACCGGTATTACCAACATTTTCAGTAAAGAAATCCAAAACTTTTAACTCCTTTGATGTATTCAACGAGACTATTGTTGAACAATATATAATCTTCTTTGGACTAGTCTCATAATATCAATGAAATTAATATGCGTGAATGACTTTGGCATGTTTAATTATGGCACAAAAAACTGAACACTCGCATACACTGCAATATACAGACGGATCTGTAGTCCAGTGGTAGTCCAGGGATCGCAGGTTCGATCCCCTGTCTGACCCTAATAACATTAACAGTCTTTCAGATAGGACGTTAAACCGAAGTCTCGTGTCGGTGCTTTACATCGTGCAAGTAAAAGAACCAGAGGAGACTCTGGAATGAGTTCCTGTCTGTATCATTGCACTATCCTCCAAAAATCTAAAATGACTAATCTCTTCAGGAGGCGTCGCTCATGTGACCAACCGGTAGCGACGATAAATAAACGTAAGACACACACACACTGCAACCTAGTATACAGCACAGGACACTCGTATACATCATGGGGCACGCGCGTACATAATTATACTAATGACAATTTGGGTCATCCCTTAAGAGAGTTTGAGCATAGGTCATTGTTAAAATCACTGCGAAATATCCTTGTTTGAAATATACTTATTATGGCCATATTGATGAAGAGTAAAATAATGCGCATGCTAAACATAAAGTTCTGCTCCCACAGTCTAACCGATGCTAATATCAGCGGTCATGTAACAAAAATTAGAAGGAACATGTCCGAAATGCACGATGCATCACTTACAAGGAACATGTCCGAAATGCACGATGCATCACTAATTGATATTGTCATATCAGCTAGACTACAGTGTGACGTTGAACGTTTCCAAATATATTGCTATATATTATCCTCCATCCTCCATCCATGCATCCTCCATCCATCCATCCATCCATCCATCATCCATTCATCCATCCATCCATCATCCATACATCCTCCATCCATCATCCATCCATCCATTCATCCATCCATCTAGCTATCTATATATCTACCTACCTACCTATTATCCACCCATCCATCCTCCATCCATACATCCTCCATCCATCCATCCATCCATCATCCATCATCCATCATCCATCCATCCATCCATCTAGCTATCTATATATCTACCTACCTACCTATCCATCCTCCATCCATCATCCTCCATCATCCATCCATCATCATCCATCCATACATCCTCCATCCATCCATCCATCCATCCATCCATCCACATCCATCATCATCCATCCATCCATCCATCCATCTAGCTATCTATATATACCTACCTACCTATATATCCATCCATCCATCCTCCATCCATACATCCTCCATCCATCCATCCATCATCCATCCATCCATCCATCATCCATCCATCTAGCTATCTATATATCTACCTACCTACCTATATATCCACCCATCCATCCTCCATCCATACATCCTCCATCCATCCATCCATCATCCATCCATCCATCATCCATCCATCCATCCATCTAGCTATCTATATATCTACCTACCTACCTATATATCCATCCATCCATCCTCCATCCATACATCATCCATCCATCCATCCATCCATCATCCATCCATCCATCCATACATCATCCATCCATCCATCCATCTAGCTATCTATATATCTACTATCTACCTATTTACCTATATATATATACTGAACCAAAAAAGAAACTTTCGCAAAGTAGGTGTTAAACTTATAAGGTTAAATACAACATGTAGAAATATGTGTATATGTAGTAGTTTACACTGACGTCCTACTTTGGGAAATCGGTCAGATAATCACCTCATGTCGAACGATATCGTCTGTTTTGACAAAACCTCCATTTTCACGTGCACGCACGGGGTGGACATATCTGGTTTACATGTGTTAACTTTTTTCACTGCAAGTTATTGCACTTGACGACTACAGTCATAAAAATACCTAAACACCTTTATATCGATACAATTTGTGCAAAATTTCGATGCCTGGAATTGCGAAACATTTAAGAGAGAGAGCCGTTGGGATGCTGGAGGCAGGAGCTTCAACGGAAGAGGTTGCTGCGCACGTTGGATCATCTGTGCAGGCAGTTAGAAGTCTGAGACGGCGGTTTGTGCAGACCGGAAGCACGGAAGATCTTCCACGTAGCGGTAGACCACGTGTAACCACGCCGGCGCAAGACCGCTATATTTTGAACCAACATTTACGAAATCGTTTTTTAACTGCGACAGCTACAGCGTCTGTCACCCCAGGTACTTATAACCCCAGGATTTTCGCTCAAACCGTACGAAATCGTTTGGCTGAGAACAATTTACGTGCACGTCGTCCCTACGTCGGAACAGTATTAACGGATCGTCATCGCCGTGACAGGCTTCAATGGGCTGATAGACACATTAACTGGACAAGGCAAGACTGGCGGACGATTCTTTTTTCAGATGAATCCAGGTTTGCATTGTCCAATATTGATGGTCGGATCAGGGTCTACCGACGTAGGAATGAACGTTACGCTGACTGTTGCGTTCTTCAGTGGGATCGTTTTGGCGGTGGGGGTTCCGTGATGGTCTGGGCCGGAATACGTTATGGGTATCGTACCCAATTAGTGGTCATTGATGGCAATTTGAATGCTCAAAAGTATAGATACCGTGTCCTTGCCCCACACGTTGTTCCTCTCTTACAAAATCACGGCGTTATTTATGTGTTTCAGCAAGACAACGCCAGACCTCACGTCGCCCGTGACAATATCCAGTTCTTGCGAAACAACGATATTGATTTCATAGACGACTGGCCCTCAAAAAGCCCGGATCTAAATCCCATCGAGCACCTTTGGGATAATCTTGACACACGTGTACGGCATCGTCAAAATCCGCCTGGTAACGTCAATGAGCTCCGTGACGCTTTGCTAGAAGAGTGGAATAATATACCCCAGGCTCAAATTAATAATCTCATCCACTTAATGCGTCGTCGCTGCCAAGCTGTTAGCAATGCTCGCGGTGGGCATAATCGTTACTAAAGCAAAACAAAATTGAATCGACACCTACCTCAAATGAAATTGAAAAATCCAATGAAATTGATAATTTTCAGACTGTAAATGAACTTTGATGAATTGATTTTAAATTATTGTGCAATAACAAATACGAATAAAAACTGTTAATATACACATATGTGGAAACAGTCCCATTGAAGTCTCGCGAAAGTTTCTTTTTTGGTTCAGTATATATATATATCTATCTGTCTCTCTCCGTATCTCTCTATGTAGAGGATGTGAGAAAAATATAAACAAATTACTATTGTTAGTGTTTCGTAAGAGCTTTCTGAATACTACGAAATAAGGGGAATTAGCCACCATATTATGCATAACTACACACGACATGCGTGATTATGTCCATTGCATCTAACAGGAACAACCAGAACATAATTATGAGTTGCGTAATGGCTCCTCTCTTTCCTAGAATGACAGTAGCGTGTATGTGGCTCAGGTTGGGTTTTAATTTCACTCTGTCTTCTATTGGTGACATTTTGATGACATTTTGATGATGATTAAGCTTATTTACCCTCGCCTCCGGGGAACCATGACATTTTCATAAGGAAAAGTGAATTTAAAGAACAGTGCATTTATGGGAGTCGTGATAGCGCCGTGATAGCGCCGTGATAGCGCGTTTGCATTGTGCGAAAGGATCGAGCCCCACTGCATGGAGCCGTAACGATTGTGCCCTTGTGCAAGGCATGTACCTTCCACGTTGCCTCTTCTCTCTCCCTCGTGACGTTGGATTCCATCAGGAATGAGGTCTCGAGAGTGATTAATATAAGTTGTAAGAACTTGTTTCGCAATCGAACTAATCAAATTTGCGTAAGCGAAGAACAGTTCCATTTAATTGATTTACAGAAATCGTATCCCTACATGCATTATGTTGATTTACAGAAATCGTATCCCTACATGCATTATGTTGATTTACAGAAATCGTATCCCTACATGCATTATGTTGATTTACAGAAATCGTATCCCCACATGCATTATGTTGATTTACAGAAATCGTATCCCTACATGCATTATGTTGCTGCTATTTTAATGTGACATTAGACAGTATCCGGAAATAAAACATATTTCTTAGAATATACATAACCCATATTTTTGGAGATACAGTTATTTAGAATATATAACCCATATTTTTGGAGATACAGTTAATTAGAATATATAACCCATATATTTGGAGATACAGTTATTTAGAATATTAACCCATATTTTTGGAGATGCAGTTATTTAGAATATATAACCCATATATTTGGAGGTACAGTTATTTAGAATAGATAACCCATATTTTTGGAGATACAGTTATTTAGAATATATAACCCATATTTTTGGAGATACAATTATTTAGAGTATATAACCCATATTTTTGGAGATACAATTATTTAGAGTATATAACCCATATTTTTGGAGATACAATTACTTATAATATATAACCCATATTGTTGGAGATACAGTTATTTAGAATATATAGCCCATATTTTTGGAGATACAATTACTTATAATATATAACCCATATTTTTGGAGATACAGTTATTTAGAATATATAGCCCATATTTGTGGAGGTACAATTACTTAGAATATATAGCCCATATTTTTGGAGATACAGTTATTTAGAATATATAACCCATATTTTTGGAGATACAATTATTTAGAGTATATAACCCATATTTTTGGAGATACAATTATTTAGAATATATAACCCATATTTTTGGAGATATAATTTGACCGTTTAAAGTAGGACCGGCTGCCGGTGACAACTCTGTCAAGTTTGTTGAGATTACATACTATAAAGATGGATTCATATTAGAAATGTGGGAGGGATACACTATTGGGGACTAACAGTGTCGCTTCATATGCACGTGTGTGAGACAAGGATATTCCACTCGAGTAGCCAGACTATGTCAGCAGAGCCTCGTTTCTATTATACTGGATACAATTATGCTGGATACAATTATACTGGATACAATTATAATGGATACAATTATAATGGATACAATTACACTGGATACAATTATACTGGATACAATTATAATGGGGATACAATTATGCTGGGGATACAATTATACTGGATACAATTATACTGGATACAATTATACTGGATACAATTATACTGGATACACTTATACTGGATACAATTATACTGGATACAATTATACTGGATACAATTATACTGGATACACTTATACTGGATACAATTATACTGGATACAATTATACTGGATACAATTATACTGGGGATACAATTATAATGGATACAATTATACTGGATACACTTATACTGGATACACTTATACTGGATACAATTATACTGGATACAATTATACTGGGGATACAATTATACTGGATACAATTATACTTGATACAATTATACTAGATACAATTATACTGGATACAATTATACTGGATACAATTATACTGGATACACTTATACTGGATACAATTATACTGGATACACTTATGGCGCCAACAGCTTATGTCATATGACCACTCTCTAGCTGTTTATTGGTGGGGAAGACTCCTGATATCCCATCTAGCACTGTTTCAGGGACGAACCCGCATCCGGTTAGAACCACTGACCTGCCGCACTCCAGTTCGTCCAAACCACTTGTCCATCACCGCTGTTGGTTCGAATCCTACTTGGGATGTCGGGGTATCGCTTCAAATGAGGAGACTATGTAACTGATATTCAAAAGGAATGTTGCTCTATCTCCCCGGGTACCTGTCCGTACCTGACATACTGCTCTAAGGGTCACCTCGGGGTCTTCACCCTCAAATAATAGCTGGAGAGTTGGAGGTTGGGTATATTAAGTTTATTTATCGTCGATACCGGTTACCCATTTGAGCGACGGGCAGTTTACCTAGCATCACCTTTCCTGGGCAGGCTCCAGCCGTTAATCAGTACTTCGTGCACCAACCTCCATTTTTTCATATAAAGAGACACGGTCTGAGCGCGGCTCGAACCCGTGACCATCAGTGATGATAGGTTACAGTTGTATACAATTGAGCGACGTGAACCACTCGATCAAGGACCGGGCTGATGGTACCGTATCGGTAGTCACAGGTTATCAATCACCTATTAGCGTGATTAACATTAACATCTGCTATTTTACGTTCAGGGTTAATTAGCCTAGTGCATTCTGATTGGTTTCACAGTGATTATAAGGCAACAGTCTGATTGACATGATAAATTGATTAGCTAATATTATCTTTACGAATATTTGACAGTGTTGTGCTTAAATGATGTGCATAACATAGAGTCTTACCCTCCCACTCCCCTCCCCCTCCCCCAATCAAACCAAACAAACATATGCCACACAAGTACAATACACACAAATAAAATGGATTTCCAAAGCACAGACGGATCTGTAGTCCAGTGGTAACACGCTGGACTGGTAATCCAGGGATCGCAGGTTCGATCCCCCGTATGACCCTAATAAAATTAACAGTCTTTCAGATGGGACGTTAAACCGAGGTCTCGTGTCGGTGCTTTACACCGTGCACGTAAAAATCCAGAGGAGACTCTGGACGTAAAACACACACAAAAAACACATTTCACAAGCATACATGAAAGAATGAGGCTTACGATAACAAATAGTTACGAGGCTTGGATAATATAGGTTGCAAATAATAAACATTATAGTACTATTATTGTTGAGATAGAGAATTATTCGATTGTCAGGTGCACTATACTAGAGGAGATGAGATCGTCAAATGAACAATTGTCTTTCTTTTCATTGGTACAAGAAATTTAATAGATTTGGTGATCCACGGAGGTTCAAGCATTTTTATTTTGTCAATGGCGTTAATTAGATATATTTAGTATTTAAATACTAAATGGTAACGTATCAAAAGTGGTGATCCACCCTTTTAATTATATGTTGAGATTATTTGTATGGCTAACGTGTGGGGTCTTTCGTGAATTATCTTATGAATCAAATCTCACGCGAATATACAATGCGCCTAGTGAACTTCCGAGAGAACAATCCCGACGGACAATTCCAAGTGTTCAATAGAGCGTCAGTGTTGTCAGTTTCACACATATACAAGTACATGTACACATTGTTGCTGTCATTAGTCCGTAAATATAATGGACGCAATGTAATAAATGGCATCGTAACACTCTTTGTAAAGTCTCGGATTTCCTAGTATACACTAATCTCGTAGGACGTAACCATAACTCAATTATTAACTAATGGACAGAAACATAGAAACCTATGTACGATGTTCCTACCGGAAATTGCGTCAGAATGTATGCTTGTACTGACGATCCGGATTTTTCGTGGGCTTTGTTGGAATGTTGTTGGGTTGACTGTATTCTGGCGGAGGTATCGGGGTGGGTCTAGCTATAATAAAAAGACCGAATTCACAATTAAATGTATGAAAGGTTTATGTTTTATTTATTCGTGTACATCTATTTTGTTTAGCATTCTGTAATAAAGTGACCACATAAGCTAAACGACCCGGTTATTCGGATCTGCACATGCGCAGCTCGAATCCGTGAATGCCTAGACTGAAAGTGCATGTAGTTATGTTTACAAGACCGTCTATAATTTACAATAGTTTGTGACAAGCTGAGTATGGATATGCGCTAATGGGTCATACACTGAAAACCGAACCCAGTTTGTTTGGGAATCGAACAATGGACACAATCTCTTTGCACAGTATAGCTTGTTTGGGAATCGAACAATGGACCCATTCTCTTTGCGCAATATAGCTTGTTTGGGAACCCAATCTGTTTGCGCAGTATAGCTTGTTTGGGAATGGAACAATGGACCCAATCTCTGCGCAGTATAGCTTGTTTGGGAATCGAACAATGTACCCAATCTCTTTGCGCAGTATAGCTTGTTTGGTAATGGAACAATGGACCCACTCTCTTTGTGCAGTATAGCTTGTTTGGGAATCGAACAATGGACCCAATCTCTTTGCGCAGTATAGCTTGTTTGGGAATCGAACAATGGACCCAATCTCGTTGCGCAGTATAGCTTGTTTGGGAATCGAACAATGGACCCAATCTCGTTGCGCAGTGTAGCTTGTTTGGGAATCGAACAATGGACCCACTCTCTTTGCGCAGTACTGCTTGTTTGGGAATCGAACAATGGACCCAATCTCTTTGCGCAGTATTTATCTCAGTTTCTTCCTCTTACAGTGACAAGTAATTTAGGTAAGAGCCTTTGCAAGCAGATATGTTTGCATACTAATTATCTAGCATGAAAGCCAGTACATTTCTGCGTCAGATATTTTTTATATCTCAATTATAAATGTATAAACACTTCGAAAAGTAGTGGGGTTGAAATCAGATGCCTATGAGTTATGAAATTGAAGTCCCTATAAATGAACGACTCCCTTATTTTATATACAATGTGTACATCTCATAGAGAAGGACCGGCTATTAAATGGAGTTTTATGGCAGTCTACACGAGATACCTCCTGCTACCTACTCACAAATATGAGGGAAAAACGCATTCAATTACAGTACTCTTACCTGAACTGATATCGATATGCATTCAATTACAGCACTCTTCCCGGAACTAATATCGACATGCATTCAATTACAGCACTCTTCCCGGAACTAATATCGACAGGCATTCAATTACAACACTCTTACCTGAACTGATCTCGACATGCATTCAATTACAGCACTCTTCCCGGAACTAATATCGACAGGCATTCAATTACAACACTCTTACCTGAACTGATATCGACATGCATTCAATTACAGCACTCTTATCTGAACTGATATCGACTTGCATTCAATTACAGCACTCTTCCCGGAACTAATATCGACAGGCATTCAATTACAACACTCTTACCTGAACTGATATCGACATGCATTCAATTACATCACTCTTACCTGAACTGATATCGACTTGCATTCAATTACAGCACTCGTACCTGAACTGATATCGACATGCATTCAATTACAGCACTCGTACCTGAATTGATATCGACATGCATTCAATTACAGCACTCTTACCTGAATTGATATCGACATGCATTCAATTGCAGCACTCGTACCTGGACTGATATCGACATACATTCAATTACAGCATTCTTACCTGAATTGATATCGACATGCATTCAATTACAGCACTCGTACCTGAACTGATATCGACATGCATTCAATTACAGCACTCGTACCTGAACTGATATCGAAATTTCATTTTTGTCCATATTAAATCGTTAACAGAACAGAACTAATTGTTTTCCACATATTTCATTGTATGTATAATTGTAGTGTAATATATGCAAAATTGCACACACATATTATTAAATTTAAATTATATCGGCATAAATAAATAGCTGTTACAGTAGCGTCAATATATAGGTATGCTGTACATGTATATATATATACGTGTACGTATCGATGTATATCGTATACAGTGAGGTCAATATACAGTTGTGTTATACATAGGTGTAAATACCGTATGTATATCGTATACAGTGAGGTCAATATACAGTTGTGTTATACATAGGTGTAAATACCGTATGTATATCGTATACAGTGAGGTCAATATACAGTTATGCTTTACATAGGTATAAATATAGCCTAGTTAATTTGTATTATACAGATATACCTAGCCTGGGAACAGGCCTTCATCCGTCACACACCGTGACGGCGCCCAATGTAGTTCATACCTCGATGGAAACTAGTAAGCTGTGATTCATTCCTTTAACTATATGTCGGTATATTCTACTTGCAGGGTTTCAATGGTGTTGTATTTGCCGGTGTGTCAGCTAGCACGTTTAGCCTACTGCTTCTTGTGCCTGCTGTGGCCATATTCTTGGCATTTAGGTAATTATTATTATTGTTGTGGAAGTCGTGATAGCGCAGTGGTAAAACGTTCATTCGACGTTCGCGTCCTGTTGTGGCCGTTACGACTGTGTACGGCACAGGAAAATTCCATATTTGTTATACATACGCTCGGTTCCATATATATATATATATATATATATATATATATGAAGACCGACATAATTAACTACATACGCTCGGTTCCATATATATATATGAAGGACGACACAATAAACTACACACGCTCGGTTCCATATAGATATATATATATATATATGAAGGACGACACAATAAACTACACACGCTCGGTTTCATATAGATATATATATATATGAAG
>CM026394.1:33283523-33286061 GCA_014843695.1 Archivesica marissinica
TATTAATAGTTCATACTGTCACAATGGAGATAGCTATTAAGATCGGAAAGTCAATTGTCCGCTATTTTATTGACTCTATTAATAGCATGAACGTTCGTTTTCTTCACCGATCAAAGTGCTGTATTTTTGTATTATTTTTGGTGTATAAAATAATAAAACGTTATAATGTAGTTTGCACATGATAACTGTAACATAGTGAAACATATTAATATTAAACCAAACTGGAGCCTCGTGGCCGAGTGGTTACGGTCGTTGACTTCAGATCAATTTCCCATCGTCGCTGTAGGTTCGAATTCCAATAGGGGTGTTGAATTATTTCATGCAAGGAAGCTATCCCGCATACTTGTAGAAGGTCGATCGTTCTACACGGACCCGGATACACGTTCGTACCTGAACTCCTTCTCGGATGGGCACCAGAGATCTTCCTCCACCAATAATAACTGGAGAGTCGCCATATGAATTAAACTGTGCGACTTTTAACCTCACAAAAAAACAAACAAACTAATGATTCACTATATTTCAGAACACTTGTAGACTGATCTACATTCTCGTTCGGTACGCTACCAGCACGAATTTCTTCTGGATGTTCTGTGAAGGGCTATTTCTGCACCGCCTCCTTGTACACGCCTTCTGTAGTCCTAGACACATCAAACCATACCTTGTTATCGGTTGGAGTAAGTAGGTATTGTTATATTCTAACATGACTCGCCATTTTGTCTGTATACGCACAGAAGAAATTTACCGTGTTTCAATCTGCAATATCACATGGTCTAGTTCGTGATGTCAAACGTGACGTCATTTTACTAACATTAATGTAGTTTTGTGACCTCATGTACGTTTTCTCAATAAAAGAACATCATCTATTTTTGCGCTTTTTAGATATTTTGGTCATGTAAGAATCGAATTTATATTTGTGTTTGTTTAATTTATAGTCGATAAAAACATGGTTTGTCGTTCTGATCTCCGCGTAATTAGAGAAATAAACAACTTGGGCTTACGCGTCCGAACTCCAAACCATGTTTTTTTGGCCATAAAAGATTTAATTACAGATAGTATTTCTTAAATAATGAATGGTCCTACATCTCCACCTTGTACACGACTTCCCTAGCACTCAACTCATCAAGCACCACCTTAACTTCTGTTGGAGTAAGGTATTGTTATGTTAATGAATGGTTCTACATTGTCTGTGTGTACACGTCCTCCGTAGATCTCGACACATCTGTATGCACAGGTCCTCTATAGCATAGTACCAGTATTGAGAACCAGAGAGTTGGACTGAACCAATGCATTCAAACCATATGTACATCTCCTCTCATGTATGTACGATACAGTACAAGTGTTCACCCAGTGTTTACTTCGCCGAACGTCGGTAATTTCCGTCACAGACGAACATTGTCGAACATCACCGATTCAACATTTGAATGAACAAAGAACGGATACATACGGGTATCCGTATCTACGACTCATGCGCGATTGAATCTGCGTTAGACTATGGAACAACATAAGAACTCAACGTGACAATATTTACCGCTACTAGTTATGTTATCCTTTTCTTTGCAGTATGTCCAGCCGGTCCTATATTAGTATACTCTATTCTGAGATGGAAGTTTGCAAATGATATGTGAGTTGGTTTATTGAAATGTGATGTTTAATGTTACGACCATTCGCGTAATATTGCATAAATACCAGTTTTGGGTTGTGCTTTTGGGAGAAATCGGTCACGGTATGTGGCCAGGGTGGTCAGCGAAGTGTCCACTCCCGACGGTTTCTGTAGAAAATTGGAAACTGGCTGCTCTGACCACCGGCGTGGACCAATTTCTCCCAAATGTCTAACATTCATAGAACTGTACTCCATATATCCACAAAATTTCGCAAGTCAAAATTCATGAATTATTTTTTTCAGTTATCATGCCCTTAGGCAAGGCATTTAAATTCCATATTGCCTCTTCTATCTCCTTAGTCGCTATGGTGTCCACCAGGAATGAGGTTTCCAGAGTTATTAATATATTTTGTAAGAACTTGCTTCCCAATCAAGCTTCTCACCAATGCACCCTGGGTTTGATCCTCGAACCGGGAAGTATGTGAGATGGTACGATGGTCGCCAGATCTGACAGGTGGGTTTTTTCCGGGTACTCCGGTTTCCTCCCACACGGATGACCACATTAAAGCGTTCACCCGCGACAACGAGAGTGATTAATATAAGTTGCTAAAACGAAAGATATAAAGTTTAAAAAATATCAAACTAAAATAAATGAGTATGAACGAAATCGCACCGACTGTCTATACCACATAGTGACGCTCCAGCTCTTATTTGTGGAAACCAACAAACACTACGAGCAGTAATTCAATCACACCCGGGTAGAACCACCGACCTTCCGCAATCCAGCTGGATAGCAAACGAGATAATTTGACACTTACAGTTGGATTCGAATATAGAACGATGATGAGGACGTGATTTGAAGTCAACGGCCTTAACCACGCAGCCAAGGAGGCCCAACCCAGACGTGTCCTTCTTTTGTTGCATTTATTATGCTATTA
>CM026394.1:33287061-33346163 GCA_014843695.1 Archivesica marissinica
TTAGCGTCATAATTACGTTGGGCTATCCGACCACTTTGGCTGACCAGAAGCGACGAATCGGAATTGGACTCTGGATAACTAAATAAACTACAGTCTGAGATATTTCCCTTACAGAAATTGACCAGTCCCCATTTATCAATCAAACTAATCGATAATTCAATCAGCTATCGATATTCTATTACAAATTCAGCGTGATACAGCGTAAGCACTGCATCACTGATTCACTATCGATTTTTTGTCACTTTTTATTTCAGTTGCTGGGTTAAAAATGCTGGTTCGTTTGAGTGGGTTTTATATACCCCAAATCTCTTATGCATCGTGGTAAGTTGAAGGTGAAAGATCGTAATTTATATCTGACCTGTACTTATTGTGAATGTTTTGAACATTATTAAACAGTAGGATCAATATACAGTTATGCTTGTCATACGTATACATATCGAATACATACCGTATACGATATCGACGTATTATACAGATATACCGTGTACCGTATACGATATCCACGTATCATACAGATATACCGTGTACCGTATGCGATATACACGTATCATACAGATATACCGTGTACCGTATACGATATCCACGTATCATACAGATATACCGTGTACCGTATACGATATCCACGTATCATACAGATATACCGTGTACCGTATGCGATATACACGTATCATACAGATATACCGTGTACCGTATGCGATATACACGTATCATACAGATATACCGTGTACCGTATGCGATATACACGTATCATACAGATATACCGTGTACCGTATACGATATCCATGTATCATACAGATATACCGTGTACCGTATACGATATCCACGTAGTATACAGATATACCGTGTACCGTATGCGATATACACGTATCATACAGATATACCATGTACCGTATACGATATCCACGTATCATACAGATATACCGTGTACCGTATACGATATCCACGTAGTATACAGATATGCCGTGTACCGTATACGATATCCAATTATCATACAGATATACCGTGTACCGTATACGATATCCACGTATCATACAGATATACCGTGTACCGTATATGATATCCACGTATCATACAGATATACCGTGTACCGTATATGATATACACGTATCATACAGATATACCGTGTACCGTACGATATCCATGTATCATACAGATATACCGTGTACCGTATGCGATATACACGTATCATACAGATATACCGTGTACCGTACGATATCCATGTATCATACAGATATACCGTGTACCGTATACGATATCCACGTATCATACAGATATACCGTGTACCGTATACGATATCCACGTATCATACAGATATACCGTGTACCGTATGCGATATACACGTATTATACAGATATACCGTGTACCGTATGCGATATCCACGTATCATACAGATATACCGTGTACCGTATGCGATATACACGTATTATACAGATATACCGTGTACCGTATGCGATATCCACGTATCATACAGATATACCGTGTACCGTATACGATATCCACGTAGTATACAGATATACCGTGTACCGTATGCGATATCCACGTATCATACAGATATACCGTGTACCGTATGCGATATACACGTATCATACAGATATACCGTGTACCGTATACGATATCCACGTATCATACAGATATACCGTGTACCGTACGATATCCATGTATCATACAGATATACCATGTACCGTATACGATATCCACGTATCATACAGATATACCGTGTAACGTATACGATATCCAATTATCATACAGATATGCCGTGTACCGTATACGATATCCAATTATCATACAGATATACCGTGTACCGTATACGATATCCATGTATCATACAGATATACCGTGTACCGTATACGATATCCATGTATCATACAGATATACCGTGTACCGTATACGATATCCACGTATCATACAGATATACCGTGTACCGTACGATATCCATGTATCATACAGATATACCGTGTACCGTATACGATATCCACGTAGTATACAGATATGCCGTGTACCGTATACGATATCCAATTATCATACAGATATACCGTGTACCGTATACGATATCCACGTATCATACAGATATACCGTGTACCGTATACGATATCCACGTATCATACAGATATACCGTGTACCGTATACGATATCCAATTATCATACAGATATGCCGTGTACCGTATACGATATCCAATTATCATACAGATATGCCGTGTACCGTATACGATATCCAATTATCATACAGATATACCGTGTACCGTATACGATATCCATGTATTATACAGATATACCGTGTACCGTATACGATATCCAATTATCATACAGATATACCGTGTATCGTATACGAAATCCATGTATTATACAGATATACCGTGTACCGTATACGATATCCAATTATCATACAGATATACCGTGTACCGTATACGATATCGACGTATTATACAGATATACCGTGTACCGTACACGATATCGACGTATTATACAGATATACCGTGTACCGTATACGATATCCAACGATACGGTAAGTCATACCATATAAGCATACTATAAGCCTCTGTTGTACATACGTACTGTATAAATGTACCAATTATATATATATAATGCTGTTTATACGGTATAGATAAATAAATTACCTTTAAAGATACCACATTAATAGTATGTTTATACGATACAGATATATAAATTATGTTTAAATATACCACATTAATAGTATGTTTATACAATACAGATATATAAATTACACTTAAATATACCACATTAATAGTATGTTTATACAATACAGATATATAAATTATGTTTAAATATACCACATTAATAGTATGTTTATGCGATACATATATATATATTGCTATGGATACCTAAATAATACCAATAAACACCTTCTTGTGAAGCAACATGGGGATGTATGCCAAATTAGATCAGTTACATCCTTCGTGTCTGGGATCTAAATATAGGTCACTAGGTCAACTTAATGTAGAACGATCAATTTACATATTTTTCTCATCAACTGATTATATGAGGTTTGTAACATCTACTAATTTGCTGGTATGTGGATACATGTTGATTGAATAGATATGCCCTATTGTTTAATTGAAATATCACGGAATATCCTCTGCCTGTACCCGGTCACCTACATTAAAAATGGTTCTGCAAAGGCGGATTCCAACTAGTAACTAAAATGGCGCCCATGTTACTTCAATCGTAGCATGAAAGCTTCATGATTAATATTAACACTGTTGTGTTTTTGTATGATCATACACGGGATTTTTATTGTGTTTGTAATAATATGTTTGTTTAAAGTCGCACTAACAGCTTATGTTAGATGGCGACTCTCAAGCTGTTATTGGTGGAGGGCGATCCCCCACGCAGTATTTCAAGTACGAACGAGCACCCATCTAGAACCACCGACCTTCCTCAAGCCAATTGAATAGCTTCCTCATTTGAAAACATTCGTCACCACCAGTGAGCCGAGGAGCAAGTCAACCACCTTAATCACTCGGCCACGTGGGTCCTTTATGTTGTACATGTATATTGCACTAGTGTATGATTACAATTAAAGTAAATATTATAACATTTATGTTGCAGATAAATATGATATTTCTGCTAGGCATTCTACGAATTCTTCTAACCCAGCTACATCAGCATCCAAACGAACCCAGCAATTATAGGTAATAGGCACATTTTTAATATGTTTACACCGTAATATTTACACACCGTAATATTTACATTGTTATTACGGTCGCCATGTTGAACAACTTTCAGTCTACTGCGTTTATATTCCCTTAATCGCAGGTACCCCTGAGACGTTGCTGATTGGTTAACGTTGTTGTTTGACGTCACAAATTGCACGCGTTTCTATACCGGTGTTAATAATAACGTGCGGTTCATTAGTAGCGTTGTAGTTCCATTAATTGAAACGAGGCGAAGTAATTACAGGTTTAGCACAATTTGTGTGTATCATATAATGGTCGTTTATAGTCTTGCAACCCTCAGAAAATGCAATATAAATATAAGGACTATAGTCAGCATGTGTTTTGTTTATGGGTATACAATATATTTGAATTGTCTAATGTGTGTGCATGCCGAGGCCCGCACACACTTTAGATGGCACACATGAAACGTATGGTTCTCGCCCTGATAATTGCAATGGTTTCACAAATTGCATCAAGGTGTATGATTCTCGCCCTGATAACCATCAATAGGTATGGTTCTCGCCCTGATAACCACCAATAGGTATGGCTCTCGCCCTGATAATTGCAATGGTTTCACAAATTGCATCAAGGTGTATGGATTTCGCCAGTTTGTGAAAGTTACAACATTTGAAATGCTGATATTTCCGAACTGAGTTGTTGTTGATTGATCGGAGGAATCGTAAGTATTATTGCTTACATAGCATTCATGCAAATTTCCACTTCGTTTAAAGCCTAATGTATGCATTTGCTTAGAATGTTCTGTATAATGAGATATTCTAAGGAGCGGGTGATTAGAAATAAAATATTCATATTTTAAGAACAATAAGGAAGAATTGTCCGCAAGTAATCCATTCGGTGCTATTATGTGAACTATATTTTGTAATTTTCCTTCCTCATGTTACGAATATTTATTAATAAAATAATCAAGAGTAACAACATTTATTATTATGCATGTCATAAATCCACCAAAAATACGTGTTTAATAATTCAGTGGTTATGTTATGTTATATGTTATATTTCGGGTTTTACGCCTGCATCAGCACCATTTTGGGCTATATCGCCGGCGGGCAGTTTACTTAACAACACCTTTCCTGGGCAGGCTCCAGCGGTTAACCAGTACTTGGGTGCACCAACCTCCGTAAGAAACTGCCAACTTTTTCATATAAATGAGACACGGCCTGAGCGGGGCTCGAACCCGTGACCATCAGTGATGATAGGTTACAGTGGTATACAAGTCAGCGACCTTAACCACTCGACCACGGAGGCGGACTTATAATTCAGTGGTACAAGATCTTGTATCACATCGGACGTTCTCAGAATCAGTATGGTACAAGATCTTGTATCACATCAGACGTTCTAAGAATCAGTATGGTACAATATCTTGTATCACCTCAGACGTTCTCAGAATCAGTATGGTACAATATCTTGTATCACCTCAGACGTTCTCAGAATCAGTATGGTACAATATCTTGTATCACCTCAGACGTTCTCAGAATCAGTATGGTACATTATCTTGTATCACACCGGACGTTCTCAGAATCAGTATGGTACAAGATCTGTTATCACATCAGACGTTCTCAGAATCAGTATCGTACAAGGTCTTGTATCACATCGGACGTTCTCAGAATAAGTATGGTACAAGATCTTGTATCACATCAGACGTTCTAACAATCAATATGGTACAAGATCTTGTATCACATCGGACGTTCTCAGAATCAGTATGGTACAAGATATTGTATCACATCAGACGTTCTCACAATCAGTATGGTACAAGATCTTGTATCACATCAGACGTTCTCAGAATAAGTATGGTACAAGATCTTGTTTCTCATCAGACGTTCTCAGAATCAGAATGATACAAGATCTTGTATCACATCAGACGTTCTCAGAATCAGTATAGTACATTATCTTGTATCACGTCGGACGTTCTCAGAATCAGAATGATAAAAGATCTTGTATCACATCAGACGTTCTCAGAATCAGTATGGTACAAGATCTTGTATCACGCCGGACGTTCTCAGAATCAGAATGATACAAGATCTTGTATCACATCAGACGTTCTCAGAATCAGTATGGTACAAGATCTTGTATCACATCGGACGTTTTCAGAATCAGTATCGTACAAGATCTTGTATCACGTCGGACGTTCTCAGAATCAATATGGTACAAGATCTTGTATCACACCGGACGTTCTCAGAATCAGTATGGTACAAGATCTTGTATCACATCGGACGTTCTCAGAATCAGAATGATACAAGATCTTGTATCACATCGGACGTTCTCACAATCAGTATGGTACAAGATCTTGTATCACATCAGACTTTCTCAGAATCAGTATGGTACAAGATCTTGTATCACATCGGACGTTCTCAGAATCAGTATGGTACACTATCTTGTATCACATCGGACGTTCTCAGAATCAGTATGGTACAAGATCTTGTATCACATCGGACGTTCACAGAATCAGTATGGTACAAGATCTTGTATCACATCGGACGTTCTCAGAATCAGAATGATACAAGATCTTGTATCACATCGGACGTTCACAGAATCAGTATGGTACAAGATCTTGTATCACATCAGACGTTCTCAGAACCAGTATGGTACACTATCTTGTATCACATCAGACGTTCTCAGAATCAGTATGGTACAAGATCTTGTATCACACCGGACGTTCTCAGAATCAGTATAGTACAAGATATTGTATCACATCGGACGTTCTCAGAATCAGTATGGTACAAGATCTTGTATCACATCAGACTTTCTCAGAATCAGTATGGTACAAGATCTTGTATCACATCGGACGTTCTCAGAATCAGTATGGTACAAGATCTTGTATCACATCAGACTTTCTCAGAATCAGTATGGTACAAGATCTTGTATCACATCGGACGTTCTCAGAATCAGTATGGTACAAGATCTTATATCACATCAGACGTTCTCAGAATCAGTATGGTACAAGATCTTGTATCACATCGGACGTTCTCAGAATCAGAATGATACAAGATCTTGTATCACATCGGACGTTCTCAGAATCAGAATGATACAAGATCTTGTATCACATCGGACGTTCTCAGAATCAGTATGGTACAATATCTTGAATCACTTCGGACGTTCTCAGAATCAGAATGATACAAGATGTTGTATCACATCGGACGTTCACAGAATCAGTATGGTACAAGATCTTGTATCACATCGGACGTTCTCAGAATCAGAATAATACAAGATCTTGTATCACATCGGACGTTCTCAGAATCAGTATGGTACAATATCTTGTATCACATCAGACGTTCTCAGAACCAGTATGGTACACTATCTTGTATCACATCAGACGTTCTCAGAATCAGTATGGTACAAGATCTTGTATCACATCAGACGTTCTCAGAACCAGTATGGTACACTATCTTGTATCACATCAGACGTTCTCAGAATCAGTATAGTACAAGATCTTGTATCACACCGGACGTTCTCAGAATCAGTATGGTACAAGATCTTGTATCACATCGGACGTTCTCAGAATCAGTATGGTACAAGACCTTGTATCACATCAGACGTTCTCAGAATCAGAATGATACAAGATCTTGTATCACACCGGACGTTCTCAGAATCAGTATGGTACAAGATCTTGTATCACATCGGACGTTCTCAGAATCAGAATGATACAAGATCTTGTATCACACCGGACGTTCCCAGAATCAGTATAGTACAAGATATTGTATCACACCGGACGTTCTCAGAATCAGTATGGTACAAGACCTTGTATCACACCGGACGTTCTCAGAATCAGTATGGTACATTATCTTGTGTCACTGCGAACGTTCTCAGAATCAGTATGGTACAAGATCTTGTATCACATCAGACGTTCTCAGAATCAGAATGATACAAGATCTTATATCACATCAGACGTTCTCAGAATCAGAATGATACAAGATCTTGTATCACATCAGACGTTCTCAGAATCAGAATGATACAAGATCTTGTATCACATCAGACGTTCTCAGAATCAGTATGGTACAAGATCTTGTATCACATCAGACGTTCTCAGAATCAGTATGGTACAAGACCTTGTATCACACCGGACGTTCTCAGAATCAGTATGGTACATTATCTTGTGTCACTGCGAACGTTCTCAGAATCAGTATGGTACAAGATCTTGTATCACATCAGACGTTCTCAGAATCAGAATGATACAAGATCTTATATCACATCAGACGTTCTCAGAATCAGAATGATACAAGATCTTGTATCACATCAGACGTTCTCAGAATCAGAATGATACAAGATCTTGTATCACATCAGACGTTCTCAGAATCAGAATGATACAAGATCTTGTTGTTTTCAGAATCCGTATCATAGATGCATCCAGACTACTTTTTCTTGCTTTTACATAAAGTGTACAATATACACGACTCCAACGTGCTATGCTTAGTTAAGCAGTAGACGTACCTCGAATAGCATGACATTGTATTGTTTATCTGTGTTCTCGGCATCTTCATTCCTCGTTTTAGGAGCTGATTTTAATGAATTTCGAGTTCGCAAACTTTGCGTTGACTACATTTCAGTGTGTTTTACATTTACTTATCGTCGCTACCGGTTGACCATATGAGCGACGCCTCCTGAAGAGATTAGTCATTTTAGATGTTTGGAGGATAGTGCAATGATACAGACAGAGACTCATCCCAAAATCGCCTCTGATTCATTTACGTGTATAAAGCACCGACACGAGACCTCGGTTTAACGTCGCATCTGAATGATTGTTAATTTTATTAGGGTCAGACGGGGGATCGAACCTGCGATCACTGGCTTACCAGTCCAACGTGTTACCACTGGAATACAAATTCGTCTGTTACTACATTTCAACATGCAGCTGCTTGGTACCACACGTACAAAGCAATGAGAAATTAATTGTGTTACTCCACTGTTTGAAAAACACAATTTATTTCATTAGAAAACAGTTAAATGGCGTATATGCAATTAAAACTTTTTGGATAGCGTGACTAATTAGTTTATGTGTCACCAGGAGAAATAAAAGTACGTGTCGTATGTCCTTACTGTACTAATTAATTACGTTATACCGAAACAACGATGAGTGTAATTCTAAAGTCATTGCCCTGTTTAGAAAGACGAAATTGCAATGTATACGAGAGTTACATTTTTTATACAAGCAGTGTTATCGAGACGTGCCAATAATTGCGTCACTCGTGTTATTTGTTGCGGAGAAATGGGGCTATTAGCACAGGAGCATTGAACATATATGAGCTAGGTCAACATGGGGGATGTAGAAAGCTGAACGTTTCACCAACGTTACATGAAGTCTTCCTCAGTACAATACAATAAAGTTCTGCACCGATTTTTGTAAATTATCTCATGGCGGCCAAGATGCCCAACGACAAAATAAAAATATTAAGAGTTTACAAAATGGTCATATAAGAATGTGTAATACCTCTTGTTCGTGGTTTTGGATGTGTGAAGCCCTTTTCTGATGTTATTTCCTTGATTAGATTTCAGGGTCACGTGTTATGGTCAATGTCAAATGGCATAGCTTGCTGTTGTAGGTCCATGGCTACTCAGTTTTTAATGCATGACCCCTTTGGAATGTGCAGCAAATGGAAATACGAAATGTTATTAGTTTCCTGCTACAGTGATATACATTCTAGTTTGTTACCTCCCCTTACCCGTATGCATATATTTTTCAAGAAATTTTCAATTCTGATTTTGCAGACAGGTTTTACCCCAACGTTGATTGGGTTCAATATAAAAACATTGATAGCCCTTCCTTCCCACATATTGTAAGGAAACAAGTGTTGTGCCCTAAATCATACATTTGATTCATAAAATTACCATATGTAATGCTTGTTCTTGTTAGTATGCCATTAGTGAGAATTGTTAATGGTTTTCTTGTGAACTATATTTTAATACCGTACTTGCGTGTACCGGTACTTACAAATATATGTGCATGTCTCCCCCATATCTGCAGCTGGCAAGTATCACTCGTACCGAACATTCTTCGCAGTTCTTGAGTGGGGGGAGGGGTAAGGATAATGTCGGCGATCCTGTACTATATGGAGAAAGCCGACCGAAAACATACTATCCTAGTAGAAATTAAAATTTAATTTTCGTTTATTAAAAATGTCATCTTGAACAGGAATATTAAATTATTTATAAGATGAGTGTGTTCTTCAACACATGGATCTTTATACCACGATACACTGATAACTACGCCCACAAACTATATCGAATGTTAACACAGTTATGAACGTTAGTTAAAACTTTAGCTGCCTCAATAATCCGTGCATAGTTATTTTTAGAAGGCATATAACGGAATACACGTATGGCAATATCCTTTAAAGCGACACTATGTGGTCTGGAATGAAAATATTATAAAATGTGGCAATGTACACGTAATTCAACATTATTGTTTTTGCAATATTACTTATTGACTGTAAATGTTAGAACTGTTTGAAGCCGTTTGCCACGTCGCCTTGAATACATTCATAGCGCATCGCCCACTGTTGTCAATATGAACAAACATCTAAGCCTTTTCAACATCCGTTGCTGCGACACGCATGCGTATTAAGTATTATTGACATACAATTGTGTTAATAAACAATTCGCGTGTTGATTTCTTTCGTTTCAGTGTGAATACTTGAAATTTTATTGGCACATCGTCATTGATAATTATATTCCTTAATATTTGGGACAGTTTACCAAACAATATCCTATATTCCGATATATTGTGTAGGTCGATTTAAAGTACATTCGCAGCTATGCTAATAACATGCCCTTCGAATGATCTGCGAATGTGTATAATTATACTGGGTATTTGCTTTGCTAATAATAACAATTCTGAACAATCGTTACAGTTAGTGACCTAAACTGAAGATTTTCAGTCCATTTTATACAGTAAGGACTTGCGTACATATTTGCTTATTTATACATATGGGATATAACCCCATTGCACCTCACATATAATGAATTTTCTTTAATGGAAGATATGTAAATGTGTGACACGGTTCACTAAATATTGTGAACGATAATATATATGTCCATTTAGTGCTCCAAACATCAATTTCGAACAGTAACTGAAACTGCATTGCTTGTTTTGCTAGTCATATATATAGCGTCCTCTCATGAACGAAGTCTACACCCCCAGTTGGATTGACACATACAAATGCGAATGGCAAGTCAATAACCTTCACCACTCTCTTATTTATGTGCCAGTGGTAAATTAAATGTGAACCATAGTACGTGACACCCCATTCCCCGATAGAATACATCGCCATGCGAGAGAGAGAAGATCGACACCTCATTCCCCGATAGAATACATCGACATGCGGGAGAGAGAAGATCGACACCCCATTCCCCGATAGAATACATTGCCATGCGGGAGAGAGAAGATCGACACCCCATTCCCCGATAGAATACATCGCCATGCGGGAGAGAGAAGATCGACACCCCATTCCCCGATAAAATACATCGCTATGCGGGAGAGAGAAGATACACTCCATTCCCAGATAGAATACATCGCCATGCGGGAGAGAGAAGACATCATCGCCATGCGGGAGAGAGAAGACATCATCGCCATGCGGGAGAGAGAAGATAGATGTCATGTGGATTTAAGTAGCATCCCTGCAGTAGTTCTGGATGGGCTCAAACTCACAACCCTTCGGTTAGGTTAGAAGGCGGACTTCGTATCCATAATACAACGAATGACCCAACCCAACACTAGTGTCCCTATGGATACTCCTAACTACATTAAACTATGCAACACCATCAGTTGTACTCTTTGTTTTCTGGGTTATCTTGCTAGACACAAACACATCCAATAATTCCACTCTCGTGTATCAATATTTACATTGTACTTTACATACGATTGTTGTGTTTACGTTTATTTATCGTTGCTACCGGTTGCCCATATGAGCGACGCCTCCTGAAGAGATTAGTAATTTTAGATTTTGGAGGATAGTGCAATGATACAGACAGAGACCCATTCCAGAGTCTCCTCTGGTTCTTTTACGTGCACGGTGTAAAGCACCGACACGAGACCTCGGTTTAACGTCCCATCTGAAAGACTGATAATTTTATTAGGGTCAGACGGGGGATCGAACCTGCGATCCCTGGATTACCAGTCCAGCGTGTTACCACTGGACTACAGATCCGTCTGTCTTTACATACGAAATGTGTTTGATCGTTTTAATATTTAATATCTTTCGGAAACAATGACAGTTAACACTATAAAGGATATTTGTGTTTATTAGTGTCAGATAGGATTTTATTTCCACGAGTGTCGTTAAAACACAAATCTTCATTTTCTTTTATGCTTTCCAATGATTTTGGATAATATTATATTTGTTTTCATATTTTATTCATTTTAACTGCCCTTTCGGGAGCCTCATTGCACTCCAAATACACAACCACATAGCATATCTATTACACTGTAATATTGAACTATTTGCAGACGACATCTGAATGCAACACTAGCGATCATAGCATATCTATTGCACTGTAATATTGAATTATTTGCAGACGACATCTGAATGCAACACTAGCGATCATAGCATATCTATTACACTGTAATATTGAACTATTTGCAGACGACATCTGAAGGCAACATTAGCGATCATAGCATATCTATTGCACTGTAATATTGAACTATTTGCAGGATACAACAATGTTGATCACTGTACATTATTGCAGTGCAATTGAGTTAAATGAGTTAAATGAGAGCTCTGAATACAACAGTATTGTATTGCAGTGTAATATTGCAGTGTAATAGTGCAGTGTAATATTGCAGACTGCAATATTACACTGCAATTTGCAGTGTCATATTGCAGTGTAATATTGCAGTGTAATATTGAAATACTTTCAGACGACATCTGAAAGCAACAATGCCAATTATAGCACATTATTGCAGTGTAATATTGCAGTGTAATATTGAACTATTTGCAGACGACATCTGAAGGCAACATTAGCGATCATAGCATATCTATTGCACTGTAATATTGAACTATTTGCAGGATACAACAATGTTGATCACTGTACATTATTGCAGTGCAATTGAGTTAAATGAGTTAAATGAGAGCTCTGAATACAACAGTATTGTATTGCAGTGTAATATTGCAGTGTAATAGTGCAGTGTAATATTGCAGACTGCAATATTACACTGCAATTTGCAGTGTAATATTGCAGTGTAATATTGCAGTGTAATATTGAAATACTTTCAGACGACATCTGAAAGCAACAATGCCAATTATAGCACATTATTGCAGTGTAATATTGCAGTGTAATATTGAACTATTTTCAGGCGTGCTCTGAAGGCAACAAAACGACATCCATAGCACATTATAACATTATGATATTCAGATATTTTCAGGCGTGCTCTGAAGGCAACAAAACGGCATCCATAGCACATTATAACATTATGATATACACCTATTTTCAGGCGTGCTCTGAAGGCAACATTCGTACTGGTTCCACTGTTTGGATTGCAGTTGTTTCTGGTGATATATCGGCCAAGTAATTCTATATTGCATAACATCTATGAGATATCCTCCAAACTTATCATTGATTCTCAGGTGAGATATCCTCCAAACTTATCATTGATTCTCAGGTGAGATATCCTCCAAACGTATCATTGATTCTCAGGTGAGATATTATCCTAACCTATCATATATTATCGTGTGAGATATCCTCCTAACCAACAATCATATATTATCGTGTGAGATATCCTCCTAACCTATCATATATTATCGTGTGAGATATCCTCCTAACCTATCATATATTATCGTGTGAGATATCCTCCTAACCTATCATATATTATCGTGTGAGATATCCTCCTAACCTATCATATATTATCGTGTGAGATATCCTCCTAACCTATCATATATTATCGTGTGAGATATCCTCCTAACCTATCATATATTATCGTGTGAGATATTATCCTAACCTATCATATATTATCGTGTTACATATTATCCTAACCTATCATATATTATCATGTGACATATTATCCTAACCTATCATATATTATCGTGTGAGATATTATCCTAACCTATCATATATTATCGTGTGGATGGATATTCATTACAAAATCCACAATGACTTATTTACCATTTGGATAACAAGAAAAAACGCGCTCGAATCTTATTACATTTGGTAGATACAATTCATCAAATAAATGTGGCTTTCTCGGAAATAATAGCATTACTAATAAAACTACACACTGCTTAAAGCGACACCACATCGCAAAAAGCAAATAAAATGCATGTGTTCACGTATAAATGCATTGGTATTACAAATTATTCTGAATGCATTGGAACACTAGCATTGAATCAATAAACAGTGTCGTGTGTCTACAAACTTTCAAGTGAAAGTAGGATTTCATATAACGGTCATCCACGCTCCTGAACTGACGTGTGTTTGTCATTGGAGTCAATACTAAACACGCGATACTTTCGTTTAGAGATAATTTAGCTAAGATTAGTCTACAAAAAATATGCATAGGCACACATGTGAGATAAAACGGTACATCTATACCATAAATTGTGTTATTCAGGATACACGCATTGTATTACGCATGAATGTCGACCCTATTTACATTATTTTATTATGTCCACAAACCGCGTATACGACGCTTGTTTATTTGTTGAAATACTCAGTTGTTGAGGCAAATATTGGAAAAACAAATATACCATATAATAGGAAATTACATTCTGCAGACATTTGCGTTTTCGCCGATGTAGTGTCGCTTTAACGAAAATCCCGTATGAAAACGCCATTAACGTGGACTAAGCAAATGAAAACTAATAAATTCGATTGATTTCATCTCTGGTAAAGAGCGGTTGAAGTTGTAATAATGTGTGTGTGTCTCTATAACAGTTTTGAATGCTGTCCACGCAAATGGAATAGGATGTGTCGTGTATAATGACACTGTCCGTACTGGAGAAAGCGATACTCTATAATTGATATTGAACGACATATATACGTATATATGCCAAAACCTGTTTTAATATTTTACAGGTTCGTAGCTTATATATATATATAGTGTACATTATTTTATTTGTTTACAAATGGTTGCTTGAACTATGTATATGCTGCTAATTCATCTTTTTAAAAATATATTCTGAATTGCATAGTGCAAATTTTTCATGTCAGAATCCTAAAATTCAATATTTTAAATAGTCGTTTGTATCATGATAAGCGGCATTTACGTAGTTTGTAGTAAATATGAGATGTCTTAATTATTGTAAAATGCTATGTCCTCTTATATCTCTCATTTGTATGATGTATGTGTATTAATTGAAATGTATGTACTGTACATATAATGCTATATTTACAGGGAGGAGTTATCGCCCTTGTGTTCTGTTACTTCAACGGAGAGGTGATAACGTGTCTGAAGAATGCACTAAGAAAGATGCAAATATTTAAAGCAAAGAGACCGTCACTTGTCACCAATTACTCAGTTGTCTCTCAGAGAATTAAGGACCCTACTGGAAACACACGTGACACGAATGATGTGTGTGACAATCACGTTGAACGCATTATGTTGACAGAAACGAAACAACAATGGAATTAAGAAACTTTGGTTAAATATATAGTCCTGTTCAACCTAATTGTCACAATTTCTAAATAAGTTGATATCATAGAATTGTATTCTTTACAATCTCAGTATTACACATGTTTTGCAGTAAAGAAGTTTTTAACATTTTTAATGTACTTGAATATTGTTGAACACATATATTTAATTTTAGTCAGAACTTTATTTATTTTACAACGATTGCGAAACAAGTTGTAACAACTTATATTAATCATTCTCGTTGGCGCGGATGAAAGCGTAAATGTGGTCATTTGTGTGGGAGGAAACCGGAGTACCCGGAGAAAACCCACCTGTCCTATCTGGCGACCATCGTACCATCTCAAATACTTCACGGTCCGCGGATCGAACCTGGGTTGTATTGGTGAGAAGCAATTTAATTTTGACTAGGTTAGTGTATTTGTTATTCGACTCTCTTCGTTTGTCCGTAACAAAAGAACAGTAATAAAATGTATGTACTGTGCTTTCAAAGTAAAGTAATAAAGGTTGTAAACAAACATTCATTACACTATTGCATTATAGGTAAGTCATGTTGTTAGCAGTATTAAACAATAAAGCACAGTACATGTAAGCTATCGTATATTACCTTACATGTACAGTAGTGTAATATTGCAACGGTATTATTACTTTACTTTGAACGCACAGTACATGTAAGCTATCGTATATTGCCTTACCTATACAGTAGTGTAATATTCCAACGGTATTATTACTTTACTTTGAAAGCACAGTACCTGTAAGCTATCGTGTATTGCCTTACCTATACAGTAGTGTAATATTCCAACGGTATTATTACTTTACTTTGAAAGCACAGTACATGTAAGCTATCGTATATTGCCTTACCTATACAGTAGTGTAATATTCCAACGGTATTATTACTTTACTTTGAAAGCACAGTACCTGTAAGCTATCGTATATTGCCTTACCTATACAGTAGTGTAATATTCCAACGGTATTATTACTTTACTTTGAAAGCACAGTACCTGTAAGCTATCGTATATTGCCTTACCTATACAGTAGTGTAATACTCCAACGGTATGATTACTTTACTTTGTAAGAACAGTACATATACGTACGTGTATATACAAGTTATACATCACATTTAGCACGTTTTATTAATAGTGCTGGCATAAACAAACGGGATACTCGCATACAATGAAATTTCGTTTTTATTTAACAGGAATATATTATTATGTATACTTTTTATGTTTACCAAGACTACAACCAAATGCTCGTAAGATGCTTGTATGGAGAAAAATGAAAATAACACAGATATGAATTGAAAATAGGGCTTTTATTAAAGCCATAACATAACCACTGTACAAAACTAGCAAATTATAAATTATGAGTAGTAATGTCAAATTTGTGATCAATGAATTATTTTTTGAAATATATGGGCGAGTAAAAGCGCCATGAAGTGGTTTGTTTGACGGACTAGGCAGACAATACACTACGGCCAGACAGAATGCGAGCATTTGGCTAACTTACGAATGAACCCATTAGCATATTTACATATATACAACAAAAACATGAGCGTATGTATTATACACGATAAAACGTTCACATATATACATGCAGGAATAGCATAACCCTGGATTGATCTCGAAGAACGCCTGCATATACTAATTTTTATGTATACTTTATATCAAACTTTTATACTGGTGAAGGGACCTCCATTTCCCGCTCACCTCTGTACATGTAGGTTCGAATTATTTCATATGAGGAAGGTATCCAGCTGACTTGCGGAAGGCATGTGGTTCTACCCGGGTTCACGTCCGTACCTGAAATATTGCTCTGAGTGGCACCTGGGGTCTTCCTTTACCAATAATAGCCGAAGTACCGTCACATGACTTAAGCTTTTTGTGCGACTTTAAGCTCCCAAGAAAGAACAAACAACCAACCGGGTTCATACAATTACGGGTTTGTTTCTAGTTAAATATTGACAAATCAATTCTAGTAGTTAATGAGAATTTCACTGATCCAGTACAGTTTGTAGTTTTTAAATGTGAAATATGAAATGTGAACTATATGTGAACTGTGAATCGTGAACTGTGTGTGAATTATGAACTATGAATTGTGTATTAACTGTGAACTGTGTGTGTGTGAACTATGAGCTGTGCTTGAACTGTGTATGAACTATGGACGGTGTGTGACCTATAACTGTTTATGAACTATATGTGAAGTGTGTGTGAACCATAAATGTGTGAACTATGGAATAGTATTCATACATTATGAACTATAATGTCGTCACCAGTCTCAAATATATTCAATAAACTTGAAGAGTGAAAGGAATAGGATCATCTGTGAAGACGGAACGTAATAAAGAGAAAACTAGTAGACTTGCATGTGGACAACCTAAATCATACAACAGAGTGTCCAAGAGAAATGCCGAAAGTCCAACAGACGGAATAGTACACTCGTAACTAATTGTGTGATAGGACTGCGTACAACAGACGGGATAGTACACTTAGGACCTAAATGTTTGAAAGGACTACGTACAACAGACGGAATAGTACACTAGTACCTAAATGTTTGAAAGGGCTACGTACCACAGGCGGATAGTACACTAGTACCTAAATGTTTGAAAGGGCTACGTACAACAGGCGGATAGTACACTAGTACCTAAATGTTTGAAAGGACTACGTACAACAGACGGATAGTATAGTACGTACAACAGGCGGATAGTATACTAGTACCTAAATGTTTGAAAGGGCTACGTACAACAGATGGGATAGTACACTAGTACCTAAATGTTTGAAAGGGCTACGTACAACAGATGGGATAGTACACTAGTACCTAAATGTTTGAAAGGACTACGTACAACAGACGGGATAGTACACTAGTACCTAAATGTTTGAAAGGGCTACGTACAACAGATGGGATAGTACACTAGTACCTAAATGTTTGAAAGGGCTACGTACAACAGATGGGATAGTACACTAGTACCTAAATGTTTGAAAGGGCTACGTACAACAGACGGGATAGTACACTAGTACCTAAATGTTTGAAAGGGCTACGTACAACAGGCGGGATAGTACACTAGTACCTAAATGTTTGAATGGGCTACGTACCACATGCGGATAGTATCCTAGTACCTAAATGTTTGAAAGGGCTATGTACAACAGGCGGGATAGTACACTAGTACCTAAATATTTGAATGGGCTACGTACCACAGGCGGATAGTACACTAGTACCTAAATGTTTGAAAGGACTACGTACAACAGGCGGATAGCATAGTACGTACAACAGACGGGATAGTATACTAGTACCTAAATGTTTGAAAGGACTACGTACAACAGGCGGGATAGTATACTAGTACCTAAATGTCTTAAAGGACTACGTACAATAGACAGATAGTACACTAGTACCTCAATGTTTGAAAGGACTACGTACAACAGATGGGATAGTACACTAGTGTCTCAATGTTTGAAAGGACTACATACAACAGACGGGATAGTATACTAGTACCTAAATGTTTGAAAGGACCACGTACAACAGACGGAATAGTACACTAGTACCTACATGTCTGAAAGGACTACGTACAACAGATGGGATAGTGCACTAGTACCTCAATGTTTGAAAGGATTACGTACAACAGACGGAATAGTATACTAGTACCTAAATGTTTGAAAGGACTACGTACAACAGACGGGATAGTACACTAGTACCTAAATGTTTGAATGGACTACGTACATCAGACGGGTTAGTACACTAGTACCTAAATGTTTGAAGGGACTACGTACAACAGACGGGATAGTACACTAGTATAGTATACTAGAACCTAAATGTTTGAAAGGACTACGTACAACAGACGGGATAGTACACTAGTATAGTATACTAGAACCTAAATGTTTGAAAGGACTACGTACAACAGACGGGATAGTACACTAGAACCTAAATGTTTGATAGGACTACGTACACGAGACGGGATAGTGCACTAGTACCTAAATGTTTGAAAGGACTACGTACAACGGGCGGGATAGTACACTAGTACCTAAATGTTTGAAAGAACTACGTACAACAAACGGGATAACTAGTACCTAAATGTTTGAAAGGACAACATACAACATACTGAATGGTACACTAGTACCTAAATGTTTGAAAGGGGTACGTACAACATATGTAATAGTACACTAGTACCTACATGTTTGAAAGGACTACGTACAACAGACGGTATTGTACACTTAGTACCTAAATGTTTGAAAGGGGTACGTACAACATATGTAATAGTACATTAGTACCTACATGTTTGAAAGGACTACGTACAACAGACGGTATTGTACACTTAGTACCTAAATGTTTGAAAGGACAACATACAACAGACGGGATAGTACACGAGTACCTAAATATTTGAAAGGACTACGTACAACAGACGGGATAGTACATTAGTACCTAAATGATTGAAAGGACTACGTACAACAGACGGTATTGTACACTTAGTACCTAAATGTTTGAAAGGACTACGTACAATACAACTTTGGCCATATCGGCCCCCCAGTTTTAATGGAAAATGGAATATAACACTAAAACATTAGAATTGTGTTTGATTTATTTCAACCCATCATCTCGTCATAAACAACCGGTCCTGAACAATCCCATATAGGATCATTTCAAGCACAAATCCTTCAAAATTGACAAAAATAAGCATTTATGTTTTATAGTCGCCTCGTGGATATTATTCCGATAGAAAGATACAAACTACGCCCCATTCCGGAAGTATCCCTGGTTCTTGCACATGCCTGGTGCATAGTACCGGTACACGGGAACTCGGTTTATAGTTCCATCTGAAAGATTTAGTTAGTTTATAGTTCCATCTGAAAGATTTAGTTAAACTGAATATTACCTGTTACAATTATGGTGAGTTCGGAGATCGAACTCACGGTCACTAGATTTGCCGTCCAGCGTGTTAACCACGAGACAAATGAATAATTTATCCGCACAAATAGTTTTGTGATGATGAGGATGAAGAAGAATAAGAAGAACATGATGATGACGATGATGATGACGATGATGTTGACGACGACATGTCAGGCAACTGTCTAACTTGCTTACGGAAGGTCGTCAGTTTTACCCGGGTGCAGATTCGTGCTTGAAATACTGCACACCGATGATGACGATTTATTTATTATTTATATCTCACCCAGGTGCGATATCAGAGTACAAACGGATACGTAGTCAGTGGTTAACACGATGGAATCCAGGGATCGCAGGTTCGATCCACCGTCTGCCACTAAATTAATAAAATTAACAATCTTTCAGATGGGACTTTAAACCGAGGTCTCGTGTCGGTGCTTTACACCGTGTACGTATGTGGGTGAAGTTAGCAGTGAGCAGTGTACTGTTTATCTTTTTCCGTACATGCTTTTCTGGCAGTGAGCAGTGGGGAATGTACGAGTAGTGTTCAAGCAGTGGGTAGTGTAATCCAGCAGTGAGTGGCGTATTGTAATAGTGTATGATGTGCAAATGCCAAATATCTGGGAAAATAATATAAACAAAGATTATTATTTTCCATACTTACTTTTCTGGCAGTGAGTAGTCGGGGGGAAATGTACGACTGTACGAGCAGTGTATTCCAACAGTGGGAAGTGTAATCCAGCAGTGAGTGGTGTATTGTAGTAGTGAATGAAGTGCAAATGCAAATTGTCGACAAAAAATAATAAAAGGTTTTTTATCTATTTCCGTACTTGCTTATCTGGCAGTGAGCAGTGGGGAATGTACGAGTAGTGTATTCCAGCAGTGGGTAGTGTAATCCAGCAGTGAGCGGTGTATTCTAGTAGTGAATGAAGTGTAAATGCAAATTTTCGAAAAACATAATAAAAATAATAAAATGTTTTTTATCTTTTTCCGTACTTGCTTTTCTGGCAGTGAGCAGTGGGGAATGTACGAGTAGTAGTGAATGAAGTGTAAATGCAAATCAGGGCCTTGGCCATTTGCCGCGGTATACTCGGAACTACTGACTACGTAACTGCTGACACGATGGCGCCAAACACAAGTGATTCCCAATAGTATTTCTTCTTTGTGTATTTGTAATGTTGAAGTGGAGAAGTCATAGGATGAAGCAAAATGAGTTTTAAATTCAGGTACATAATAGTATATTTGTATTTTGGTTTTTAATCGCTAGTACCGCGATATACCCATAATGCATCCTAATTGCAGATAATTGGCAAGTATTGCCCTCACTGTGCTATAATGCACCTATAAATTTATACTGGCACGTATGGCCACCACAGTGATAGTTCACTAGATTTACAATGCACAAGTGTATTATGATCAACTTCCTGCGTCCTGAGGACCCTGTCCACTGACTGCGGACCCGATGCTGCCTCGCACCCGCGACCTGCTTACACGCTCCAGTTTACGGAAGCAACCAGCTAACGCCGGCAGACTCTCCCAGTCGGCAAGTGCCCCAGCTCTTCTAAGCTCTAGCCGAATCAGATACCCCTGAGCTATTCATCCCACGGCACCTGATTCAGGCGTGAAGGGACTACAACAATAACAAATATCATACCATCGTGCTACATGTACTAGAGACCCAAATCAGCCCGTATTATAAACTTGTATCATACTACTGTTGTACCACAAACAGGACAAGAGTTACCCTTATCCTTGTATAATATATACACACACGTCTATCTTTCCATATGGAATCGGTACACATGGTGATCTTCATGGTATAAATATACAACGACTCAGTATCAATCATGACCTCATATGGTCTAACTATACCACGACTCAGTACCAATCATGACCTCGTATGGTCTAACTATACACAGACTGAGAACCACTCATGACTTCATATGGTCCAACTATACACAGACTGAGAACCACTCATGACCTCATATGGTCCAACTATACACAGACCGAGAACCACTCATGACCTCATATGTGACCCTATTACTCCGCTCCTGCACTTTGAGAGCGTACATGATACCAATTTCAGACAACAGCATATAACAACTCTGTCATAATCATCATTATCTTTAGTATCATCACTCTGTCTAGAGTATACTCGCGATAGAGATTAAAAGCATGCGCAGCTGGAGAGGTGGATTTGTACATTTAAAAGTATGTCTATGTATAATTTTTAAAAACAGGTTAAAAACGAGTGTGCCATTTACAGGTTATGTATGCCAGCCATGACGGTCTTGAAGCCCTCTAGGGTGGACTGGTTCACGGCGTGTTGAGGCAATCGGTTCCAGATGGTGACGGTGGCAGGAAAGAAGCTGTGATGATAAGTAGACTTAGTACGTGAGATCTGTGTGTACTGTTGATTGTGATACCTGGAAGATCTAGATTGTCGGAGTGGTGGTTCAGGGTTGATGTCGACGAGCTCATGCTTGAATCTATATAGCACAGTGGCCCTGGCTACGTTTCGTCTGTGCTGTAGAGTGTTCCACTGGAGGTCTTTAAGCATGGTAGTGACGGAGCTTGTTCGCTGATAGTCATGTTTGACGAATCTGGCTGCTCTACGTTGTATCATCTCCAGCTTGTAGATTTGGGTCTCGGTGTAGGGGGACCAAACAGTTGAGGCGTACTCTACGATGGGTCGGACATATGTCTTGTAAGCTGTCGCTTTGGCATTAGGTGGGCTTGAACCGATGTTTCTGCGGATGAAGGACATTGTGGAATTTGCTTTCTTAGTGATGTTGTCAATGTGCGTTTTCCAGGAGAGATCGGGTGTGATGGATACTCCGAGTTATTTGGCTGCGCCAGTAGGTTTTAATGGTGTGTTGTGGATGTTGTAAGTAGAGATGACTGGTTTCCGTTTGTTAGTTACATGGATTACTTCGCATGTGTCAGTGTTAAATGCCATGTGCCACTCCCGCTCCCATTCTTGAAGGTGGTCAAGGTCATCTCGTAGCTGCCTGGCGTCTTCCTGGCATGTAATTTTGTTGTACATCAGACAGTCGTCGGCGAAGAGGCGGACAGTTGACTTGACTCTAGATGGTAGATCGTTGATGTACGTAAGAAAGAGGAGGGGCCCAAGGACGCTGCCCTGTGGGACACCAGACCTGACAGGGGAGATGTCGGAGTTGACACCATCGAGAACTACTTGTTGTGTGCGACATTGTAGTAAATCTGTTATTCAGATGTGGATACTGCCCCTAACTCCGTAGTGGTCGAGCTTCTGTAGCAGACGGCTGTGGTTAACTTATCAAAGGCTTTACGGAAGTCCAGAAGGATGGCCTCAATCTGCTGGTTAAAGTTTAGGCTAAGTCTAACCCTAACCCTAACCCTAGCTAAGTCATTAAGAGTATAAGTTGAGTGTCACATGATCGTTTTTTCGAAATCCATGCTGGTAGTCATTACACTACCCACTGCTGGAATACACTACTCGTACATTCCCCACTGCTCACTGACAGAAAAGTAAGTACGGAAATAGATATAAAAAAAAAATCGAACATTTGCATTTACACTTCATTCACTACTACAATACACCACTCACTGCTGGATTACACTACCCACTGCAGTACTGGCCAGCAGCACTACAGAACTGGAATGAGCCGCTCATCGCTAAATCACAGCGCTCATCGCTGGAGTAAAGTATATGTGCCTGTTTCCGGTTACCCAACCTACCCGTAAACAATTTTCGACAAAAGAAATCGAAATTATTTTTATTAAAAATAATTTTAAAAAATAATTTTTATTATTATCCCCCCCCCCGAAATTTGGCATTTGTACATCATTCATTACTACAATTCATCACTCACTGCTGGATTACACTACCCACTGCTGGAATACACTACTCGTACATTCTCCACTGCTCACTGCCAGAAAAGCAAGTACGAAAAAAGATAAAAAAATATATTATTTTTATTATTTTCCCCGAAAGTTGGCATTTGCACGTCATACACTACTAGAATACACCACTCACTGCTGGATTACACTACCCACTGCTGAAATACACTACTCGTACATTCCCCACTGCTCACTGCCAGAAAAGCAAGTACGAAAAAAGATAAAAAAACCGAAAGTTGGCATTTGCACATCATACACTGCTAGAATACACCACTCACTGCTGGATTACACTACCCACTGCTGAAATACACTACTCGTATATTCCAAACTGCTCACTGCCAGCAGTACAGCACTACAGAACTGGAATGAGCCGCTCATCGCTAAATCACCGGCTCATCGCTGAAGTAAAGTATATTTGCCTGTTCCGGTTACCCAACCTACCCGTAAACAATTTTCGAAAAATAAAATCGAAATTCTCTTTAATAAAAATAATTTTTTGTAATTATTTTTATTATTCCTCCCCCCCCCCCCCCCGAAATTTGGCATTTGTACATCATTCACTACTACAATTCACCACTCACTGCTGGGTTACACTACCCACTGCTGGAATACACTACTCGTACATTCCCCCACTGCTCACTGCCAGAAAAGCAAGTACTGAAAAAGATAACAAAAAAATATTATTTTTATTATTTCTTTTCGAAAATATGCATTTAAACTTCACTCACTAATACAATACACCACTCACTGCTGGATTACACTACCCACTGCTGGATTACACTACCCACTGCTGGATTACACTACCCACTGCTGGAATACACGTATATTCCTCACTGTCAGAAAAAGCAAGTACTGGAAAAAATAAATATATTTTTTTATTATTATTTTCGAAATTTGGCATATACACATTATTCACTACTAGAATACATAACTCACTGCTGGATTACACTACTCACTGCTCACTGCTAGCAGTACAACAGTACACTGCTCACTGCCAGCAGTACATCAGTACACTGGCAGTAAAAAAATAAAAACTTTTTATTATTATTTTTATTTATTATTTTTCGAAATTTGGCATATACATATCATTCACTAGTAGAATACATAACTCACTGCTGGATTACACTACTCACTGCTCACTGCTAGCAGTACAGCAGTACACTGCTCACTGCCAGCAGTACAGCAGTACACTGGCAGTACACTGCTAACTTCACCCACATCGTGTACGTAAACGAACCAGAGGTATTCTGATACTAGGAAAATACTACATATATAAATGTAAATTAAATAAAAGTGCCCCGTCTTTACTAATTTTATAAATTATCTGAAAGAGAGAAAAGAAAACAGACAAATATGTATTCATAGCAAAACATGGGACCAGTTTATATCTTGATACGTTGACGGCAGTAAAATATATGAAATATTATGACAATGATTATGTGTGGAGTGGCTATAATTGTCTTCTATTTTCACTTCTCTCTAATTATCCTCCTCTATTCTGCTGTATATAAACTGTGATCTAAATTTATCTCTTGTATTGATGTGCTATCTTCTATATTCTAATCTGTTCCTCATCCTCCTATGTTTACATAAACAGATATATCTCTATAATGTTAGAACTCTGTAGCTGTGCTTCAAGAGTATATCAATTGTTAAACTGTAATAAGGTGATATATCTCTATAATGTTAGAACTCTGTAGCTATGCTTCAAGAGTATATCAATTGTTAAACTGTAATAAGGTGATATATCTCTATAATGTTAGAACTCTGTAGCTGTGCTTCAAGAGTATATCAATTGTTAAACTGTAATAAGGTGATATATCTCTATAATGTTAGAACTCTGTAGCTGTGTTTCTAGAGTATATCAATTGTTAAACTGTAATAAGGTGATATATCTCTATAATGTTAGAACTCTGTAGCTGTGCTTCAAGAGTATATCAATTGTTAAACTGTAATAAGGTGATATATCTCTATAATGTTAGAACTCTGTAGCTGTGCTTCAAGAGTATATCAATTGTTAAACTGTAATAAGGTGATATATCTCTATAATGTTAGAACTATGTAGCTGTGTTTCTAGAGTATATCAATTGTTAAACTGTACTAAGGTGATATATCTCTATAATGTTAGAACTCTGTAGCTGTGCTTCAAGAGTATATCAATTGTTAAACTGTAATAAGGTGATATATCTCTATACTGTTAGAACTCTGTAGCTGTGCTTCACGAGTATATCAAATGTTAAACTGCAATAAGGTGATATATCTCTATAATGTTAGAACTCTGTAGCTGTGCTTCAAGAGTATATCAAATGTTAAACTGCAATAAGGTGATATATCTCTATAATGTTAGAACTCTGTAGCTGTGCTTCACGAGTATATCAAGTGTTAAACTGTAATAAGGTGATATATCTCTATAATGTTAGAACTCTGTAGCTGTGCTTCAAGAGTATATCAATTGTTAAACTGTAATAAGGTGATATATCTCTATAATGTTAGAACTCTGTAGCTGTGCTTCAAGAGTATATCCATTGTTAAACTGTAATAAGGTGATATATCTCTATAATGTTAGAACTCTGTAGCTGTGCTTCAAGAGTATATCAATTGTTAAACTGTAATAAGGTGATATATCTCTATAATGTTAGAACTCTGTAGCTGTGCTTCAAGAGTATATCAATTGTTAAACTGTAATAAGGTGATATATCTCTATAATGTTAGAACTCTGTAGCTGTGCTTCAAGAGTATATCCATTGTTAAACTGTAATAAGGTGATATATCTCTATAATGTTAGAACTCTGTAGCTGTGCTTCAAGAGTATATCAATTGTTAAACTGTAATAAGGTGATATATCTCTATAATGTTAGAACTCTGTAGCTGTGCTTCAAGAGTATATCAATTGTTAAACTGTAATAAGGTGACATTGTATTTATGTTTCTGTGTAGGTAAATATGAAAAAACAAATCAACGGGTTTCACCAACTCAAAAATGAAAAAAAAAGAACAAGAGGAGATTCTGGAATGGGTAGGATTAAAACGTAAGCAGAGCTTATATCATTTCTCTCCTCACAACTCGACTTGTGTCACTAACCAACCGTGCAGCCACTATAACTAGAAATCATAATTCAACAAATTTAGCGTCCAGTGGTAACACGCTGGACTGGTAATCCAGGGATCGCAGGTTCGATCCCCCGTCTGACCCTAATAAAATTAACAGTCTTTCAGATGGGACGTTAAACCGAGGTCTCGTGTCGGTGCTTTACACCGTGCACGTAAAAGAACCAGAGGAGACTCTGGAATGGGTCTCTATCTGTATCATTGCACTATCCTCCAAAATCTAAACTGACTAATCTCTTCAGGAGGCGTCGCTCATATGGGTAACCGGTAGCGACGATAAATAAACGTAAAACACACACACATTTAGCTACACAGCTACTTTCATGAAAATGCTACACCATAGTTCGAGATAAAACATTAAGACGTGACACGCCTACACGTTGGATCACACCTCATATAAACTAGAAACACACACAAACATCGAAACAGGACGATATTTAAATATAGATAGAAACAATAGGAAATGTATATATTGTAATACGAACCAAGAAGAAACAATGTGCCATTCTGGTGTTATCTCCTTGAACTAAAAAGTATTTGTTAATAGAATAAAGTCTTCCGGTCAGGATCACAAGGGCATATCAGTGATATTGTCGTTTTCACCTAGTTTCTCGTCGATGTTTCTGCATGCAGGTTTCATTTCCGTTGGTTGCCCTTAAATAGTAAACATTACTTACTATATGACTATAGGGCAAACAAATTGTATCTTGTGCCTGTGGTATACATGTCAAAGTGGTTAATTCCGACGATCAGAACGACAAGAAATAACTCAAATACAAATAGTATTTCGATTCTAATATGACCAAACTATCTAAAAAGCGCAATAATTGTTGGCGTTATTTTCTTTCGTAAATGAAATCACAAAAATACTAGTACAATGACGTCACATTTGACGTCACGCGCCAATTGCAGATTTAAACTAATATGACCAAACTATCTAAAAAGCGCAATAATTGTTGGCGTTATTTTCTTTCGTAAATGAAATCACAAAACTACTAGTACAATGACGTCACATTTGACGTCACGCGCCAATTGCAGATTTAAACAAAGTAAATTGCTTCTTTGCGTATGTATACACTCTACCAAATGCCATGTTAGAATCAAAAGTTTAATTATGCACATTCTACGAAATAGAACCCACAATGAAATGGCAAACATACTTGAAGGGTAGTAACTCCTAGGGACTCACGTGTTGTGCCGGAAGTAATGTGTGTAGAACAGCGATCAATGACGTCATCGATAAAATATGGCTACCTATAATTTGTATTTTATCAAAGATGTCCATAGCCCAAAGTTGTCCTGATATTGATATAGCATGAACTCTCCACTAAATAAAGGGAAGAAACATTGGTGACATGTCAATTACATTTTGTATTATCTTGTGTCTTATCAGGTTTATGACCATTTAGCCACACATATATATACATCTATATACATGTAGCACTGACTTCCCATTTAACGGCGAGAACGGAGTAAGTATGGATATAAACAGCATGTTTGTTTTATTGTATGCCTGTCTGTTGTTGACATTGTGCGTGGAATGTACGACGGGAGCTGGCTCAGACAAACGGCTCATACTGGAGATGGACTTCGAACAGGAACTACTTAATCTGAAGAATGAGATCAGCGGTCTTAAAGCCAAGCTCAGTCATAATGAGGCATATATATCAACTATACAGAAGCAGTTAGGTACTGTACATTACTTACTATACTTTACCTACATTATATGATTGTATACCAATATATGTTAGCTGGATTACGATACATTGTCCTACATAGTTATCTTAATCTAGACTCCACCCCACCGCCTGAGAGAGATAAGAGGCAATATGGATTGAAATGCATTGCATAAGGTGACAACCCCCAGTCGCGTTGCGGACACCGTATTTATTGTACCATGGCGGTAAAAGATGTCCGTTTCCTAAGTTTACACTCTTATTTCTATTATTTAAGAAAGGTCATACTTGTAGTGTGAATGTTTTATGTTTTTAACGGTTGGTACCGCCAATGTGAACTGCCCGTAGAAAATGAAAAGCGTTCTTAATGCCAAAGTCTCTAACCCAAATCTGGGTGGCTCTAGTTACCACCCCGAAGTTCGTCCATATAAGGAATGTAATAATAACGTTCGCGTGTTGGACTACAAGTCAGCAAATGTGCGGATTCGAAACATAAATATGCTTAAACCAACCAATGAGAGACATCTCTAATTTTCTATTACCTCCCTTGGTAACTAAGGTCTGATTTATTGTTTTTACTGTTGCTCCCTAACACGATGTTACGGTATGATAAATATGATTTAATTAAAATCGTTTCAATTAACTGATAACATTGTTTTACAAATAAGGACCCATTGGTGTAGGAGAACTGTCGAGATATAGTAATTTAATACTCATATGAAGCGATAGTGGATTCAAATTGCTAGCCTGTTGTGCAAAGAAACAACGTTAAAAACAGAGGAAACACTCGACATGACATATCTACTTTTAGGGAGTATTCAGGGGCAGTAACTGACATATGTCCATATTTACTTTGCACTTATATGAAACGTATTAGCGGAAACTACCGAATGTTTAAGAATCCGGAAATGTCCAATGTGCTGAAATACAATTGTATTACGACTAAGATGTAGCAACATGTAATATTCCATATTAAAACGTCATAACCTGTTAATTAATTAAAGCTACATGATGTGCGCACATGTAAGTATCTTCTCATATATATCGTAACTTAGAAAACATTTTTAAACGGCAGCGCAATCTTAACAAGGTGAGTAGTTTGTTTCAATCTGTTGGTACACAACAAACCAACCACTCTCAAAGCGCTGATTCCATTTATCCGATGTTGTTCTCACATTTTACATATTGACGTATGAACCAAGCACCATATAGGCACAATGGAGGGAATTGAGTAAGCTAGTATAAAAATAACCACATAATAAATAATGAAATGTTTAATTAGATTAAAGCTACAAAAATCCTGTTCTAAAATTGCTGTCACAATTTCTCAGAAGTTATCATATAATTTTACTCGCTATAAAACAAGTATTACCCAAATGTCTCAGTAATCAAATGAAATCAAAGAACATGTTTAATGTAGCTCTATTGGACAATAATAAGTTTTTATGAATATCCTAGTCTTTTTAGAACAATATTCACCCGAATTTGGCCGGAAATTGTTCGACTTTTTCCGCAGCCAATCGCAGTATTGTCACGTGATCTAAAAAATAGCGCTTCATGGGCTTCATAAAAATTGGCATTTTTTGTATTTTAGTAAATCACATTAGCGAAGAGCATGTGTTTTACGTTTATTTATCGTTGATACCGGTTGCCCATATGAGAGACGCATCCTGAAGATATTAGTCATATTAGATTGTGGATGGTAGTGCAATGATACAGACAAAGAGTCTCCTCTGGTTCTTTTACGTGCAAGGTATAAACAACCGACACGGAGACCTCGATTTTATATTCCATCCAAGAGACTGTTAATATTGTTAGGGTCAGACGGGGGATCGTTCGCAGTCCAACATGTTAACAACCGGTCTGTAGCGAAGAACTGAATATGCGTAAATCATTTTAGCATGTCTTATTCATATTGCAAGTATAACGCTGGACGCTCGCTTACAGTCCAACATCACTTTCTGAACATGGATATAATCTTTAACATTTCAGGTTCAACGTACACAAGATGGGGTCGAACAACATGTCCGGTGAATGGCACAGGTCTTGTGTATTCGGGTACGTCTTTATATATAATATAATAATCAGTCAAACCTGTCAAATGTATAATAAAACAACTTATTGCATACGTTACTATAAATAGTAACAAATTTAATGGTAGAAAAGCAAAATATGTGGTCGACGGGGGCAATATATTTCGATTTTCGGCTCTGCCGTGCCAATATCGGAGATTGGTCTGCGCGTGCCGGGCCAATATTCGATATTGGACCGCCACGCGCCAAGAACGAATCACGAGCACGTGTCACAGGTAGCAACAACATAGTAACTACATTGTGTAAACATGGCCGCCTGGGGCCATTAAGGTATGCAATAAAGAAGTTATTAAACGGCTGCGGTGGGCCATTTGTGGATATTGGCGTACCTATCCGCTAACGGCCCTCGGGCCAATATCTCCATAGGGTGCGCCAATATCCACAAATGGCCCACCTCCGCGGTTTAATAACCTCTAAATATTGGGAATCAGGAAACTGGCTGCTTAATAAAAAATGGCTGCTTAATAGAGGTGACCACTAACACATGCCTGACTGTACCATTTTTTCAAAGTCACTTATCTAAAATATAATATGTCACTTACCAGCCAACAAGTCTCATCAGTCAGTTGGTTCGTCCAACAAGTCATGTCCCCTCCCATGCTAGCCCTCTAACCACACATATTCCGCATGCCAGCTAGATAGTTTCCTCAATTGAAAGAATTCGACACAACCTCAGGATAATGACCTGACCACGTTAATGACCTAACCACTCGGCCACGGAGGCCACATTGTTCATCAAGATAAATGCTATAAATGTCCTTCATTCAGCATAGTGCATTCATTGGACAACCGGTAGCGACGATAAATAAACGTAAAAACACATAATACATTCATTCATACACATCTTCCCTTCAGGCTACATGGCGGGTACGTACCACGACAGCAGTATAGGCACTCCAGCAGCGGGAGCTAACTACCTGTGCCTCTCTAGCAACCCCACATGGGACCACTACTCCGAAAATGTTAATAATAAAATTCGCATAACTGGTGTAGAGTACGAATTTTATGCCCATTCTGGTCCTGGTCAAGTTCATGACATCACTGCATACTTTGGATCCGATATCTATAATAGCGCTGCTCCGTGTTCAGTCTGCCGATCTCAGAGAAGTACCAACGTCATGATACCTGGTCAGACTGACTGCTTCCACGGATGGACAAAGGAATATAGCGGATACCTCGTCGGAGCTTATCAAAGTTATGATGATGCAACGGAATATGTCTGCTTGGACCGTCGACCAGAGACTGTCGTCAACAGTGGGAACAATTACAACGACAATATGCTATACTTTGTCGAGGCAGAATGTGGGAAGAGTCTGGAATGTCCGCCATACCACCACAATAGAGAATTGACATGTGTTGTTTGTTCAATGTAAATGTATCCACAATATATATTATATATGGTTTGCTATGTTCCAAACAGGCACTTATGGTATGTCCATATTATAGAACTGGCAATATTTATATGTTGCTCAAATGTGTCACACGATTTCTTAAGACTTACGATTACTTAAAATGTGTGGACGTTTTGTTAACCAGCACCTTATGCTTAATGGTTTTTATATGTAATTAAAATAATACATACTTAAACTAACTCAGCATGAATTATATTGTGTCGACTAACACTTTTATCATTAATATGAAATTCCTAATAAGGTAAAATTGTCATATCTGACCAGATCTTAATTTCATCGGCAATGTCAAGTGTCATATAGCGACATGCGACACCCTAACACGTAGCACACATAACATGCGACACCGATCAGTACTACATGTTTGTAGTTATATTAATATACAATACATGTACATTCTATAGCGATCTTCTCTACACAGTTTATAAATGTCCAGAATATATCAACCCCGCCTCTCTATTTAGCAGTTCAAGTAATCTCCCAGTACACAATAAAAGAAATTATTGCATCATTACCGCCCATGCCGATTCTCTGACGTAGGCCGTTACATATGCTAATGTAAGTTCCGATATTAACTTACTGAACATACATACTTTCCCCGTGTGTCCATACCGTTGTGATACCCAGTATTATAAAATCCAACACAACTATGTCTCGGTATCAACACATTTAAACACCTCCGATGGCAGGCCCATCGCTACAATTCCAGACCAAATACGAGCACCATGTATCGCAATCGACAATCGCCATTTTAATGTCACTCATTAGGTTAGTGCATGTCTGGCATTTAGATGCCGCATTCGAGTGATATACAACCGTCAGCATACCCTACCAACGCAGCAAATCCCTAATAAACAGGGGATACCTCTCTGTGTTATATTATAAATACGCCAGACTGACTGAAGCATCATTGCACATTACATATTCATGTGGCCGTTCTCCAGAATGCTTGCGTACGAGGTGTTTCAAGCTGCCAGATTGACTAAATGCCTTATTATATATTACACATTCATGTGGCTGTTCTCCGGAATGCTTGCGTATGGTGTGTATCAAGCTGCCAGTCTGACAGAACCTCATTACATGTTACACATTCATGTGGCCGTTCTCTGGAATGCTTGCGTATGAGGTGTTTCAAGCTGACAGTCTGACAGCCTCATTACATATTACACATTCATGTGGTCGTTCTCCAGAATGCTTGCGTATGAGGAGTTTCAAGCTGCCAATCTGACTGACTGAAAGCCTCATTACATAGTTTACATTCATTTGGCCGCTCTACAGTATGTTTGAGCATGTGCAGCTTTAAATTCCAAGTCTGACTGAGGGCTTCATTACATATTACATATTCATGTTGCCGTTCTGTGGAAAGCTTGCGTATGAGATGTTTCAAGCTGCCAGTCTGACTGAGAGCCTCATTACATATTACATATTCATGTGGCCGTTCTCCGGAATGCTTGCGTATGAGGTGTTTCAGGCTGCCAGACTGACTGAATGACGTATTACATATTTCACACACATATGTCCGCTCTCCAGTATGTTTGAGCATGTGCAACTTTACATTGCCAGACCGACTGAGAGCCTATTACATATTACACATGCATGTGGTCTTTCTCCGGAATGCTTGCGTATGAGGTGTTTCAAACTGCCAGTCTGACTGACTGAAAGCCTCATTACATATTTTATATTCATATAGCCGCTCTACAGTATGCTTGAGCATGTGCAGCTTTACATTGCCAAACTGACGGAATGCCTTAATAGTTCATACATATTTCACACCCATAAGGCCACTCTCCAGTATGTTTGAGCATGTGTAGCTTTAAATTGCCAGACTGACTGAATGTCTTATTACATATTTCACACCCATATGGCCACTCTCCAGTATGTTTGAGCATATGCAGCTTTAAACTGCCAGATTGACTGAATGACTTATTACATAGTTCACACCCATATGTCCGCTCTCCAGTATGCTTGAGCATATGCAGCTTTACATTGCCAAACTGACGGAAAGCCTTGTTACATATTTCACACCCATTTGTCCGCTCCCCAGTATGCTTGAGCATGTGCAGCTTTAAACTGCCAGACCGACTGAATGCCTTATTACATAGTTCACACCCAAATGGCCACTCTCCAGTATGTTTGAGCATGTGCAGCTTTAAATTGCCGAACTGACTGAATGTCTTATTACATATTTCACACCCGTATGTCCATTCTCCAGTATGTTTGAGCATGTGTAGCTTTAGATTGCTAGACTGACTGAATGCCTTATTACACATGTCACACCAATATGTCCGCTCTCCAGTATGCTTGAGCATGTGCAGCTTTACATTGCCAAACTGACGGAATGCCTTGTTATATATTTCACACCCATTTGTCCGCTCTCCAGTATGTTTGAGCATGTGCAGCTTTACATTGCCAGATCGACTGAATGCCTTATTACATATTTCACACCCATATGGCCGCTCTCCAGTATGCTTGAGCATGTGAAGCTTTAATCTGCCAGACTGACTGAATGCTTTATTACATATTTCACACCCATATGGCCACTCTCCAGTATGTTTGAGCATGTGTATCTTTAGATTGCTAGACTGACTGAATGCCTTATTACACATGTCACACCCATATGTCCGCTCTCCAGTATGCTTGAGCATGTGCAGTTTTAAATTACCAGACCGACTGAGAGCCTCATTACATATTACACATTCATGTGGCCGTTCTCCGGAATGCATGCGTATGAGGTGTTTCAAGCTGTCAGACCGACTGAGTTGCCTCATTACATATTACACATTCATATGGCCGTTCTCCAGTATGTTTGAGCATGTGCAGCTTTAAACTGCCGTACTAACTGAATGAATTATTACATATTTCACACCCGTGTAGCATTTCGCCACTATGTATGCGCATGTTGTCCTTTAAAGGCCTAGAACAACTGAAATACTTCCTACATATTTCACACACATGTGGCCGTTCTCTGGAATGAATTGTCATGTCCTGCTTTATACTCTCAGACATTCTGAGAATCCTTAGTTATATAAATATGTTAATAAATGCATTATCTGCACTATGTACATATGAATTAACAGTATGTCCGTTCTTATTGTATAATACCCTTATTCTAACATGAGTTCACAACTTGGAATAGAACAAGCGTAAAAGAGGAATTGATTAAACCAACGAACCGATGATAGTTCCCTTTTCCGTTCTTAGAGTTAATATTAAATTGATAGGTGATTAGCAAGAATCGGTTCATGGCGCAAATAATTAAACAAATGAACTCATCTCAATATACGTATCTGTCAACATCATGGTTCGCCTCCTGTACGTAAACAACATACCAAACACTCCTGTACGTAAACAACATATCAAACAATTACAAGTCGCACATGCATGGTTCAATGATAGTATGTATTGACATTCCAACCGCTTATTATATTAAATCATAAGGCAAAAAACTGGTACATGCCAAAATAAATCAGGGGAATTTTTATTTTTTTTATTTTTGTTTATACCATACTAGACACAGAAAAATGTCTTACTATCAAACATGTATATTCAATCAATAGTTTATTGCTTGTATACTTATTTCGTGCATGTTGCAGTACCGCTATATACAGACATATATTGTTTTGTTTTCTATATAAAGTTTATTCAAGTGTACAGGATTATTAAACAAGCACAACTGTTGTATGAAAATCTCTCCTTATTTGCTGGACACTGCCACAAGACACCCGGAAATAAAACCGTAAACGCAGATTAATTGTTGTTTCTCTTTCATTTAATTTTCAAAACCTTTCATGTTCTGTACGCTTAAGTATTACATATTTACATAAATATTATGAATTAAGTTTAGTAATGTTATATGTAAGTACATATATGTTATCATTCTAAAACATTACATTTTCCCTAAATAAAAAACATTGATTTATGAAATTGTAAACTATTATGCCATGAAATGTTTGTGTATGTGTATATTATTTAGAAAGGAGAGGACAATCATAAGCTATACAGCTTTCTGTCCAATTCCTTATATCAGTTGTTGTAAATAATCATGTATTGACAGAAAATAAATATGTTTAAACTAACTATTCGGATCACCTCATATCTTATAATTGTGCAAATGTTTATCCGACATGTTCACACCTCATAAATATGACAGAGAGAAGATTAAAAATCAGAATGGGCAGAGAATGTGAACTTCACAATATACAATATATAGTTTATTCATTTAGACGTATACATATAGTACATAGTCATAATTATATACATATTATACATACTATTTACACGTGATCAATGTCATACAAGCTAATTATACATGTATTGAGTAGAAATTTTAGAATATAATTAGAATAGATATATATTTGTTTTTAGAGAGGATAAACTTTAATATTACAAATTACTTATTTAGTATGTATGCAAATATACATGTGCATGTCTACTTGTTTATTCTGGGAAACAAGGTAAGTATATTGAATGTTGCTTACCGCTTATTCTACGTACAACTATATACAACTTGATCAACAACAATATTATACTGTATTTAATAACCTATTATAGAGGTTAATGCACTATGATATTTAATATCGAAGTTCTTATAGCAACAGCTTGTTTGTAGTATAATGCTAAGTTCAATAATATAGTTCTATTGTTTGATTGTAACAATTCAATACACTTTGCCATATTTGGTCTTACAAAGTAGTATTTTTTAATAAATTTGATTCGCAAATGCATATAGCATTTACAAACAAGTAAAAAATGATATTCATCTTCCAAATCTCTCGATTTACAGCATGAGCAAAACCGTTCGGTTTGTGGTATTTTAGTTTGGCCATATCTACCTGTATGAATTCTTAATGAATGAGCTGAAATTCTTAACCTAGTTATTAAGTATCGTAAATTATATGGAATATTATCGAGATAGGTTTCGTATTCAAAACGCAATTTACAACTATTATACAATACAAGCACACCACTTGTGTCTTTACTACCAAACCACCCTTGTATAAAGCAATCAATAATCCGTTGCTTAAACAAACATATAAAAGTATTAACATTTACATAGTATGGATCTTCCCAAATAGTTGCAAAGCCATAATTACATAGCATCTCTTTAAGTTGTGATACCCAGTTCTTAGCACCCTTATTCATATCACTTACAGATTGATTATATACTCTACTAAGGATGATATTATCTGTATTTAATAATTTGAACCAGTATTTAATAATGCGAATATAACGGGAAATATAAAGGGGATATCTACCTAGCTCCCCGTAAACTCCTGTAGAACATGAAGTGACCCTTACATTTAAAATACGTTTACAAAATTTCAATTGAATTCTTTCCAACTCTTTAGATTTGGTGAACCCCCAAATTTCAGATGAGTAGTTCAAAATAGAGCCAACAAAGGCATCAAAAAGCTGACAAAGTAGTTTCGGTTTAAGGTTTATCTTGGTACAGTTAACTAAAAGAATATTTAAAGATTTTAAGGCCTTCCCAGATAAATATTGTTGGTTCAGAGTAAAGTTACCAGTATAATTAAAAACAGTACCCAAATAGTTAAAATCATTCACGATGTCGATGATGATCCCATTATATGTCCATGATTCATTTGCAAGTAGGCCACCCCTTTTACGAAAAACCATTATCTTAGTTTTTATTGTATTAACTTTTAAGCCCCATAACTCGCAGTACTCATGTAACTTATTTAGGCTAGTTTGTAGTTCATGTGGTGATTTACCAAATATAACCATATCGTCTGCGAATAGCAGTAACATTAATACAATATCATCTATTAACAATCCTGTATTAGTGTTATCTTGTAAAAATAGTTCCAGATCTTCCACAAATAGAGAAAATAAAAGTGGAGACATTATCTCCCCTTGTCGTAAGCCAACTGCATATTCAAAATAATCGGTATAACTGTTACAACTTCTAACACAAGACTTTACTTTTTGGTACATGTCTCTAATAATCCTTAACAGCTTTCCTTGTATACCACATTTATATAATTTCATCCACAGGGCATTTCTATAAATAGTATCAAAACATTTACATAAATCAATGTGTATGCACAATACAGTCTTTTGTTATTAAACAAGTAGTTTTGAACAATATTGGTTAAAATAAACAACGCATCAACCGTTGAACGCCCTTTTCTGAACCCAAACTGTGCATCTGATATTACATTATTTGTTTCACAAAATTTAACAATTCTTTTATTTAAAACTGAAGTAAACAATTTAGATAAGCAGCTCACTAATGTTATTCCCCTGTAGTTATTTACATTGTTTGTATCACCCTTTTTATGCAACGGGATAATAACACATTCTGTCCATTTATCTGGAAAATAGCCTGAGTCCAAAATAGCATTAAAAATATCACATATATGACCTGATAGAATATCGATACCTGTAATCAAATATTCATTCATAATAAAATCATTACCCATGGCTTTACCTGTTTTTAAACCCTTGACAGCAGATACAATTTCACAAAGCATTCTCAATGCATAGCTGACGTATAAATAAATGTATACTTATTATAATGTTTAATTTGTAGGTATTTTTGTCAATTAGTTGACATCAGTACAAATTACTTTATAACAAATACTATCACCATGTGTACATTCTACTACCTAACACTTTAGTCCCCGTGATAATTTACTCCACATGCATCCTTTGAACGCATACCAGCTAATTAATTAATTAGTTCGAGCCCCGCTGGAACAGTTACGATTGTGCCCATAAGCAAGGCATTTAAATTCCACGTTGCCTCTTCTCTCTCCCTCGTGGCGATGGATTCCATCAGGAATGAGGTCTCGAGAGTGATTAATATAAAATGAAATAACTTGTTTCGCAATTGAGCTAAAATAAATTTGTATAAAACGTAACGCTGCGTGCTGATCAGGATCTATGATGTTTGCTACATTGCCAAGTGTCTTAGCAAGATCATCTGAATAGCAAACAGCATAGAGCCTGATCAGACGGAACATTCCGTGGCAGTTGATCTGGCTCTATGTTCTTTGCAAATACTGTTTGAACGGTATCCAGAATGAAATGAGTTAATTAGAATGGCTGTCCAATTATCGCAGTGGTTAGCTAGCTCGCGTCCCAACAATACAACCCAGGTTTGATCCTCGGACAAGGCAGCATGTGCGATGGTAATGTGGTCACTAGATCACACAGGTGGGTTTTCTCCGGGTACTCTGGTTTCCTCTAACCACACATATGCTGTCGTCTGCGATATTCCTATAGCATGATCACGTCAGTAGATAAGTGAAAAGATAGTGATGACAGGTCATTTTATATCTTGCGTCTTATCATGCCTATGACTAGGTTGGCCTATATACTGTATACATGTAGCACTGACTTCCAATTTAGCGGCGAAAATTGGTGGAATATACAATCATACAATCATGTTTGCTTTATTGTATGCCTGTCTGTTGTTGACATGGTGCCTGGAATATACGCTGAAGCTGGCTCAGGCAAACGGCTCGTACTGGAGATGGACTTCGAACAGGACATTATTAATCTGAAAAATGTGATCAACGGTCTTAAGGCCCAGATCAGCCATAGCGAGGCTGTACAGAAACAATATGGTATGTGACCACATTTACTTTACTCGAAGCCACATTTCACATATAGTCCGCCCGCCCGCCCACACCCACATTTCACATATAGTCCGCCCGCCCACACCCACATTTCACATATAGTCCGCCCGCCCACACCCACATTTCACATATAGTCAGCCCGCCCGCCCACACCCACATTTCACATATAGTCCGCCCGCCCGCCCACACCCACATTTCATATATAGTCCGCCCGCCCACACCCACATTTCACATATTGTCCGCCCGCCCGCCCGCCCACACCCACATTTCACCATATAGTCCGCCCGCCCACACCCACATTTCACATATATTACGCCCGCCCACACCCACATTTCCATATAGTCCGCCGCCCACACCCACATTTCACATATAGTCCCCCCGCCCACACCCACATTTCACATATAGTCCGCCCGCCCACACCCACATTTCACATATAATCCGCCCGCCCACACCCACATTTCACATATAGTCCGCCCACACTCACATTTCACATATAGTCCGCCCACACCCACATATAGTCCGCCCACACCCACATTTCACATATAGTCCGCCCACACCCACATTTCACATATAGTCCGCCCACACCCACATATAGTCCCCCCACACCCACTTCAAATAGTCCACCCACATTTCACATATAGTCCGCCCAAACCACATTCCTCATATAGTCCGCCCACACCCACATTTCTCATATAGTCCATCCAAACCACATTTCTCATATAGTCCGCCCAAACCACATTCCTCATATAGTCCACCCAAACCACATTTCTCATATAGTCCACCCAAGCCACATTTCTCATATAGTCCACCCAAGCCACATTTCTCATATAGTCCACCCAAGCCACATTTCTCATGGACTCCACCCAAACCACATTTCTCATATAGTCCACCCAACCACATTTCTCATGGACTCCACCCAAACCACATTTCTCATATAGTCCACCCAAACCACATTTCTCATGGACTCCACCCAACCACATTTCTCATATAGTCCACCCAAACCACATTTCTCATATAGTCCACCCAAACCACATTTCTCATATAGTCCACCTAAACCACATTTCACATATAGTCCACCCAAACCACATTTCTCATATAGTCCACACAAACCACATTTCTCATATAGTCCACCCAAACCACATTTAAACCACATTTCTCATATAGTCCACCCAAACCACATTTCTCATATAGTCCACCCAAACCACATTTCTCATATAGTCCACCCAAACCACATTTAAACCACATTTCTCATATAGTCCACCCAAACCACATTTCTCATATAGTCCACCCAAGCCACATTTCTCATGGACTCCACCCAAACCACATTTCTCATATAGTCCACCCAAGCCACATTTCTCATGGACTCCACCCAAGCCACATTTCTCATGGACTCCACCCAAACCACATGTCGCATATAATCCACCCAAAACCACATGTCTCATGGACTCCACCACCCCTACCTCCAATGAAGGAGAGAGATTAGTCAATGTGGAGTGCCTAAGGAGGCCACGACCGTGATTCTGACGGGGTTCGAGCTCACAACCCATCGGTTAAAAGGCTGACAGCGATCCATTCTACCCTGGCAGCTATAAGATGTCCTTCTCATAATATAGACTTAATATTGAAGTCGAGTTTGCGTTTCAAAAACTCATTTTTTAATCCAATTCGACCCGCGCTTAGTAAATCACAGAAGCGAAGAACTGGACGTGCGAAATCATTTTAGCATTACAATGTCTTACTCAAATTTCAAATATGAAAAACGGGACACTCGCATACAATGCAATCTTTCCGTTCTGAACTGGAATATATTCATTCACCTTTCAGGTTCTGTGTACACGAGATGGGGTCGAACAACATGTGGGGCGAATGGGACAAATCTTGTTTATTCGGGTACGTCTTTATATATAATGCATATACCATTGTTTTCAAAATCATGTATCTAAGAGTATGTCCACTACCAACCAGCCAGCCAGACAACCTATCGCATCAGCTGGTTGGTTCGTACAACCAGAGAGGTCCACTCACCAGCAAACACTCTAACTGGATAGTTTCCTCGCTTGAAAGAATGCGAGAACCCCATAGGGTGATGATGAGGATTTCGTTTATTTACTCTCGCCACGGGCGAACCATGGGTGCGAGCTTTCTCGAATTATTATGTCCGTGCATTCCTAGCACCGTGTGGTGTCTGTAGATTTCTTTTGCCTTGTAGCGTGATGGTCTTGAAGATTTCGGCGAGTGTGCAGTAATGGTGACAACTGGAGGTGGCGTTTTCTTCCTCTTCAGGGTGACACATCCTGGTGACCTCTTCTTTCCGAACGGCTCTTCTTAGGGCCACCGTCCTCACTGTTGGTCATTCCGCAATATGATATAAACGGATCTAGCAGTTAGACATCTGGTCGTCTCTGTCGCTCCAGGGTGTGTCCATACCTCCACGGCCTCCGTGCAACAGCGGATGTGAAGCGTGTCCCTTGTCACAAGGTTGACAACCAGAAGATTCCTGTATACTACGATGATGCTGCGAGATGTGCCCCGACCGCGACATGTACGCAGTTAGGAGATTGGCTGGGAACCCCAGATGGATTCGAACCTACAGCTGTTAGAGCAAATGGATTAAAGCCATAATAGCACTGTAGACATACAGAATGCACACTCATTAGTTTGGAAATTAATGTTATGATTTTCATGCAAGTCCAAATATCCCCTTTAGGTTACATGGCGGGTACGTACCACGACAGCAGCTTAGGAACCCCAGCAGCTGGAGCTAACTACCTGTGTCTCTCTGACAACCCCACATGGGACCATTACTCCGAAACTGTTAACAATTTGATTCGCATAACTGGTGTCCAGTACCAATTTACTGCCCATGCTGCTATTAGTTATGACACCAAAGCCTTTTTTGGAGCCCATATCGCTAATGGCGTTGCTCATTGTTCAGTCTGTCGGGCTCCAAGAAGTACCAACGTCATGATACCGGGTCGAACAGACTGCTACCACGGATGGACAAAGGAATATAGCGGATACCTCGTAGGAGCTTATCAAGGTTACGATGATGCAATGGAATATGTCTGATTGGACCGTCGAGCAGAGGTTGTCTTCTACAGTGGTAACTATCACAACGAAAATGTGCTGTACTTCGTAGAGGCAGCATGTGGCAAAAGTATGTCATGTCCGCCATACCACAACAATAGAGAACTGGCATGGGTTGTGTGTTCAATGTAAAGGTATATGTAATATATATTTGACATGACTTGCGTGGAAGTCGTGATAGCTCAGTGGATGAACGTTCGCTCCAGGTGCGAAAGGTCCGGAGTTCAAGCCCCATTGGAGCCGTTACGATTGTGCCCTTAGGCAAGGCATTTAAATTCCACATGCCTCTTCTCTCTCCTTCATGGCGATGGATTCCATCAGGAATGAGGTCTCGAGAGTGATTAATATAAGTTGAAATAACTTGTTTCACAATCGAGCTAAAATAAATTTGTATAAAAAAACATGACTTGCTATGTTCGGTGTATGTCCATATTACAGTACTAGCACTGTGTGTTATTCAACTTTGTCACACGATTCCTCAAAATTTAAATGTTAGCTTATAATTATGGAACGCTTTGTTAATTCAATTTTAAATGAACTTTTATTTATTTTACAAGATTGGAAAGCAAGTTCTAACAACTTATATTAATCACTTTCTTGGCGCGTATGAAAGCGTAAATATGGTCATTCGTATGGGAGGAAACCGGAGTACCCGGGGAAAACCCAACTGTCCGAAATATATTTCCAAACATTGCTTTTACAATTTTATGAGATGATAATAATAATGTAATTCTACGCTGCTATGTTTCGTAATTAATTTTCAAATACTTCGATAACCCTAATCCCTGGTAGTGTTAATATGTATTAGTATTATCTCATCTGTCCGATTAGCTCACTCGCTTCTCACAAATGCAACCCGGGTTCGATCCTCGGACCGGGAGGTATGCGAGATGATACGGTTGTCGCCAGATCGGACAGGTGGGTTTTCTCCGGGTCCTCCGGTATCCTCCCACACGAATGGCCATCATACTTGAAGTTATCTTACCATAATAATAGTCAATGGCAATAGCAACATGTACGAGCACAGCAATGTGTGTGTAAGGGCTCGGATCTGTCGGCCCAGAGAGTATCGCACAGAGATGTGTGTAAGGCGTCGGATATGTCGGCCCAGAGAGTACGAGCACAGCAATATGTGTGTACGGCGTCGGATCTGTCGGCCCAGAGAGTATCGCACAGAAATATGTGTAAGGCGTCGGATCTGTCGGCCCAGAGAGTATCGCACAGAAATATGTGTAAGGCCTCGGATCTGTCGGCCCAGAGAGTATCGCACAGAGATGTGTGTAAGGCGTCGGCTTTGTCGGCCCAAAGAGTATCGCACAGATATGTGTGTAAGGCGTGGGATCCGTCGGCCCAGAGAGTATCGCACTTTTTTATTTTTTCACTGTTTTCGATATGCCACGGCTTTCCAAAAACGAGCGAAATCAGGCAATTGGGATGCTTGCGGGTGGGATGTCCACCAGGGTGGTCGCGCGTCGGTTCGGTTGCTGTCGGAAGACGATTGATCGTCTTGCAGCCCGGTACCCGCATACTGAGGCTGTTCACGACCGGCAGCGACCTGGTAGGTCTCGTGTAAAGACGGCTAGAGCCGATTGTTACATTACGTTGACGCACTTACGTCAACGTCGATTGGCAGCCATATTCACTGCTAGGCGATACGGTGTCTCAGGGCAGACCATTCACAATTGGTTGTGTCGTAACGCCCAACCAATCAGGGCACGCCGCCCGTACACTGGTCAGATAATTACCAAACGTCACCGTGCTGCCAGGCTGTTATGGGGCGACGTCATCTGAACTGGAGAAGGGCTGACTGAAACCTCGAGTTTTGTTCACCGATGAATCTCGTTTCACAGTTAGTTATGCTGACGGAAGATTACGGATATACAGACGTAAAAATGAAAGATTCGCCGAGTGTTGCATTGTTGAGAAGAACAGGTTTGGGAGAGGGAGCGTAATGGTCTGGTGTGGGATCATGGGAAACCGGAAGACAGATTTGGTTGTTGTACAGGGCAACATCAAAGCACAACGTTATGTTGCAGTGGTGCTAAATGCACACGCCTTACCATGTATTCGTTAGCATGGTCCTGGTGTGACATTGATGCAGGACAATGCCCAGCCTCACGTAGCCAGGGTCACCACTCAATACTTGCAGCAAAACAACGTCAACGCCATGCCATGGCCCGCGGTTTCCCCGGATCTCAACCCCATTGAGCACATATGGGTGAGCTGGGTCGCAAAGCACGAGCTAACCATCAGATTGACAATGTTCGCGATCTTACACGCGAGTTACAACGGGAATGGAGGAATTTGCCCAATGCACTGGTATTGCGTTACGTTACGTCAATGCGGCGTAGGATCATTGCATGCATTCAAGCAAATGGTGGCCACACTCGGTACTAACGAGATGTACTGGATGAGCCACATTTCTTATTGAAATTCCATCTCTAAACATTAAGTAACACCTATCTGTGATTATTGATTTTGATCCTTACCGCCCTTGGCCGGTTATCTCTCGAAAAGTTAACAAGATAGCCAGACGCAATGAATTGGCTTTGATACAGAAATGAATTAACTTGTTTTTCCTTTTCGATAAATCTTTCCTTAAATATGGAGGAACGTTTCTAGTTTTGCTAAATATACATCATATTTCTCGATTATACTTCCTCGGATGCATGTGTGATTGCGAGGTGTGTACCTTGTAGTGTGCATATACTGTACCGGGGATACGTGCACCGATCCTGGCTTGTACTCATGTGCATGCCGGACATGGTTGCCTCCTGGTCTTATCCCGGACCTCGCATTTTCTCAATCTCTACATTTGCACTGAGTTAATTGGCTATGAATTCATCTGCCAATCCATTTCCATGTGTGGACTGGCACTCTGCCAATCGTATAACGTCATCACATAGTTGAGTTTTGGCACTATCGTGATACATTAAAGACACACTACATCGGTGAAAACCCAAATGTCTGCAGAATGCAACTTGCTATTATAGATTATATTCCTGTACAAAATGGAGAAACTACACTGTATGCGAGTGTCTTGCAATATGAATAACAATGCCCGCTAAACACTATTTACGCAGATTCAGTTCTTCTATTGTGATTTACTAAGAAGATGAAAATGACTAAGAGGATGAAAATGGGTACAACAATGTCAAACTTTTGAAACCCTACCATTGACAAGGTAAGCAAAAATCCTGGGAAATGATCGGTGATGCTAATTTACATATGGTGCGCTATTTATAGAACGTATTTAAATTATGAACACGTCACTAGAATACGAATGCCTACGGGAACAGCCGACACACACACACACACACACATGGATGGATGGATGGAAATATTTTGTGTGTAATTAAAAGTGACAAACCGGGGACAAAAATAGAGATACAGGTTATCAAGTGAGATAACCTTTTGGATGGTGCTAAGTACGATTTTGATAATAAATCGAAACGGGGAATTCCTCATTTCGCAGCGTGTCCCCGGTTCGTTGGTCTAAAGTATTGTGTGTTTCCCCGGTTCGTGGGTATTACACACACAATGTTAAATCAAAAATTAACACATACCTTGACTTCAAGCAATAAAATACATTCTCACAATTATCGACCTCTTAGTGGTCAACATAAAACCTGTCCTGTGTGTCCTGAATGTTTGAAAATGACAGTCCTGTGTACTGAGTTGAGCACGATTTCCGCGTATATTCTACCTATAATGCTTCGCACGATAAATCACCCGATGGTTTAACACTTTATCAAAAGAGGCCTTGCCTGGCATTTATCTACCGTACATTATCATTTTGCAAATATGCTTGTGATAAAATATGAGTTCTGGGTCGAATTTGACCAAATTTGTATGGATCTTTATTATTTCGGATACCGTAAATAATGTTCTAAGTATCCGGTCATAATTGTACTGATTTATAAGATAGTTCAAACTTACCCAAAAATATTATACAAGTTTTACTATACAAGTATGCAGAAATTGAGGCCCGCATATCAACTTTGTGAAACACGAGCATGTGTATACACAATTGTATTTACAGCACACACATATATATATATATATATATATATATATATATATATATATAATATATAATATATATATAATATATATATGCTAGGGATGGCAACGAACATTCAACTATTCGAATATTCGCTCGAACGTCCGAATATTCGAATATTCGCTTACCATACTGACCGGATATTCGGATAGTGAAATCGCTATTTGTTGCCATCCCTAATATATGCACATATATCTTTCAAATTACATGGAATAATTTATAAAGGGGCAAATAAATCATTTAACGGTAACCCCGTGTTTTCAGTTTATCATGAAGGTGTAAAATATACGTAACAACTTTTCTAACCCCACGCTTGGTTTTGTGTTGTTATCTGTGTCAAATAATGTAACAATTCAGTGAAAATTGGACACACGTATGCGTTAGGTGATCATTTTATGCTAAACAAACATAACAATGATATTAATCGGACGTGATGTTATCAATCCGTAACCTGCACAATAACGTAACCCTAAAATATGTAATAGCATAATGAATACATCAATACCCAGTGTGACCGCCCTGCGCCCTAATGAATACATCAATACCCAGTGTGACCGCCCTGCGCCCTAATGAATACATCAATACCCAGTGTGACCGCCCTGCGCCCTAATGACTGCATTGCACCTAGAATACATCAATACCCAGTGTGACCGCCCTGTGCCCTAGTGACTGCATTGCACCTAGAATACATCAATACCCAGTGTGACCGCCCTGCGCCCTAATGAATACATCAATACCCAGTGTGACCGCCCTGCGCCCTAATGACTGCATTGCACCTAGAATACATCAATACCCAGTGTGACCGCCCTGTGCCCTAGTGACTGCATTGCACCTAGAATACATCAATACCCAGTGTGACCGCCCTGTGCCCTAATGACTGCATCAATACCCAGTGTGACCGCCCTGTGCCCTAATGACTGCATCAATACCCAGTGTGACCGCCCTGCGCCCTAATGACTGCATTGCACCTAGAATACATCAATACCCAGTGTGACCGCCCTGCGCCCTAATGACTGCATTACACCTAGAATACATCAATACCCAGTGTGACCGCCCTGCGCCCTAATGACTGCATTGCACCTAGAATGCATGATGTAATTCGTAATGTAGACCTGTGGAATAGTATTCCATGTCCGAATCAGGCTGCGTTATATCTCTTGAAGAGTGCGTGGTTGGTGGCGGATCCTGCGTCCTAGTTCATCTTGCGATTTCGAACACCATGGCAGGACATTGACGTGATTCCTGGCCAGTAGCATCCGGGTACTGGCCGCGGTGTGATAAGTTGCGCCGTCCTGCATGAACTGCGTATCCCTATGTTGGCGAATATGAGGTTCTTCTACTGTCATTCGACGCATGATAAACTGTTACATGACGGAAGTCGTGATAGCGCTGTGGATGCGCGTTCGCTTCAGGTGCGTAAGGTCCTGAGTTCGAGCCCCACTGGAGCCGTTACGATTGTGCCCTTAGGCAAGGCATTTAAATTCCACGTTGCCTCTTCTCTCTCCCTCGTGGCGATGGATTCCATCAGGAATGAGATCTCGAGAGTGATTAATATAAGTTGAAATAACTTGTTTCGCAATCGAGCTCGAATAAATTTGTATAATTTTTTTTTTTAACATTTGTGTCGGTTTTGTAGGTTGATGATGATTGAGCTTATTTACCCTCGCCTCCAGCGAACCATATGGGCGAGCGATGGGTGTTGTAGGATTAGTACATACACATTATATACAGGCAAAAAGCGTGAAATGCACGTGCATCTCGGATTATATAAATAGAATGACTTACGGTCGGATTTATCTAACGAAATATGAGTTACATAGGGTACAAAGAAAGAGGACGCAATTTGAGAAATGCCTTGTTTGTCATAAAAAAGATTTTTAAAAAATAAGTGTGTAGTTAGAAAAGTCACGTCCATTGTAGTGTATACCTACGATAGAAACCATTAACCATTAACCCGGATTCATTCCTTAAATTGAAATAAAATATGTTCTCCGTTTGGCATTGTTTACAAATCGGTTCATAAATGTAATGTTTAGGGATCCTACCTATAATACAGGGCTGTTTCCTCATTCATGAACTGGAGCAAGTACGATGTAGTACAAAAAGTATCCTTAAAATGAACAAGAATGTTACAGACGGATCTGTAGTCCAGTGGTAACACCCTGGACTGGTAATCCAGGGATCGCAGGGTCGATCCCCCGTCTGATCCTAATAAAATTAACAGTCTTTCAGATGGGACGTTAAACCGAGGTCTCGTGTCAGTACTGTACACCGTGCACGTAAAGGAACCAGAGTACACTCTGGAATGGGTCTCTGTCTGTATCATTGCACTATCCTCAAAAAATCTAAAATGACTAATCTCTTCAGGAGGCGTCGCTCATATGGGCAACCGGTAGTGACGATAAATAAACGTAAAACACACACAAAACACAAATGTGATAGATGCACTACATTCACAATAAGAAATGCAAATTGTATCTGACTCCACAATAAAACACCATCACAGTATGGTCTGCTTGCTTGCAAAAACTACTTTCTACATTGAATTCCTACAGTGGGATCATACTAACTCAGCATGTGGACCCGAAGTTGCAATAGAGTTTGGATGTCCGATTAGCGCAGTGGTTGGCGCGCTCGCTTCTCACCAATGCAACCCGGGTTTGATCCTCGGACCGGGAACTATGTGAGATGGTACGGTGATCGCCAGATCGGACATGTGTGTGTGCGTGCGCGTGCGCGTGCGTGTGCGTGCGTGCGCGTGCGTTAATGACGTGATAATAATATTCACGTGTTGGACTCCCGGGACCCTAGAACTCAGAACTCAGCCTGCACAACGAGTCCAGCAAAGCTTCGCTCCTGCTACGAACACAAACGTACACAAATTTGATTCAGTGCACATGCTAGGAAAATGCATTATGATTAATACTGTTTCGGCCAAGGGAGGTAAATCTGAAATCTAACATTTTTTAATTGAAGTCGTAGTAGTTTCCCCTAGAGCGAAATTATTCTCGGGCAGTAAACATCCATGGGTTAATTTCATATCACATCCATAAATTTGGGAGGGAGTGTCCCTACGTGTCCCGCCCCCATGAACTACGTTACACGTGGTATGAACTATTGTTCCCGCAGTATGATCTACGTTTCCCGTAGTATAAACTACTTTTAGTAGTATATGACTTGTGTATCTATCAAAATTAATTACATATTAAAAAGAGAACACATTCACATGGCCCAAATTACTGTACGACTTATAACTGCATTGTGTTGCGAGACTGTGTTTGATCTATCCGACAGCCGTACTTGGATACAGTTAGTATACCAAATGTGTAGAGATTAAACTACTGGAAACTACAGGAGACTATAGTCTACCTCTCCTGATAACTGAGAAACAACTGTAGTTGTGTACAAAATCAATTGTGTGTTATTATGACTACTGTTTCGTGTAAGGGAGGTAATCTGTAATTTAACATTGTTTCATTGAAGTCCCTTGGTCCGAATACTCGCGAATGTGTGCAATTTATGTTAAAGATTTTTTAGAAGGAAAGTGTGTTTATAAAAGGGGAGTTTTAGCTTTCTACTTGATCATTTGCATTATGTATTATGTAATGTCGTTGTATGTTATGTGTGAGCTATGTTTTGCAATAAATACTATTTAAACTAAGTATATGTAGGACATGCGACAGCACTGTTTGTTGTTTGTTTAAACTAAGTATATGTAGGACATGCGACAGCACTGTTTGTTGTTTGTTTAAACTAAGTATATGTAGGACATGCGACAGCACTGTTTGTTGTTTGTTTAAACTAAGTATATGTAGGACATGCGACAGCACTGTTTGTTGTTTGTTTAAACTAAGTATATGTAGGACATGCGACAGCACTGTTTGTTGTTTGTTTAAACTAAGTATATGTAGGACATGCGACAGCACTGTTTGTTGTTTGTTTAAACTAAGCATATGTAGGACATGCGACAGCACTGTTTGTTGTTTGTTTTAAACTAAGCATATGTAGGACATGCGACAGCACTGTTTGTTGTTTTAAGTGTCCACAGTTCGTTTGCATTTCAATTGACACACGTCATAAACAAAGTCTTTAAAGCGTCAAAACATCGCAAAAACAGCCAAACAAATATATTACTATTATATTTCACCATGAAACGATGAATATGCATATACAAACTCGAAAACGTAAAAGTACGACTTTTCCAAACGGATAACACGACCGGTGTCATATAGAATATTGACCCCCCTCAAAATAATGACCCGCGGGTCATTATTCAGCCATAGAATAGTGACCCCCCCCCCCTTGCGGAAAAATGACCCCCCTTGCAAATAGCAATATATAGTGGGAAAATATTGAATTTATTATAATTAAATGTTAGTTAGCACTGTTTAAGGCCTAACAACATATATTTTGATTTAACGATGTACAGAATAACATAAATATATTGAATCTGAAAAAGAAGTATGCAGATAATTTGTCTCTTGTCAATTTCTAAAGATGATCATGAGGTGGTGGGTGCTGTATAACTAGGAGGTTCACATAATGCATACTATTTACACAGACAAACATAAAACAAAGACAAACATAAAACAAATAAGAACAATGACCCCCACCCCCTATGTATAGACTACAATTATGAGAGAGGGTCACTTTTCGATGCCATGGAATAATGACCCCCTGGAATGGGTCTCTGTCTGTATCATTGCACTATCCTCCAAAAATCTAAAATGACTTGATCTCTTCAGGAGGCTTCGCTCATATGGGCAACCAGTAGTGACGATAAATAATTGAAAAACACACTCACACTATGGATACTTCTACAGCAGAAATTGATGTATATTTCTTTAACAAATTTAATTAATATGTTATCCACTTATTATAGCAAACTATTCTTATCATGTTTATTCATATTCTCTTAATCTTTCCAGAAAATGTGCACAATTATGTAATATGTTGTAAAAACAATTGTAATTCTGACTATTGTGGATCATATTAAGCCTTATCTTCTTTGCCACAGGTGTGAAAAGCAATACAACCTTATTTTTAGGGAACTGCAACCAACAGTGACACTTCCTGTGTTCCCAATACACTGGTTACATGTTTTATATCATTCATAATAAGTAATATTTTAATATTGTATGAGCAAGGACAGACAACATTCTACTTTATAACCACAGGGATTCGGCACGTTTGGGAGTACTAGTATATATATTTAAGTATATATACTAGTACCCACAAACGTGCCGAATCCCTGTATTTATAACGTGTGCCTCCATATATATTCAGTGCAAGAAACTGTTCCATGCATACATGTAGAATGTGACCCCCATAATGTAGATTATCTGATTGAGGGTAGGTCACTTTTCCATGCCATAGAATAATGACCCCCCTATATGTAGATTATCCGAGTGAAGGCAGGTCAAACTTCCAATACCATAGAATAATGTCCCCCTATAATTATGTAAACTATATGAGTGAGGGGGGCTCACTATCCATATCATAGGATAATCACCCCCCATATGTGTAGATTATATGAGTGGGAGGGGCTCACTATCCATATCATAGAATAATCACCCCATATGTGTAGATTATATGAGTGGGAGGGGCTCACTATCCATATCATATGATAATCACCCCCATATGTTTAGATTATATGAGTGGGAGGGGGTCACTATCCATATCATAGGATAATCACCCCCATATGTGTAGATTATATGAGTGGGAGGGTGTCACTATCCATATCATAGGATAATCACCCCCATATGTGTAGATTATATGAGTGGGAGGGTGTCACTATCCATATCATAGGATAATCACCCCCATATGTGTAGATTATATGAGTGGGAGGGTGTCACTATCCATATCATAGGATAATCACCCCCATATGTGTAGATTATATGAGTGGGAGGGTGTCACTATCCATATCACAGAATAATCACCTACATATGTGTAGATTATATGAGTGGGAGGGGCTCACTATCCATATCATAGGATAATCACCCCCATATGTGTAGATTATATGAGTGGGAGGGTGTCACTATCCATATCATAGGATAATCACCCCCATATGTGTAGATTATATGAGTGGGAGGGTGTCACTATCCATATCATAGGATAATCACCCCCTATGTGTAGATTATATGAGTGGGAGGGTGTCACTATCCATATCATAGGATAATCACCCCCATATGTGTAGATTATATGAGTGGGAGGGTGTCACTATCCATATCATAGGATAATCACCCCCATATGTGTAGATTATATGAGTGGGAGGGGGTCACTATCCATATCATAGGATAATCACCCCCTATGTGTAGATTATATGAGTGGGAGGGTGTCACTATCCATATCATAGGATAATCACCCCCATATGTGTAGATTATATGAGTGGGAGGGTGTCACTATCCATATCATAGGATAATCACCCCCATATGTGTAGATTATATGAGTGGGAGGGGGTCACTATCCATATCAGAGGATAATCACCCCCATATGTGTAGATTATATGAGTGGGAGGGGGTCACTATCCATATCATAGGATAATCACCCCCATATGTGTAGATTATATGAGTGGGAGGGGGTCACTATCCATATCACAGGATAATCACCCCCATATGTGTAGATTATATGAGTGGGAGGGGGTCACTATCCATATCAGAGGATAATCACCCCCATATGAATAGATTATATGAGTGGGAGGGGGTCACTATCCATATCATAGGATAATCACCCCCATATGTGTAGATTATATGAGTGGGAGGGGGTCACTATCCATATCATAGGATAATCACCCCCATATGTGTAGATTATATGAGTGGGAGGGTGTCACTATCCATATCATAGGATAATCACCCCCTATGTTTAGATTATATGAGTGGGAGGGGGTCACTATCCATATCATAGGATAATCACCCCCATATGTGTAAATTATATGAGTGGGAGGGTGTCACTATCCATATCATAGGATAATCTATGTGTAGATTATATGAGTGGGAGGGTGTCACTATCCATATCATAGGATAATCACCCCCATATGTGTAGATTATATGAGTGGGAGGGTGTCACTATCCATATCATAGGATAATCACCAACATATGTGTAGATCATATGAGTGGGAGGGGGTCACTATCCATATCATAGGATAATCACCCCCATATGTATAGATTATATGAGTGGGAGGGGGTCACTATCCATATCATATGATAATCACCCCCCTATGTGTAGATTATATGAGTGGGAGGGTGTCACTATCCATATCACAGAATAATCACCCACATATGTGTAGATTATATGAGTGGGAGGGGGTCACTATCCATATCAGAGGATAATCACCCCCATATGAATAGATTATATGAGTGGGAGGGGGTCACTATCCATATCATAGGATAATCACCCCCATATGAATAGATTATATGAGTGGGAGGGGGTCACTATCCATATCAGAGGATAATCACCCCCATATGAATAGATTATATGAGTGGGAGGGGGTCACTATCTATATCATAGAATAGTTTTGCAATGCTCAATGACGAAATCTGCAGACTAATTGGCATCGACCATCGCAGGACAAGTGCATATCACCCCCAAAACAAATGGTTTAATGGAAAGGTTTAATCAAACACTTGTCCAAACATTGGTAAAATATACCAATGATGAGCAAAATAATTGGGACGACTTCATCCATCCCGCTTTACTGGCTGATCGATATGGCATGGAAAAGTGACCCCCCTCACTCATATAGTTAATATACAGGGGGGTCATTATTCTATGGCATGGAAAAGTGACCCCCCTTCACTCATATAGTTAATATACAGGGGGGTCATTATTCTACGGCATGGAAAAGTGACCCCCTTCACTCATATAGTTAATATACAGGGGGGTCATTATTCTATGGCATGGAAAAGTGACCCACCTCACTCATATAGTTAATATACAGGGGGGGTCATTATTCTATGGCATGGAAAAGTGACCCCCTTCACTCATATAGTTTACATACAGGGGGTCATTATTCTATGGCATGGAAAAGTGACCCCCCCCCGTCTGACTCATATCGTTAATATACAGGGGGTCATTATTCTACGGCATGGAAAATTGACCCACCTTCACTCATATAGTTAACATACAGGGGGGTCATTATTCTATGGCATGGAAAAGTGACCCCCCTTCACTCATATAGTTAATATACAGGGGGGTCATTATTCTATGGCATGGAAAAGTGACCCACCTCACTCATATAGTTAATATACAGGGGGGTCATTATTCTATGGCATGGAAAAGTGACCCCCCTTCACTCATATAGTTAATATACAGGGGGTCATTATTCTATGGCATGGAAAAGTGACCCACCTCACTCATATAGTTAATATACAGGGGGGTCATTATTCTATGGCATGGAAAAATGACCACCCCTTTACTCATATCGTTAATATACAGGGGGGGTCATTATTCTATGGCATGGAAAAGTGACCCACCTCACTCATATAGTTAATATACAGGGGGTCATTATTCTATGGCATGGAAAAGTGACCCCCTTCACTCATATAGTTAATATACAGGGGGGTCATTATTCTATGGCATGGAAAAGTGACCCCCCTCACTCATATAGTTTACATACAGGGGGTCATTATTCTACGGCATGGAAAAGTGACCCCCTTCACTCATATAGTTAATATACAGGGGGGTCATTATTCTATGGCATGGAAAAGTGACCCCCTTCACTCATATAGTTAATATACAGGGGGGTCATTATTCTATGGCATGGAAAAGTGACCCCCTTCACTCATATAGTTAATATACAGAGAGTCATTATTCTACAGCATGGAAAAGTGACCCCCCTTTACTAATGTTAGTTAATATACAGGGGGTCATTATTATATGGCATGGAAAAGTGACCCCCCCATCACTCATATAGTTAATATACCGGGGGTCATTATTTTACGGCATGGAAAATTGACCCCACCTCGCTCATATAGTTAATATACAGGAGGGTCATTATTCTATGTGGCATGGAAAAGTGACCCCCTTCACTAATATAGTTAATATACAGGGGGGGTCATTATTCTATGGCATGGAAAAGTGACCCTCCCCCCTCTCTCATATAGTTTACATACATACAAGTGGTCATTATTCTGCGGCAAGGAAAAGTGACCACTCTCACTCTTACTGTGTAAACATAGGGGGGTCATTATTCTATGGCATGGAAAAGTTTCTTGCATTGGGAGGCACACGTTATAAAACATAATGGTATCTGTCCTTGCTCATACAATAATAAAATATTATGTATTATGAATGATATAAAACATGTAACACAGGAAGTGTCACAGTTGATTGCAGTGCTCCAACAATAAGGTTGTATTGCTTTATTATGGGGATATTCACACCTGAGGGTACTATCCAATGGCGTACCAGTCAACTCGGGTCAAACGAATGTGAGCCTCAACATTGTTATTATAGGTCTTCCAGAATCTTCAAATGAAAACACCAGTGTTAAAGTGAACTCACTTATCCGGGACGGTCTTAAGGTTAGTGATGTAACCTTTAGTAAGGTTGAAAGGAAGAAATCATCATCATCAAAACCTGGTATTGTGATTGTTAAATTTAAGTCACACGATGACAAACGAAAAGTGATGGTGAAAAAGTCTAACCTGGGTGATAGTCGTCAATACAAGGATGTTTTCATTCACCATGACCAATCACATATTGACAGACTTATGACTAATAACTTTCGCACCATCTTAAGTGCCATGAAACAACATGATTTTACGGTTAGAGGCTCTCGTGTTGTACGAGTAAATAGTGATAGACCACGTGAGCAAATGAATCATCGGTCATCGGATCGGGAACGTGACTCTTACTCAGGTAGTGATCGAGGGCCAAGTTACGGTGGAAACCGTGGTGGTAATCGCGACGGTTGGAACAGAGTAGACAGTCGTGGCAGGCACTACAATAGAAGGAATGGAGGTGGACGGCGTGGTGGTCGTAATTAATATAAAGCCGGTTTTTGGAATGTTCGTGGCTTTAATATGAATCCTGATTCTGATAATTTTTTATTAAGATCTGCTTGTATTTTACAGTATAACTTTGATATATTAGCTTTAGCTGAAACTCATTTAATAGATGATAATGTTTTAACTGTTGAAGGTTACCGCTGGTTCGGTCATAACCGGAAACATATTCATAGAGATGCTAGAAATGCCAGGTCAGGTTCTGGTGGTGTTGGATTTTTAATTAAAGATACACTATGTGATATTTTTGATATTTCTATTTTGAGTGATTCACATGAAGGTATCTTTTGGCTCAAAATGGTTCACAAGTTTGAGCAGTTCACCTTGATGCCATGTGTCTGTTACTTGCCACCAGAAAATTCATCTCGCTATTTTAACGTAAACACCTTTTATGATTGCCTTTTGACAGATATCTATGCTTTTCAGAATGATGGTATGATATATGTATGTGGGGATTTCAACAGTAGATGTGGGGGATTAGACGACTTTATTGCGGGCGTAGATAATATACCGCCTCGTAACATTATAGATTTCACAACTAACTTTTATGGAGAACTGTTCGTTGATTTCTTGATAAACACAAATATGTATATGCTTAATGGTAGAGGTTCTTCGAATAATTTTACCTCCGTGTCTGTTAAGGGGTCGTCTGTTGTTGATTACTGTATTGCTACTCATGATAATTTATGTAACATGATTGATTTTGAGGTTGTTTTAACATCACAACTAATAAATACATCTGGTGATATCCGGGTCTTAGCACCAACTTGTATACCAGATCATTCATTGCTGTCGTGGAATATTGTTAGTGATACCAGTTCATATTATACGAAAGATATTTCAAATGAGGGTACGTCTTATGATAGATTTGATCTTAGTAATGTAAATAATTATTTCATGAATAGTCCTTCTGCTGTGTTACAGATAAATAACGTCATTCAAAAACTAGAACAAGGTTTTCGTTCGCAGAATGATATTAATCTCGTATATGAGGACTGGTGTAATGTAGTGAAACAAAACATGTATAAAGATATTCCTTTCAAAACTATAAAGAGTGGGTGCAGGAATAAAAAGCGTAAACCTGGTAAATCTTGGTGGAGTGAAAATTTAACTAACTTATGGTCTAATCTATGCATTTTGGAAGGTAAATGGTTAAATTGTTCCCATCGTAATGCTAAATTAAAATTCAAAACTGAATATGTTCAAGCACGTAAATGTTTTGATCGGGAAGTACAAAAGGCTAAACGATTTTATTGGTATTCCATGCAAAACGAACTTCTAACAGACTGTAATGTGGACCAGACTAAGTTCTGGAAGTCGATTGGGAAAATTGGCGTAGGTAATTGTAAGAGTAAACAAATACCGATGAAAGTTACATTAGAAGATGGGTCTACTTCTACTTGTGTCGATGATGTTCTATTTAAGTGGAAGAATGATTTCAGTTCTTTATTTAACAAAGACAGTGTAAGTGAGCCCGTGGCTACTGAAAATAGTAATAATATTGATGGTGTACCATTTAATGAACATATTTCTTTGTTAGAGGTCAAGAAGGCCGTAGATAAGGTCAAACGTGGTAAAGCTTGTGGAGTAGACGAACTTCCATCGGAAGTATTAAAAAATGATGCCACTATATTGTTTCTGCATGCCTTATATAATATATGCTTTGAGAATGGTATTACTCCATCATTATGGAATAGATGTATTATTAATCCAATTCCAAAGTCTACAACAGCTGATCCTACAGACCCCATGTCTTATAGAGGCATTTCTCTAGCTTGTACAACATACAAGATATACTGTAATATATTGAATGATAGATTGAGTTCTTGGGTTGAAGACAATGGCATTTTGGCAGATGAACAGAATGGTTTCCGTAAGAAGAGAAGCACTTCCGATCAAATTTCGTCTTTAGTTAATTTAGTTGAAACACGAAAGAAACGTAAGCAATGTACTTATGCAGCTTTTATAGACTTCCGTAAAGCTTACGATTTCATTAATCGTTCTAAATTATGGACACGATTAAATGATATAGGTATTTCTGGTAAAATGGTTCTAG